>OY728155.1:526729590-527331048 GCA_963277665.1 Viscum album
GTTAAAGGAATTGTATTCTCCCTCATGCATGCATATAGCCTATCATATCTGTGAAGCAGTGATAATCATTTTCCATAAAAAAATTTAATGAATGGTTCTAATAATTTATATAATGGGTAAATATTATATTTATTCAATTATTAAAATTTTGGATATTATGGTTTAATATCCTATGTTCATAAACTAGAATATTCAGAAAAAAACATGCAAGAGGAAACATGGGAATTAACATTCATAATAATAAAAAAAATGACATATCATAAACAAAAAAAGTGGAAACTGTTATAAAAATATAATATATGATACAATAAAAAATTATTATAGTTATGAAATAAATTATTAACATTATTAAAAACATTATATAGGAGGTCACCTTAATTTCAACTAATAGAAACTGTGATGTAAGAGATTTTATCTCAATTTCCATTTCTGTTAGACATTTTTTTAAATGAACTAATTCATTTTTATATAATTTATATAGTTCTCATTTGATTTATTTAAAATTAATATTTATTTTTTCATGATTAATAATGATTTTTTTATATTTACTCTTATAGGGGTTATAATTTTAATGTTATTAAAGATGTGAAAAATTATTATACAACCTCACATTATTTTGTGATTTTTTATAGTCTCATGTAACAATAAATTTTATGTAGTTATTTTTAATTATAAAATAAATTTCTATTAAATATCCATATTATTGTATGATGGATATAATTATTTCCTAAAAAATATTCCATATTTACATATGTTTTTTACTTTAAATGTTATTTGAATAATAAGGGAAATATTGATAAATTGGTGTTATCTAATAAATAAATATATCTGATGATAAGAAATATTGATTCATTATATAAATTAATTATTGTATATATGTGTAATTTTTTGGAAATTTAGTTACACGAGGGTTCTATTTATTGATAGACACTAATTACTTCAATAGGTTTCAGGAGAGAAATAAACTGTCCAAATCAGATGGGGTGTTACTCATTGTTTTAATGTAGCTTATAATAGGTCTTGAAATTAGAGGTATCAGGATCCCTAAGATCAAAAAATAATATAATTCTGAATTTACTTCATTTAGAATTTAATTATTATTTTTCTCAATGATATTTTAAATTGATATTATCTCTATGTTCATTTCATTCTCTATTTTTTGATTAAGTGGCATATGTTTTCAATATTTTAATTTTCCATATTTATTATGCATTATCCAATTATGATATATAAGTTATTTAGTAAATGAAATCTGTGTTATTTTATTTACCTTGTCTTGTAGATTATTCCTTATTTATTTATGACATATTCTATAGAATGTAACCCTTACTAAGCATTTGAACGTACCCTTATTCTATTTTTGTTTCCCTTGATATGATGAAAGAATCCTTGAATTAGTTTTAAGGATGAAGATAATATTATTTATTTATATTTTATGTTTTATTTTTATTCACATTATAAAATTGGTATCATATATTTATCTGGTTCTTCATGAATTTTAAACTATTTGGCCCTTTAGGAATTGATCACTGGTATATTATGACAATGTAAAAAACTTTAACCCTGACTCAAGGATACTCAAGTCAGGATGGTTACAATAAAGGTTAATGGGGTTTGGATAATAACTTTATTCAATTTATTAAAATTTCATGAATGATTTAATATGATCCAATTGCGATAAAAGTAGATACATTCATAAATATATGTATATATATATATGGATTATCTATAAATATAACATTTCAATTAAGATTACATTTCCAAGTATTTTAAAAAATCACTAATAGGATGTGTGTTCTATATATAGAGAGGTTGGGAGAATAATATCCATTGGAAAAGTATGCTTGTGTATGTAAAAATACATATGTGAATATATTTTAGAGATAATAGATGTCATTTTTATGCCATGTGAATGAGCATGATTTTACAATTAATAAATATTTTCATAAATCAATGTTATGTATGAGAATATCTAATGTGTATTGTTTCTTAAGAATATAAAAGATAATAAGTACTTTAATAAATTATTTTCACATGAAGATAATCTAATTCACAAAGATTTATTAATAATACATTAGATCTGAATTGTAATATTAGTTTCTATGGAATTATATATAGTGGAGAAGAATATATAATATATTTATATTTATCATAATCAAGGATAATAGTGTTCTCATAACATATAAATCTGGTATAATCATGAAAGAGATTCTATGGCGGGTAGATCTCATTTATAATAAAGAAAAGGGAGTGGAGTTTGACCTTTTAGATAAAAACATTGAAAGAGTAAGAATCATAAGTAGATGATAGGGGATTACAACTATTATATCAATCTAGTAGAATAATTAAATAAAAGGATAATTTAATTAATGAAATTTTAATCATCATAGATAATGTTTTACTGCTTTTTTAGTGTAGACAAATACACAACTATAATTCATAAGAAGTTGATTCAATCATTCTTTTAGAACAGAAAAAATAAATCATAGTTCATAGTTCATAGTTCATATATTTTCTGATGTATATTATAACACCTTAAAACATTGTTATTTATTTCATTCTAAATATATTCTTTCTCTTTGATATCTCATGATGAATGCAACACTGGTTTAATTGAAAAAAACTATTAAAATATTTTTTTAAACATTACCATTATAACCTAAATATTAAATTATTGGTTATGAATAAGAATAACTAAATTACAAAATGTATATATTTTAAACATTTTTAAATATATCCATTTTTTATATATTAATTATTATTATGAATAAAAACCAACTTGAATAAAAATAATTGTTTTCTAAAAAAAATGTATTTCTTCAAAAGGTTATATTGTCTGAAACTGAGAACATAATCTAAAGGTAGTTTATACAACATTTAGGGAATTTATTTGATAATATTAAAATAATTTGTTTAAATTAGAACATATAAATTATATTGTGTTAATTTTTTTTATTTTTCTAAAATGTTTCAATTTTTGTTGATTAGTGAAAATACATATTTTTATTGAAAACTTATTTTTTAAATTTATTACAATAATGTAAATATATTTAAAGTTCATTTTAAATTAACATTAGATAAATTATTTAACTATTTAACTAATCCTTTTAATTGGTGTCAATTTTAATTTTAATTTAAATATAAAATCCATCAATACGTATGTGGATTTTCACTTTGGAAACACATTTTTTAGCTCACTTATGTGTATAATTTAAATTGGATTCTAACACATATGTGAATTAAATATATAAAAATTGTTTCCATATTAATAATTGGAATAATTTATATTACATAAAAAATACAAATTTAATTTTTATTAGTATGAATAGTAAAATTTATAAAAATTAAATATAGAGGTTAAGGTGAAATGTGTTTACCAAGGGATAATATTCAGAGATAACAATTGAAATGTCCTACCAATATATCAAATTATTATATTACAGCCATATTTCCACCATATGATATCCCAGTTTATAATTTATGATAAGAATAATCCTTTGGAATATTAAATGCTTTATCATTTTGGATTCTTTTGGGAAAATTCCATGTGGTTTTCAAGAAGTTCCCATTTCGCCACTTATAAAATGGGATCAACTCCTTTAACTTATTTAGACCAATAGAAAAATATTTTTATTCCAAATCCCACAAAAATACCTCAAATAAATCCTCATAAAAATTATATTGTTTCTTATCTTCCTAAAATTAAAACATTAGGGTCCTTAAGTAGAGATGCAAAAGATGTTTTTCTAAGAGAATGTAATTTACTTCACTTTGCTCTTTCATTTTTTCTTTCTCATTTTTCAATATTAAATTATGTATTAAAACATAAAATATAGTAAAACATGTAATTTAAATATAATTATATGTTATTATGATATATAACATAATATTTAACCATTTCCCACACCATTAAATAGAAAAAAAAATCAATTTCCCAAGTGTACATAAGACTACCAACTCGTGAACTACTAAATTCTATATTCCAACAATGAATCACATATATGGTAATAAGGATGGAAATAATGCATATATCTGAGACGTATAAAATGATATTAATAATAAAATTTTAATATATTTTCCACTTTCTTGCCATATTCACTTATTAAGGTAATTATATTGTCTCTCATGTATACCTATGACCTGAAGTCTCCCTGAAGCGATGCGATTCAATTTTAATGTAAAAAAATTCATAAAAGGTTCTAAAAATGTATCTTATAGGTAATTATAATTTTTATAACATTAATAAAATTACTTATATTATTTATATTTTTAATATTCACATGAAATGAAACATTCATGACAAAACACAATAACAAAACAATAAATTTAACACCCAAAACAATGAAGATATTTGAGTATTACAAAAAATCATGTGTAAAATGTAATAAAAAGATCATATATGATATTACAAGTATGAATAATTTTATCTTATAAATTAATAACAATTCTAAAAACACTATACATGAGGGTAAAGCATGTTCAACTAATGGAAATGATGATGTAAGGGAATTCATCTCAATTTTCATTCATTGAGGCATATTTCAATTTAATGAACCTAAATAATTTTATATGGTGTATATATTTTCCCTTTGATATGTAATATCATGATTCCAAAATAAATAACGGTGTAATGGGTTTCAATTTTGATTACTTAACTTAAATTAATTTAACATGAATATTACTAATCGGTAATAAATTTTATAACACAATTTCTTTTCATTGCGTAATACTAAATCCTCATTGTCCTTAATATTATAATATTATATAATTAAAGACTTTAATATATCATATCTTTTTACACTTAACATATGTTTATTAAAATCTGGTACATAAAATTGATTCATTTGTTAATTATCACTTCATTTTTTGATCATTATAAAGAATTTTGTCTAAATTTCCTTTTCATTGAGATATATTTGTTAATATGTACCTATTAAAATTTATGTGTTTTATATTTTTCCTATTTTATATATTTCAAATGAAGGAATATTTATTCATTATTTTTTATTTTTAAATTCAGGTTTCTAAATATTCAATGTTTCATTTATATGATTATGCTCTAAACATCGTATTAGTATTATATATAGTATTTACATTGAATGTTATTTTATTAATTGGTGAAATATTTATAAATATATATTTATTACTCAATTCATATATAAGTTGATAAGTAATATTATTCACAAATTAAATTGATTATTCAATCTATGATTAATGGATCCAACATATAGTAATGGTTGGGTTATATAATTATATAGCCCCTCGATGCATCAGCATGTCTCATTAGACAAATTAGTTTGACAAATTTATTGGGTTTCTAACTTTAGTATTAAGATAACTTATGAAATTTTTTGATGGTATAGGTATCATGATGCATGTGATCATGATTTCTAATAATTAATACTTACATTTCTTTGTAATTCAGTTGTTATTATTATTATCTTTAATATATTCACAATGATATTATCTTGGGATACCTTTCATTATCAATTGTTTAATTAAATAAGATGTGTATTATTATAGTTATAATCTATATTCATTATTCGTTATCAATCCATTTAGTCAAGTCATTTAAATGGAATGTGTGTTTAGTAAATTTACCAATCAATATTGATTTTTTCCCTATCTAATTATGATATCAAAGTTATTGATTAAATGAAAGATGTATTTTGTTATTTACCATTCAATATTGGTTATTCGTATTGATTAATGATCTATTACAATGTATGTAATACATATTGAGCACTTTATATCAGCCTTTTTTACATTCCCTAGGATATGATGGATAAATATTTTACTAATTTTTCAAGGGCTAAGTAAATTATATTTTATTATGATTTATGTTTTATTTTCTATTCCTAATGTATAATGGGTATCATGTTTGCATCAGGTTCTCCAAAACAAAAAAATGGATTATTCTATTGGGATTTTACCCCTTGTATCTATTCCAATAAAATAATTTAGGCACTGGCTCTAGGTTCCTGGATTTTTTGTTTATACTATTGGTATAAGTGAAAGTTTAATATAATCCATGGGATCTAAACTAAAGAAAACATAGCTTAGGGAACACAACCCTATGACAAACTTTGAGTATAATTATAGAATAGTGTCCTAATGTTTTTGTATGGAATTGATTATGTGGTTTTCCATAGAAAAACATCCATATATATTTACTATAAGTAGACATGGTTCTGACATAGAGTTCACTTGGGGTAAGAACTCTAAGAAGGGTTCATTTGGATTGACCCAATCATCCAATGGTGCATGGAAACGAGCCTTAGTATTCCCTAGTTTGGGACTATCAAGGTATATTCTTAGGATATTTAACTTTTTTTAATAACCATTATAAAGTATTTTAAGTTAATGATATCCTAAAATAAATTATGTCTATGTATTTGAGATTAACAATACATTAATTTAAAATTTATTTGATGTGTTACAAAATACTTTGAATTATGCAATATGATTTAAAAATCATGACATTATGAGATAATCCAGTATATTCTGTTGTTAAGAACTGATTCCTGGATAAAGGATGGGTATCAATACTCATGGCCAATGTGGAGGTTTTCATGTTAGGGAAGATAATACAACTAGTATTGGAAGTTAATAAATTATGGATATGTTAGAGTATCTTAAACATGTTATAAAAAATAACCTTTCCTGGATGAAGCAGCCTATTTCACAACATTATTTCATATGATGGATAAATTTATTAGATATAATTTATCATCATTCGGTGGGACTACTAATTATATAGTAGGTGAGAATGGATTAAGTATTTGGGAAATAAATTCATTCCCTTGGGCGGTTTTAAAAATGAAATGGTTTCCTATTCAGTGTACTGTTACAAAGTTGATGATGATCAATGGTGGATGTTGATCCAAAATACTTCTGAAGATGAGGAAATAGAACTCGTGGAATGGATAACTTTTAAGGATGCATTCCTTTAAAAATATTTCCCTAAGGAGAAAAAATATTAAATGAAGATAACGCTCCTCTTATTAAATACAAAGATAATAAATTTGTTCTGATATTGAGGATGTCTTAATAAGTTTATCTAGGTATGATACAGATTACATACCCAACGCATAGTACAAGATTGAAAATTTTATTGAAGGTATAAATGAATGTATATGATGGGACCTTATATCCCAATACTTTTCATCATATAATGAAATTTTTTCATATTCTATTAAAATATGATGTAATTATCTAGATATTACATATCCAAGGTAAATAAAGAGATGGTGTGGTAATTTTAATTCCCTAAAAAATGGAATTCATCATGGGAGAATAAGATAATGCAACAATTTCCACCTTGTAAAAAATATATAATGAATCTTCAATGGAAATATTTTAATGTAATTAGGATTTGTTATAATTACAGATATAAGGGTCATATTATAACAGCTTAAACCCACTCTTCCAGATTCTATATGAAAATATTGTGGTGTATTTTTTCTTTATTAAATTTTTCAAAAAACTACATAGTACATTTAACAATCGGCCAACTTTTCCAATATTGGTTTTGATGGTTTAGCAAAATGTCTTATATATTATCTTAAAAGAGTTATATGTAAAATTTATGTAAGGAATGAAACCTGGCATGGGGACTCAATCCCACGACCACCAACACAAACCCAAACATCACACCACCACATCTACCTATGTGGATCAAAAATATATTTTGAAACCCATTAGATAACTCTATAATCAAATAAATAAGGTAAAAACATTCTTTCTCTTAAAGTATCTCTTTAAATAAATCCATCCATTATTAAAAATATAATAGTCCATTTAAAAATATTTTAAAATATGTGATGGTAATAATGTATCTTAGTAAGTGGTTTAAAAAAATATAATAAAATCCTTTAAAAATATTTTGAAAATACATTAAAATTATATTATATTAAATAAAATTTGATATAATTTTAAATTTTTACATAATTATACATCAAGGGATTTCAAAAAATCACATATAAAAATACATCTAAAAATAATTAAAACACTTATCATTATAAAAAACCATTTTAATATAATATTTTGAAAACATATTTATTTCTCCTTTAAAATTATTTGAAAAATATAATTATTATTTGGATTAAAATGATACTAAGAAAATATTAAATAATCCATGTAGACAATAATCATATATCTTACAAAACATTGTCCCATTGAGGTTAAGGGTTCACTCCCCATTCCTCATTATCTAATTTGATACCAAAGTGAGAAATTTTAGAAATTTTTTTAAAAGTTATTCTTTTAACATACATAATACATTAAAATTAATTCAAAATTAGATTGAATTATTTTCTAATATGAAATTTATTTTTTTAATTCCTAACATTGATAATTCATATTTAATAAAATCCACAAGAGAAATCTATATTTCCAAAAATAATTAATTAAATTTACAATATATAACCATAATTTATTTTAAATTGAAACAAAACATTGTATTAAAATACAAAATATGTCAAAAAAACAATTATAGATGATGTCAATATCTATATTCATGAAAGACATTTTTAGTAATGATAAAATATGATAAAAAAACTTATAGATTATATAGTGATAAAAAAATTTAAACAATGGTTTTAAAATTAAAAAATAACAAAAAAAATGTATTATTTTAATTTCACAAGGAATTGAAATTTTAAATTCTAAATAAAAACATTGTTTTAAAATAAATTCCCTTTCAAAAAAGGTATTTTTAATTAAAACATCATTTATATAAAATTGAGTTTTTAAATAAAATACAATCTCTTACCTCATGCTCTCCTTTATTTGAACCTGATTTAACCTCATATATAGTTTATATACATTTAGTATACATGTAATACAGAACGATATCCATATATATCATAATATATATAATTTTAATATTATATTTTATCACATTTTTATTACTAATTCATTGTTAAAATCATTGTTTCTAGTGATAACTACTTCATTTTTTCATGTTTTTATTTGGCATCTCAGGTACATATAATTTTTTCATAGTTAAATCCATTAGAGAATATTATTTATAGTTTAATTATAATATATTTTATATATATATATATAGATTTATAGTAATCCAAAAAATTAGAGATATAAAAATAAATTACACCATTTTTGGAGAAGATATGTCCTTCGAGTGCAAGAATGATGATTATATTTATTTGTTGAGGGAAGTAAAAAACATTAAATAATAATTAACTGTTAAATAATCATTATTATTTCATATATATCTTATGTCAGGACCCATCCCAATAGGGCCTGAGCTGTAACCCCCAAAACCCACCTCCAATTGGCATGTGGCTGGAGACTATCACCACGAAGGGATATCACTAACATGAGAGGCATTGCCTATTTACATGTACGCACACACACAAATTTGAGATTACAAAATTATTAAATATAAAAAACCCAAGAAACCAGAGCATGCATACCTATATATCCCACTACCAAAGTAAATGAAAATTACAACAGATGTACTAATGAGAAGGAAAGGAAAAACAATTCCCAATAAAGAAAACTATAAAAGTGTCAATCATGTTCAGAATGAGGAGATATTTGTCAAATAAACTACCAAAAACCTCCTCATACAATCTACAGTTAAAACATCTTTATTTATATCCCAATAAGCTCTGCCTGTCTCAGGTCCTCCATGAACTTTGTTGAAAGTAATGCGGTCTGCAAAGACATAAAAAATTTGTGGCAAAATCCCATTCAAGGGTGAGTATAAAAATACTCTGTAGGCACCCAAATAACCCCAACAGAATAGGGAGAAACTAAAATTATAAAATATTCCCAACCTCTATAGAGGGAAATCCAATTGAGAGAGAAACTCCATCTTGAACCATCCTTGGATGTACATGACAAGTCAGCTTGGTCTACAAGTGGTGTCAACCTGAACATGTGAAAACACCACAAGGACTCCCAAAAATCACCTAGATATACTCGTCTCAGACTCCAAGTTTCATGAGGTTCCAACCACATATCCAGTAACTAGATTATCTTCTTAGGCCGTAACCATAACACAAACCTAGGAGAACATACTTCATGAGCCCAGTCATCCCAAATTTATCCCATCCAAGAGATGGACTCCATCATAAATTAATCTACCATTCATAATGGTACATTCGAGAGAAAGTGCTTCATCAGGAAAATCCTACTTACTATAGTTGTAGTGCCCAACACCAGAGGTACTTCCATCACTTCATTGCACCCAACATAAGCTAAAGAAACCAAAGTAAAGAGACCCTCCCATAACCACTTTAAATAGTCGAGGGAGCACTTCTCTATACTATTCACTGCGTGAATCCTCTCTAATAAGAGTTAATGGAGGGACTCACACCTCGCCACTACCCTTAAGTGGATATAGTACTGCCCTTAAACAATCCACGAAACCTTTTTCACTTCTGTAAGGAGTATAATGCACTTTAATATGCCGAGGGAGCACTAAAATATATTTAGTTATCATTCACATCAAGTGGAAGGACTCAATATTTTTAACTGTCTCCAACATCTGATGGATATCCAACTCCAATAGAGAGCCTACTCCCCACTGATACTCAGAGATGGGGGATTACTACTATGTAAGTGAGGATCTACACACTAATCCTATAGGGGAGTTCTACTCATAAAGGAATTTCACCCTGATATGATTTGGGACTACTGATATGTAAATTGAGGTAATGCACATAACCCAGTAGTGGAGTACCACTCTGTGACTAGAGGACCCATACCAAGGTTGGATGGTGGATTACTGACTCTGTTAACTCGTTATCTATGGGATAACCACAACATGACCTTTTAGGTGAGTACTGACCCCCCAGGCTAGAGTTCCCTCTCCCTAGCTTGGAAGGGGAGTACAGACTCTTCCAGATTAATACATATAGAGGACATGTGCCCTTGAATGACAAGGAAGTATCAACTCCTAGAATAGATGACTGCCTCCTTAATCGTTATGGGAGTACCAAATATATCTATTTTCCACATATGGAGTACCCACACCTTGGTCCAATAAGGGATTACTGACTCTATAGAGAGAGTTATTTCTCCTTGGTCTAATAGGGGAGTATATATTCTAGCTCAACAAACGTCCTGGGGAAAACCTCACCTTAGTCTATCAGGGGAGTAACACCCCCAGAGGAAACTACCCAAAGGTAATCAACCTATAACATCATAGGTAAATAAAGAAATAATAAATTTTTATTTTAATTAATATTTGTACATTAAATATTAATTTTACTTTAAAGGGGTTTCTATGTACGATGGCGTACCCGATACTCGACAACGAGTTTCATTGAAATCTTACGTTACAGACTAATAATATATTATTATTTTTTTAAATGGTAGTTAACGCCTAGTCGTTGTTTTGGAGGGAATTAATAGAAATAAATATAATATGATTACACAATTTTGTTAATTTTTTTTACATTTATCCAATACAATTTGGAGGCTTAAAATTTGAGGGAATCTAATTTTGAGCTTAAATACACTAATATTCTTTAAAAGGTCGATTTACCGCCTTTTTATGGAGAACCCTCTTTAAATATAGTTTTGTTTACTTTTATATGTTCTATTTGATTAAATAATTTTTTTTAGATTTTGGACATCAAAATTTACTTTTGGTAAATTTTTGGTATTTTTCTGATAAAATTCATTTTTTTATGAATAATGATAAATACTGTATTTTATTTCAAAAGTGTCATTTAATAAAATTTATTTATATGGTTATATTATCTTTATAATTGGTTTTAAATTTTAATTCAATTATATTTTTACCAATTTATCCAATACTGGTCATTGAAATTAATTTCACTATAAAATTAGACATAAACAATTGTCAATCTTTTGATAGTTATTGTTTCTTAAAAACATGCTATTTGTTTTGACAACGAGAATTAATTTTAAATAAAATAATTCAATATCAATGTTTATAATTTTTTAAAATAGGATTTATTTTTGAATTCAGAATATCAAATATATCTTAGGCTGAATTTTTCATATTTTTCTGAAAAACATCAATTTTTGATGAATAGTGAAACCACTTAGTAGTAGTTAAAAAACTTACCTTTTCATTTTAATGAAATTTTACCACTTTTGTGAAATTAATTTTGAAAATAAAATATACATTGTTGTTATTACTAAGTAAAATATGGTTCAATAAGATGAAAATAATTTTTGGTGAATAGTAACTGTTGACTTTTATTTACCGCGGTTAAATGTAAATAGGGTAATTCAAGGTAAAAAGAATTTTATATAATAAAAAATTAAATTAAAACATTTCCTAACCTTATTTGTTGAGTCATTTACGACCAAAATCATATTTCGGTCGATTTTGGGACCCCATGGAGCCACTTATGATTGATAATGACACCTTATTTTAATTAAAATAATGTAAAGGAAAAAATAACATAAACAAATATCCTTTAGTAAATTAATTTTCACATAGGGTAATATTAGTTATATTTTCAACTATAAATATTATTTATAAATATAAAACAATTTCCTACATCATGTTATTTGTTTTATAATTTTTAGACATCAAATAGATTAAATTATTTATGACACAATAATGATGTTGTGTTTACCTCGTTAATAAAGCATTTAAATAAATAAGATTATAAATAGTAAACTAACATCCAAAACCTACCCAAATAATCTCTCAAGATCTCTATCCTCCCTCTAGAATCCTTACATTAGGCATAAGTCACTTCAAAAAGTCCTTTTTGTAAAATCCAAAGGGACTTACCCAAAGTAAAGGTAACCGTTTCTCTTAACTTATTTTCTTTTATTTTACATCTCCAACCCCTAAAATCTTTTCATTCCATTATTTTATAACAACACCAATATCCTAAATATACTAGTATTTCTCTATGATAGTAATTAATACTAAACTTACACACACATACATCTAATGTTTGAAGAACATACTGATTATGTGGATGGAAAACTAATGCCTCATGAAACAATGATTGTTTGATTATCTCCTACCTCCTCTCAAGGTGGCCATTAGGATGGAAATGTATTTATATATGATATATATTATTTTTATGTTTTTTTATGATTCATCATTTTCAATTTATATGACTATGTATCATTATCATTTAATTCCATTAAAATATGAAATAAAAAGGAATGTAGCGTTCATGCGTAAGTAAGACTTACCGTCTCCATGAACTGTGAATTTCATTTATTATCTCCATAATGTTATGTACTATTATAATTTAATATATATACTCAGTATATATTATTTATATGATATCTAAATAATTAATATCATTATGGAGATAATGGACTGTTTACCACAGGGACAACTTGTAAATATAAGGTGTTCATTTTTTACTGAAGTACCAAATATTGAAAAAACGATAGTTATTAACTTAAATGATTGAATAATGTTTATAACATGGTAATAAGTGATATAATTGGAATAATAAACTTTAAAAGGTTATTAATCAAGTATAAATTATCTTTAGTTTATTATTCAAGGGATTAAACAATGAACGAGTCAATTCTGACACGAGGTAAGGGAACTTCTTAACCCAATTTTTATTCTTTGGGTTGATATTTTCTTTCTTTTTTATGTCATTCTTTGGTTATGTGAGAAATAAATTTTTATATCTTATATTTTTATTATACTTTATTTATGTATACTTATAGTGAATACACATAATCGATCTATTTTATTTACAAAGATGATCTTTGTAAGGGACTTCATCTCAATCTCCTTTCATTGAGGCATATTTTGTTTTATACATGACATTATTTTATACGGTGTATAAACCCATTTGAATATTCCTTTAATTCAGAGGGAATCTTTTTATACGAAGCGTTTTACTAAATAAAAAAAATAATGTTTCTTTTAACGTAAGAGGTGACAATGACCTTTTTCCACTTCCACGAGTATTATTTGATCTTTGGCTTCCTTAGCAAGTCGTAGTGTTTTTTAAATGAAAATAAAAACCATATATTTTTTTTACGTATTTTGTTATTGAAAATGGATTTGATAATGGATCTTTTATGTCAATATATTTAAATGATATATTTTGATTCAAATGTATAAATGTCATATTTAATTTATATTTGGTTTATGTGTTATGAATATTTTATGGTTCTTGTTCATTATTTACGTATATGGGTGGTTTCGTGATAAAACTATGGCGAGTGAGCCCGATATATCTCTCCAATGAATTAGGTAATGTGACGGAGGTAAATGTGAATGTTTCTCCTAATAAATTTAATGAATATACTATGATAGGTAGTCCAACATAACTCCCTATGTAAATGTTATAGCTACAATTTTGGTATGATATGAATGCCATAAGTACCTTTATGATTTGTGATTAGTATGTGTTATTCATAAATCATATGTTTTCGTGAGGTAAGTAAAAGAGTTTATATTTTTTATGTATTGATGAACTAATGTTTTCTTTTATTATTTTATAACCCTTATTGAAATTTGTATGCTCATCCCACGTTTTGAAATGTTTTTACAAGACTTAAAGAAAAATAGGGTCAATGATGTGATTAAAAAAAGTCTTACTGTCTAAAACATGGAACTAGACATGAAACTTTTTGTCATGATTTTTAATTTTATAAAAAAATGGATACTGAGAAGAATTTTTTACATATAATATTCATGTTGTTTTGTAAATATTAAGACCTAATTCTCTAAAACTCTATGCATAAAAATATCCTCAATGCGAATTATCCATTTAATTCAAGGATGTGTAATGTTTTGGGCCGAGTATTTATAGTGGATATTGGAGGTCTTTTTAGACAACTTTAAGAGTTAGAATATAGCTAAATTAATATCCATAAATTATTTTTAGTTTAAGTTATGATTGAAATGATATAGAATTTACAGATTACCAAGTTGCTTCGCCTAATATATGTCTCTGTTAAGAATAGTTTTTCATAGAGGAAATAAGGTTGTTGTACTGGGATGCCATACAGAGGGAAATGACCTTATCAATCAGTATCCTATGATATTCAGAATCAGGTTTGAATAGTTTTTTGTCGTGATGGCTTAGTTGACTCAGGTGATAAATTGTGGTTTCTTTTATTGATGATATTTTGGTTTATTCTAAAAGTAAAGAGGAGCATAAAAGTCATTTAAGGGTTATATTGCAAACATTAAAAGAAAAGAAACTGTATGTGAAATTCAGCAACTGTGAGTTTTGGTTACAACAAATTTATTTACTTGGTCACATTGTTTCAAAAAATGGCATAACTATTGATCATACTAAAACCAAAATTGTTGATGAATGGCCAAGACCCACAAATATAACCGAGATATATAGTTTTCTTTGTTTGTATTGGTATTACCAAAGGTTTGTTGAAAAGTTTTCAGGGTTAACAAGTCCAATGACTAAGTTAACTCGAAAAACTGTTAAGTTACTTTGGACAAAATAATGTGATGATTGTTTTCTAGAATTGAAAATAAGACTGGTGAATGCTCCAGTTTTGGAACTGTTTTCTAGAAATGGTGAGTTTGTTATTTACAATGATGATTTGTTGAAAGGACTTGGCTGTGTACTTATGCAGAATGATCAAGTAATTGCTTATGCTTTATGTCAGTTGAAAACTCATGAGTTAAATTCCCTTACACGTGATTTGGAATTAGCTATTGTTTTTTAATGGAGGCATCATTTTTATGGAGTAAAATGTGAAATATATACTGACCACAAAAGATTGTAGTATATATTCACTCAAAAATAATTTAACATGAGACAGAGTTGATGGTTGAAACCAATCAATTATTAGGATTTCACGATTCATTACCATCCTGGAAAGGAAAATAAAGTGGATGATGCTTTAAGTAAAAAAAACAATTCTTCATTAACCATGATACATTTGGAATGAGATCCTATGGGTTTTGATTTGATGAACTTTGGCATAAAAGTTTTTGGTGCAAGAAATTATTCTGTTTTGTGTCAGGTGTCAATGAAATCATCTCTATCAGACAGAATAAAGCAATTGTAGAAATAATACAGTGAGTTACAGAAAAAGGTAGAGTTGCTTCAGAAGGGTAAGTTGCTGGATTTAAACATTGATAAAGATTGTTTTTTTAAATTTGAAAAAATATTATATGGGCCTTGTGATTCATAGTTGAAGAATGAGTTGTTATGTGATGCCCATAGTTCCCAGTTTTTAGTTCATCCTAGCAGTACTAAGATGTATAGAGATCTTCAGGTGTATTACTGGTGGGATGGAATGAAAAGAGATATTGTTGATTTTACTATGAAGTGTTTGACTTGTCAGCAGTTAAAGTATAGCGTCAGTTACAGAAAGGGATCCTTTAGTCTTTACCGGTTCCAGAGTGGAAATGGGAAAATATATCCATGGACTTCGTTTTGATATTATCAAAGACATCTTGAGGTAATAATGAAATCTGGGTTATTATTGATTGTTTGACTAAATCTACTCATTTCCTTCCTATTCGAGAAAAATTGTCTCTAGATCAACTTTCCAGGTTGTATGTTAAAGAGATAATAAGGTTGCATGCAGTTACCATCTCCATTGTATCTGATCATGATCCTAGGTTTACTTCTACCTTTTGGAAAGGCATTCAGAAGTCATTGGGTACTGAATTAAATTTTAGTAAATCTTTTCATCCACAATCAGATGGGTAGTCAGAATGAAGAATTCAGACCATGGAGGATATGCTACATGCTTGTTCACTGTATTACCAGGGAATTTAGGACCAACAACTTTCTTTGGTTGAATATTCTTATAATAAAAATTTTCATTCCAGTATACAGATGAATCCATTTGAGGCATTATATGAAAATTGTTGTCGAACTCTACCATTTTGGGATGAAGTAGGTGAAAGAATGCAAATGGGACCAGAATTTGTAGAAGAGATGGAAGAAAAGGATCAGTTGATTTAGAATAACATGATAAAATATCATAGTAGGAAGAATAGTTATGCAGACAACTAGAGGAAGGATCTCTTTTTTGAGGTAGGTGATCATGTCTTTATCAAAGTTTCTCTATGGAAATGTGTGATGCATTTTGGTAAGAAGGTAAAATTGAGTCTGAGGTACATTGGACCTTATGAAATCCTGTAGAAAGTTGGATCAGTTACGTATAAAGTTGATTTACCTCCATGTTTATCCCAGATATACAATGTTTTTCATGTTTCAATATTGAGAAACTATATGCCAGATCTATCTCATGTTTTGAGCCCAGAGGTAGTTCAGTTGGAATATAATCTATCTTATGAAGAACAAACAGTCCAGATTCTTAACCATAAAGAGAAAGTGCTGCAGAATAATGTAATTCACTCGGTAATGGTTTTATGGAGAAACCATGTGGTTGAAGAGGCAACATGGGAATCTAAAAATGCTATGATGGATAAATACCTACATTTATTTGATAAGTGAAAAAATTGCGAGGATGTAATTCCCAAAAGGGGGAAAGATGTAACATCCCAGGTAAATGAAGAAATAATACATTTTCATTTTTTTTTAATATTTTTAAATTAAATATTAATATAACTTTAAAGGGGTTTTTATGTTCGATGGCGTACCTGATATGCAATAACAAGTTTCTTTGAAATCTTACGTTGCACACTAATAATATAATATAATTATTTTAAATAGTAGTTAATGTCTAGCCATTTATTTTGAAGGAATGAATAGAACTAACTACAATATGATTGTCCATGTTTTATAAATGTTTTTAGATTTATCAAAAAAAAATTAGAGGCTTCAAATGTGAATTAATCAAATTTTAAACATAAATACTCCAATATTTTTTAAAAGGTCGATTTACTTCCTTTTGATAGAGAAACATATTTAAATATAGTTTTGGTCACTTTTATATGTTCTCTTTGACAAAATAAAATTCTTTTTTAGATTCAGGACATCAAAATTTACTTTGGGTAAATGTTTGTTATTTTTCTGATAAAATTTATTTTTTATGAATAGTGAAAAATATTGTACTTTAATTCAAAAGTGCCTTTTAATCTAATTTATTTATATGGCTAGATTATATTTTTAATTGGTTTTAAAGTGTAATTAGATTATATTCTTACCAATTAATCCAATGTTGGTCATTGGAATTAATTTCACTTTGAAATTGGATATAAACAATTGCCAATCTTTTGATTGTTATTGTTTTTTAAAACCACACTATTTGTTTTGACAACGATAATTAATTTTAAATTAAATAATGCAACTTATATGTTTTTAATTTGATAAAATATACATCATTTTTAAATTTGGAATATCAAATATATCTTAGGCTGAATTTTTGGAATTCTTCTGAAAAACATCAATTTTTGATGAATAGTGAAGCCACTTAGTAGTAGTTAAAAAACTGACTTTTTCATTTAAATGAAATTTTACCGCTTCTGTGAAACGAATTTTGAAAATCTGACATTAATGGTTATTATTAGTAAGTAAAATGTGATTCAATATGATGAAAATAATTTTTGGTGAATAGTAACTTTTGACTTTTATTTACAGTTGTTAATGGTAAATAAGGTAATTCAAGGTAGAAAGAATTTTATAATATAAAAAATTACCTTAACACTTAACATAACCACATTGGTTTATTAATTGACGACCATGAGAATCTTTGAGTAAATTTTGAGACCCCATGGAGCCACTTATGAGTGATAATGACACTTTATATTAATTAACTTAATGTAATGGAAAAAATGACATAAACAAATATCCTTTAGTAAATTAAATTTTACATAGGGTTATATAAGATATCATTTAGAATATAAATATTCTTTGGAAATATAAAAAGATTTACTAAATCTTGGTATTTGTTGTATAATTTTTAGACATAAAATAAATTAAATTATTTATGACACAATAATGATGCAGTATTTACCTCAATAATAAATCATTTAAATAAATAAGATTATAAATAGTAAAATTACATCTAAAACATGAAAAATTCTTATTAAATGAATTTATTTCTACCATGAGTCATCATATCTTTTACCTTAATGAGTTTTGAACCTTTTAAACCAAAAATAATTATATAATAAAATAATATTTTCACACATACCTAAAGATCCCCTACTCCCCCTTAAAAAAATCCATCACTTATAACTAATTCTTCACACCTCTAAAGCCCCTTGAATCATCCAAACCCTGCCCAAATAATCTTTAAATATCTTTATACTCCCTGTGTAAGCCTTACCTTAGGCATAAGTCACTTGAAGAAGACTTTTTTGGTTCAAACTAAAGGGAGTTACCCAAATTTTAGGTAACTGTTTCTCTTAACTTTTTTTCTTTTAATTTACTTCTCCAACCCAGCAAATCTTTTTATTATTTTATTTTATAACAAATAAATATCATAAATATACTAGGATGTTTTTATGAGAAGGATTAAAACTACACTTACACACACCTCCATTTAATGGGTGAAGAACAAATTGTTTTTGTGGATGACAAACTAACGCCTCACGAAACGATGATTGTTCTATTATCTCCTACCATCTCTCATGTTGTCCATTAATATAGCACTATATTTATATATGGTATATATTATTTTTATATTTTATTTATGATTATTTATTTTCTATTTATATCATACCATTATGGTTTCCATTATGGTTAAATGCGATAATTTCATTTGAGGAAGTGCGGACTACCGCCCCCTCAAAGTGAAATGATTCGTTAATGCCAAATGTGGGACATATAAATGATGGAGTTAATGATATTATATATTATATTATACTGGAATTATAATATACTTTTTATCATTATCTTTTAATTCCATTAAAATATGAAATAAAAATGAAAGTAGCGGTCATGCGTACGTACGACTTATCGTCTCCATGAACGGTGCATTTCATTTCTTATCTCCAAAATGTTATGTACTATTATAAATACATATATATACTGGATATATATGATATATATATGATATATTAATCATTAATATCATTCTGGAGATAATTTACTATTGAACACAAGGATAACTTGTAAATATAAGGTGTTCATTTTTAACTCAAGTACCAAATATCGATAAAACAACTGTTATTAACTTAAATGATTGAATAATGTTTATAACATGGTAATAAGTGATACAAAAGGAATAATAAACTTGAAAAATTTTATTAAGAATGTAGAAATTAACTCTATTTTGTTATTCATGAGATTAAAGAACTAACAGGTCAATTCGGACACGTGGTAAGGGAACCTTTTAACCCAATTTCTATTCTTTGGGTTGATCTTTTCTTTATTGTTTATGCCATTCTTTTGTTATGTGAGAAATTAATTTTTATATTGTATATATTATTTATACTTTCGTTATGTGTGCTTATAGTGAATACACATAATCGATCTATTTTGTTGACAAAGATGATCTTTGTAAGGGACTTCATCTCAACCTCCTTTCATTGAGGCATATTTTGTTTTATACATGAATTTATTTTATATGGTGTATAAACCCCTTTGAATATTCATTTCATTCAAAGGGAATATTTTTATACGAAGCGTTTTACTAAATGAAAAAAGGAATTTTTCTTTTAACGTATGTGGTGACAACAACCTTTTTCCATGGCAATGAGTATTATTTGATCTTTTGCTTCCTTAACAAGCCATAGTGTTTTTTTAAAGGAAAATAAAATGCTTATACTTTTTACGTGTTTTGGTATTGAAAATGTTTTTGATAATGGATTTTTTATGTCAATATATTTAAATGATATATTGTGATTCAAATGTGGAAATTTCATCTTTTCATTATATTTGTTTTATGTGTTATGAATATGTTATCGTTCTTGGACATTATTTACATATACAGGTGGTTCCGTGCTAAACCTAGGGCGCGTGAGCCTGAGATAGCTCTCCAATGCATTGGGTAATGTGATGATGGTAATCGTTAATGCTTCTCTTAAGAGATTTAGGGAATATACTGTGATGGGTATTCAAACATATCTCCCTATATAGCAGTGATAACTACAATGTAATTATGATATCAATTCCATAAGTACCTTTATGATTTGTGATTACTATGTGTTATTCATAAATATTATGTTTTCATGAGGTAAGTAAAAGAGTTTATGTTTTTTATGTATTAATGAACTAATGTTTTCTTTGTCTGTTTTATAACCCTTGCTGATCTTTTTATGCTCATCCAATGTTTTGATGTTTTTTTCACAAGACATAAAGATGAATAGGGTCAATAATGGGATCAAATAATAGTCTTTCTGTCTAAAACATGGAACTGGACATTACTCTTTTTTTTCAAGAGTTTTTATTTTATGAAAAAAATGGATACTGAGAAGAATGGTCTACATGTAATATTCATGTTGTTATGTAAATGTTATGACCAAATTATCTAAAAATCTAAACCAGAAAAGATCCTCAATGTGAATTATCCATTTAATTCAAGAATATGTAATGTTTAAGGCTGGGCCCTTATAGAACCCATGACCAAGATATTGGGAGCCTTCTCTCCACCTATGTAGAGAGATATTGAAAACCCACACCCTAGTCCAATAGGGGAGTAACAGTCCTATAATCTCTCTATACGAACCATACGGATCTCCAACATTAGTTCAGTAGTGCTCTATAAGAATCATTCTTTGTTTCTACCACCCATATCATGTAAGCCGTAATGGAGTCCACCATCAAATCCTTAAATAAAAAACTCTCAGTATAGAAAACTCAAAAGCCTAAATATATTTCCCATATATGGAAATGTGGATGGTGGAAGATCTCAAAATCACATTCTATGAATACACGATGTGCACCGGGGAACACACTGTGTGTGAGACCGCTCGAGCACCTGGCTGTGTATCCTATCTACATGGATATTTGACCAATGTAGGGGTACACAACATTTCAAGTAGGTACACACTGTGTCTCTCTCCTCCTAACCCATGTCCATGTTCCCCTTCTACAAGGAACAAAAAACCATGTCCCTCACATGTCGTGTATCCCAGACTACAAGGCGTGTTCAGATAAATGGTCATCAACATATGTCGGTTTCCCATGTCCATGTATTGAACCCCATATCCATTTACTTTGGACATGTGTTAGTGAACAACCATGTTTCTTCACACGTTTCTCTCAAGCCATGTCCTATGGTTACACGTTCTATTGCTCTACCTGGCGTGTAAGCCAAATACACAACGTGTATTCTCGAAAGATCATCTTCGTTGAACAAGAAGGAATGCATGTCATGTTTCACTGAACTACATGATGTGTTGACAATAATTCCTATAGGGAATTATCTAAAAACACATGATTCATCAAGTTCCTCCCCCATAACCCACAAATATACTTAGTAGGAATAAATTGCATTCATATGGGGGCTCTAGAACCATAAAACAACACATAAACAATGGGATAAAGAACAAAACTCAATTTCCCCTACCTCATTGGTGAAATACCAATGATTTTTATGAATAATGGTGCCTAGATCATTATGGTTCTCAATAAAATGGTGAACTACATCAAAAAAAGGGATCAACAACACATTATCATGATGATTCAGCGGTGGTTCGTCATTGCCAAAGGGGGAGGAGGAGAGGATAGGTGTTCTCCCCTTTGGTTGGGTGATGTTTTTATGAAAGTTAGAGAGAGGGGGATGTAATTAGGTTTAATGAAATTAAACTACATTATTATCCTCTCAATACCACGTCACCCAAAATGGCCTCCAAATGAAACTCTCAGCACATAAAAACAAAGGTCACGCCTAGGGTAAACATGAGGTTCTAGACTTAACCACGGTCTTGAAAATATGATCTAATGCTTTGATTGGTAGTTATTTAAATTTCAAATGAAAATTCAAGTGAGAGAAAAAATATATTTTATATTTTTAATATTGTCACACCGAGGCACTTCGGGCTCCGTATTCCACCACCAACTTAGCGTCCGACTCTAGAAATATTTTTTTAAATATTATAAAGCATTACGAGTCAAAAATCAATTCATTAAATTCTCCAAACCTTAGTTATTTTTATCCTTATAAATCAAAATCCTAAAACTAAGGGAAGAAACCTAGATCCCCAATGGACTCCCATGCCAGTGAGCACATCTAGGGGGCCTATGCTAAATACATGTACACATAGAGAGGAACAACCAAGATCAAACCACTCTCATATCCAGCTTCTGCCAGTCCAATATTGTTCACCTACTAGCAGATGTCTCCTTAGCTGTGATAAGTGGTAAAGTACCATGAACCACTATCCATCTGCATTCATGGGTTCTAGTGGTGAACCTCTCTACTAACCTAACATAGATACTAACGAAACCCCATAGTTCACATCCACCGCAGGATGAACTATAAAATAGCCTCATCCAGAGTTCTATTTTCAATGTTGATACTGGACACATGAGGGTATTCATGAGAAAAATATGTCTTTCCAATAGAGAATATTGGGTCTTACATGGCCCTTCATCTACAACCTCCAGATACAACATAGCTCGCGAAAACAAGAACGTGGACACCCCCACTAGTGGAATGCCAGCAGATTATTCATGGTAGGAAACCGAAACATACTATGGAAAAAATAGGTTCTGTCTTGGACACTATGGAATGATTCTAGTCAAGGCTCTCCCTCTTCTAGGGTTTCCAATCAAAAATGAGTTGAGCATAAAAACTCCACTGGCAAGGCCAGGACCTACTCTGACACTTCATCACATAACCTCACACAGAACATGCATGTCTAAGGGACTCTTCCACCATACCTCAAGCTCCCATATTAGTTTTTGGAAAATGAAACTATGGATACCTAGGTTAAAACACTAGGCCTCACATATCACTTCCTCTTGATGTCCTCTAACTCCACCCTCACCTCATGAAGCTCTGTGAGATCCATCTAATATTCCATATAAATATTAGTGTCTTCTTAGGTGTAAACCAAAGAATCAATCTATCTTCAAATAAGGTGTAAATCCCGAAAAATTATCTAGGAATATGTCCTCATACTCCACGACTACCTCTATTAATTGGAAACTCATAACATCTACTGCACTGATGGTCAGGCTAGCCAACTAGTGAGTACTTAGCCGCACCCTTCTATGCATGAGTCCATCTTGTGCAGCCTAGGTTCCCTTTTCACTGACAAAGAAAAAACACATTCCATAAATTCAGACACACCACACCATTAACATAAATGAACAATTTAGGTATGAACTATTTTAATATACAACAATAATGACATTGTAATGCCTCGATGCTATGACCAAGAGATCCCAACTGAAACTCTCACCTCTGAGAGTTGGTTCACACTATTAGTGTCACTGTGTGACTATCTGGTCTTCTCATGTATGATACTCTAATCGTGAGGGTCAAGTAAATGGTACAAATAAAATCAATAAATCATGAAAAATATTTTTTCCAAGGAGAGAATGAATAGAATATATGTCTAATTATATGGAATCTAAAGTAGAAAAGACACAGATCATACCTTGAATAGCTCCTGGAGCCCCTGGTTCATCTCCTCTAACTGCATGCAGATGTCCTCGCCCATGTCCACCAGCTCTATGAGCCTATCACAGACCTCCTAGAGTGTTAGTAGAAACAACACAAACTACATGAAACCTTTTTACTCTATTCCAACTCCTCCGCCTCATCTTCCACCATACAGAACTCCTTGCTCCAAACATTGTCTCTTCCAAGGAGGCATACCAGCTGGATCCCTCTCTCTAGTACAGCTGGTTGAAAATTCTCTAGTGAGATTCCTCTAGCTGTCACAAGTGTAACGTCACCTATCCTATGGATGAATTGATCCTCAGTGATTATCGTGCACTATGAGACCATTTTCTTTAGTCCAGGCATGGGAATGCCTCTTATACCACAATCCTCTAACATGTCATCTACCAACTACTAAAAATTCCTTAGCCTTATAACAACTATTTTGGGTCACATTCACCTATTTCTTATCTATGAAACTCTCCCCACCTATTATCTGTCTAGTACTCCAACAAAGGTGATAATTCACATCAGTACTATAGACAACATGATTTCCCAATGAAATCCCCGCTTGAAGGTCCATGATATGATAAACAGATCTTGAACCATATTTTGGGAGTAATAAGATAATTCTATGAACCTCACAAAAAACTATGTCACTGATGTACTAAATTTATGAAGCTACATATGCTCTTAGATACACAGTGACCTCAATGTTTCTAGGTAAAACATTTCTATATATATTCTCTTGAATGCCTCCCAAGTGAGTGTCTCCCCATCGTGAGTGTGTATCACCAAACTGCACCATCATCCGGCTGAAGCCTGTAGAAGTCTCTTCACCATTACTAACATCTAATCATGATATTTCCTCACTTATAAGAAGACTAACATGACTTACTCAAGATAATCATACACTTCCTGGAGGTTTGGATAACCCTAGTATCTCAGAGGTCGCTGCCTCTAGAACTCATATAGCACACACAACATGCATGCATCCATAACCTAAACTAACATTAAATCCTACTTCTCTATAGGTGGTGGCACCAACGTAAGAACACCCATAGGTAACTCTTGAGAATAAATGTATTACCCTGAAGCCTCATCATGAGGAGGATCATTATCATGATCATGTCTTAGAATATGGTCTGCATGTAGTCTTGGTGACATCCTGAAATAGAACTAAGAAATACCATATTCAATGTGTATATCTGGGGAGCTAACTCAAGAAGGAGAAGAAAAAACAAAAATCCAATCCTATATGATGCATATACCATTTATTTCTTGGTAAAAAGTGTCCTAAGGTTCCATGATAAAAAGCAGGTTATCGAAGTCCTAGTGAATGGGTATGTCAACCACTACACACCAACACTAGAACTTATATCCTGATATCCAAACACAAAACATCCTAACACTACATCTATGCAACCCGAACAATAATCACAAAACATTAGACCCAATGGAAAACTGAATTAATCTTGATACCACTCTCGCATGACTTGACTCGACTGGGCCCTGGCCGCAACAAGCCCTCCTCTAATAGTCTAGGGGATGGAAAGTAGCACCAAGAAGTAATATCACTAACATGGGAGGAATTACCTATGTACTTGTACAAACACACACATCTACAAGATCAACAAATGATGAAATGTAAAAAACCAAAGCAACCAATGCATGCACACATCTATATCCCTCAACTAGAGTACAAGAAAAGTACAATATAAGTACTGAATAGAAATAAGGAGAAAACAAAACCCACCAAATAAAATTTTAAAATAGCCCAACCTTCTCAAAATGAGGGGATCATTATCAATAGAAACTACCAGAAAGGGCCTTGGGCTAGCTCCGATAATCACCTCGGTCTGTCTAGCTTATTATGTGCCACCTGTCTCGGGTCCTCTATGGACTCCGTTGAAAGTCATGTGGTCTGAACAAGACACAAAACATGTTTTGGAAAATCCCTTGCAGGGGTGAGTATAAAAACACTCATTAGGAACCCAAAAACCCAAAATAAAAAGGTAGCAACTAAAAGGAAACAGTCTGCTGGATGTAGCTAGAGGGAAACCCAATCGAGAGAAAAAATACATCTTGAACCATCATTGGTTGTATGTGACAAGTATTCTCAGTCTATAAGGGATGTTAAACCCAACATGTGAAAACAAGACAATGAATCACAGAAATCACCCAGATATACACATAACAGACTCCAATTCTCATGAGGTTCTAACCTTGTATCCAGTAATAGGATTCTCTTCATAGGCTCTAAATGTATCACAAAACTAAAAGAACATACTCCTTGAGAATATCCATCCCAAATGGAACCTATCCAAGAGATGCACTCCATTGAAAAAAAATGTAGCATTCCTAATGGTATGTCTGAGAAAATGTGCTCCTTTACGAACATCCTACTGGGATCATCTCTGGTGCCCAGCACCAGAGGTCATACCATTGATACCTTGTGCCCAGCGTAAAGTAAAGAAACCCAATTGAGTAATAATGCCCCTCACCACTAAACACATTTTATATAGTAGTGCTCCAGACTATTATCTGTATGAATCATATCTAATAGGAGAGTGTGTAGGGACTCGCGCTACACTAAAAACATTCAGATGATGATGTAATGCTCTTAAAAAATCTGAGAGACCTCTGTTACACATGTACTATGTAGCTCGCACCTCAATCCATCTAGGGAGAACTAACCCCTATCTAGGTATCATTCATATCATATAGAAGGGACCTCTCCTTGTAATTGTATCCAATATCCAAGGCATCTCCAACTCCAATGGAAGACCCACTCCCCACAACTAATTAGATATGGGATAATCCTACTCCATAAATGAGTACCCCCACCCTGATCCTATAGGGGGGTTCTACTAATGAAGGACTAACACCCATATATGACATGGTAGTATCAATTTGTAAATTTAGGATCTAAATCCAACCCAAAAGAGGAGTTCCACTCAGTGACTAGAGGACCCACACTTGGGTAGGACAAGAAGTACCAAATCTACAAATGAATTCTATATGGGAGACCCCAAACCTGACACATCAAGGGAGTACCAAAACCCAAGATAGAGGACCAGCTCCCTCGTATGGAAAGGGTGTATCAAATCTATCGAAACATTATGTATGGAAGACCCATGGCCTGAAATGATAGGGGTGTAACGATTCCAAAAATAGAGGACATGCACAGTAACCGGTAGGAGTGTACCAACTCAGTCTATATGACACATATATAGTACCCACACCCTGGTCTAATAGGGGAGTACTGACTCCATGGATTGATGACTAGCTCCTTGGTCCAATAGGGGACTACCTACTCTACCATCATGATTGTCATTGGGAAACCCTCACCCAGTTTAATCCGGGTGGTAACACCCTTAAATGAATCTACCCAAAGGTAACGAATGAACACCCACGACATGGGGAGTACAATCTCAACCTTAAGTGGGTAGATAATTTTTTTTTGCCCTTTTCCAAAAGGAATGTAATAAACCTAGAATATATCTATACAAACCATACCAATATTCAACATCGAATCAGTACGCTCTATAAGCATATTTCTCAATTTAGACCACCTCATACCTATTAATTCATAATTTAGGCCACTATCAAATCCTAAACTGAAAACCTCTTAAAAAACAAAACTACTCACAAACCATAATTTGAGTCTCATATAAGGAGATACAAAAGGCAGAAGATCTAAAAATGACATTTTAGGAGTACACAGTGTGCACCGGGGCACCCATGGCATGTGATCATGCCTGGAAACTTTTAAGTGTATCTTGTATACATGGATTTGAAACCCATGTAAGAATACATGGCCTGTCAATGAGGTAAATGTCATGTCCCTTGTCACTCGGCCCCTGGCCGTGTTCCCCATCTACACAGACTGGCTGACCATGTCCCTCACAGGCCATGTATCCCATACTGTACGGTGTGTTCATATAAGAAATCACCTACCCATGTATATTTCTTGTGTACATGTACCATACATCATGTTCATGTACTTTGGTCTTGTGTTAATTCATGTCCATGTGTCTTCTCATGGATAACCTATGCCATGTCCCATGGTTACACAGTCTTAGGATCTACATGGCGTGTAACCCCTATACATTGCATATAGTACAGGAAGATCGTCTTCCCTGAACATGAAGAGCTACACATCATGTGTCACTAAATGAAATTTTGTGTAGTTGGTAATTCCAGTCAGTAATTACCTTCAAAACACTTGATTCATCTCGTTCTTCACCCACACCCAATGATCTTGCTAGCATTGATCAATTGAAATCATATGGGGTCTCTAAAACCTTAAAGAAATGCATAAATGAAGGGATCAAGACCAAAAATCATATATTTATAACTTTTTTGTTAAACTCCAATGATTTGGATGAATAACGGTGCTTTGATCATTCCGGTTCTTGATGTGACACTGATATGCATCGAAAATAGGGACTATGGAACCTCATCTCGATGATTCAGCTGTAGTTTGTCATCGCCAAAGGGGGATGAGGAGAAGAGACATGCTCTCCCTTTTTGTGGGGTGAGGAACGTATGGGGGTTAGATATAGTGGGTAAAAATTATTTTTAAGAGAATTAATCCACTTAATTCCCCTATGAACGCCACATCACCCAAAACATCCTCTGAATGATCCTCTCGCTGCAGACGACCTTAGGTCTTGCCTAGGGTAATCATGAAATTTAAGACTCAACTGAAGTCTCTGAAATCATATCTGAGTCTCATAATGGGATTTATTTATGTTTCACTCAAAACTCTATGCTCGATAAAAATTATTTTTAATATTATTAATATCATCGCACTGAGGAACCCTGATATCTAAATTCCTGAATAGAATCAGAACCCAGCACCTGAAATATTTTTTAAAATATTCTAAATCTTTACTGGTAAAAACTGGAGTCATTACATATTATATATTTATATGTTCAATATTTATAAACATCCAAATAAAGTGGTGATGAAAAAATAATTACACCGCTGTGTGGAGGCAGTAAATCATACGTACACACATGCGGTGGTTTCATTTTTTTCTAATGATTATAAATGGAGAAAATGGTTGTCTCATAATCATAATAACATATATGAAAATAGATGGAAATATATTTATTACATTATTACTGAATCAATAAATGAATATGAATTATAATAAAAACATTAATATGTAAGAGTTGTTAAAGATGATTATTTATTCTTCGGACTTCATTTAGATCTTTTCTTAAGGGATCGAGGGTTGATTTTTTGAAGGAATAGATCCTGAAAAACATGGATAAGGATATTGAGAAGATAAATGAGTAGAGTTTGGTTGAGTTAGATGGGTCAAGGTGGTGTACTATATCAAATGAAGGTGTTCCCTTTTATAAATTAGGTGAGGGGTACATTCAGAATTTCTCAAATTATTAAAATATGAAGACTATTATAGATCCAAATGCTTAAAAATAGCATATAAATTCATATGGGGTGATATTTTATATGATATGATATCTCATTTTCATTATTTAATATTTATATAATTTTTAAATAATCTAATAAAATATAATATTCAAGACCTATCATTATTGTAAATTTTCATAATATTCATTTAATTGACTATAATAATATCAATACAACATCATATATTCAAAACAAAATCTATGAATACCTCCTTAATATATTATGTTAATCAATAAAAGTTTTTGAACACCTTTATTAATTCATATTATATTACCTCTTTTTTATAAAATATTACTTATTTGATTTCTCCCATGATTGAATAATTATTATTTCAGCATAGTGTAAGAAATTAAGATAATTATATCTTCACTAAAAATTAAAAATGAATTCCAATGATGTATATAAGTCATATATATTACCAAATAATATTTATAGATGAACATATATTATTGGTAGCATCATATTAAAAATTCCACACTTATTAAAATCAGGAGCCTAGCATGTGGGATAGTTCATTAAATAAAATAATATAAAAGTAATAATATTATCCATGTGGCCCCAATAAGAAATAAATAAGTCCATTTAATGATTATGTTCTAGATATAATCATACAATAAGGTTTTGGTATGTTTATTGGTTATTTATTGTTTTATATATTTTTTGTTTTAACCTAAGTTATCTGATTTAACATTTACCATCGTAATAAAAATTACCAAGGGTACTATTCAAGTTGAGAAAAGTTAAAATAGAAATATTTAATAATTTTCAACACATCAATTACAAATATAGAATATTTTTTTTAGAAATTAAAGACAATTACTTTTCAATTTTTTATTAATATTTATAAAGGAAAAAGAAATGAAAATTGTTTTCAAGAAAATATTATTTTTTATATAAAATGTTTTAATAATAAATTCAAGAATTAAATCCATTTAAAAAATAATTTTATTATTTTAAATAATTTAACAAATTAAAAACAAAATCAAATTCAAAAAATATATTTTTCCTTCTAAAACCATTAAAAATAAAATTTAGATTCATTAAAAATTTGTATTTTTAACTATTCCTTGAGAAATCAATAATTTTAGAACAAATATTAAAAATTAATCATAAGATAATTTGGAAATGATGAATTTAAAAATTAAATTATTATTTTAACATACATCTTCTAATATTTCTATAATATAAATATAATAATGACTAAAAAGAATTTTTAGAGAATGCTTGTTTTTAAAAAAATAAAATTACCTTACTAAAAACCTTAAAAATATTTAAAAATTATTTATTAATACAATGTAAATGTGTAAGACCATAATATATTTCAAAATTTGGTTAATACTATTAAAACCTTCTAATTTTAAGGCTAGTGAATAATTTTCAGATTAAAATATTTATATTTCTTTATTTTTTTAAGATTAGTATTTTATATATTGTAAAATAAATTTAAATAATAATATTTCCTTTTCAAATATCAAGATGTTACATTCAATTCATCATAAATGAATTTTTCAGTCACCATTAATTTTTCATAGTCAATAAAATTATGATTTTTAATATTCAACAATAGGGGAAACTAAAATGGATGACCATCTATATTCTTAAGTGTACATAATTACCTAAAATTTTAAAATAAAATTATATGGCTTAAATTTTTCCTTGAAAAAAAATATGTAATAAAAAATGGTATCTATACCATGCCTCTGATACCACGGTAAAAACTCAAACCCATTATTCTAGATTCTTTAATAAAAACATGTTGTGAATTTTTTTATTAAAAATTAACTGAAAACTATATGATACATTATAAAATCGAGGATTGTTTCCAGCCTATGATTTGGAAGATTGGGAAAATACCTTACATAATATTAGGTATTTCAAAAAATATAAAACAAATTATTGGTTTACCTTGGGATTACTCTTTCAAAAATCCATATATTTTAAAAATACAAAATATTTTGTGGAAAATATTTAAAACTATGTAGTGAGCATAAAATATCCGAGTGTTGGGTTTTAAAAATAGGGATATAATTCTTTTGTAACACATTTAAATTAATAAATTAATTTTTATATCAAATATTAATCATTTGAATAATTTATAATTTCTTCAAAATTATACAACATGGGTTTTAAGAAAATTTCATATGAGAATAAATTTCAAATCATTTAAAATACATGTCATTTAAAACCAATTTTTAAATAATATTTCAAAAATAAATGGATTAATAATTAAAAATAATTTGAAAATAATAATTAAATTACGGAATCAAATTTTACCTAGAAAATATTAAAAAATCTATGTTTCCACTAGTAGTATCACTTACAGGACATAATCCAATTGTGTCCATGGGTCCATTACTTAATCTTTACTATCTCATTTGATATCGAAGAGCTGAAAATAAGAATTTTTTTCAAAGATATAATTTTGTAATTCATATCCCAAAAAAACCATTTATAGTATACTTGAATTATTTTTAATGAAACAAATTATAACTTTTATCCTTTGATAAATCACTATTTAAAAAATCTTTAAAAGATATCCATATTTCCAAAATAATTACTAAATTTTAAAAGGCATAATTATAAAAAAATTGAAACTAAACAAACCTTGTTTTAAAATGTAATAAACATAAATAAAAATTATAGATGATTTACATATCTTCTAGTTTGAATGATATTTTTATAAATGAATGAATATCATATATAAAATTATATATTTTATTGAGATGAAATCTAATTGCTTCTAAAACAATGTCTTTAAAATTAAATAATAAAAAATCAATATTTTTTAAGTTCTATAAGAAACTAAATCTTCAAAGAATAATATAATTTTTTTTAAATATATTCCCTTTCTAAAAAACTTTTTTTAATTAAATGACCATTTTTATATAATTGAGTTTTTGAAAAATATATAATCACTTAAATCACGCTTCCCTTTAGTTGAATGTGATTTAACATCATGTATAATAAATATAGATATATATTACATATATTACAGAACCTAATTCATATATTTCATACCATATACGACTTACTTATAATATTTTATCAACTGTTTATTATTAAATCATTGATAAAATCCTTGTTTTGCGTGATAACGACTTCCTTTTTTGTGTATGTTTCAATTTGGTAGCTATAATAATTTAATGTTATAATAGTTCCATAATTTAAAAAAAATATTTATTAAATATATAATATTTAAAAAAATATACATATATTCACAGTTATCAAAAATATATTAATAGGAAAATTAATTACACCATTCATGGAGATTGTGGGTTGTCAACAAAAAATAATAATGTTTAAATTTTTTTAATGCATGGAATGAAAGAATGATAAAAAATAATTAATCATTAAAGAATAATTATAATATTATATATATCTTATATATTCATTAATTACATATTTATAATCATCCAAATAAATTTTTAATGGAAAAAAATTACACCACTGTGTAGGGATGATGAGTTGTACCTACACATGTACTGTGATTTCTTTTTTCTTAGGATGGATAAATGTGAGTTTTTTATTATATTCATAATAACATATTAGAATATATTTGATACTAGTTTTGTTGATTTTGGAGAGAAATAAATCATATTGAATAAGTGGAAGAACAAATAAACATGAATGATTTGGTAAAGATGATTACCTTTTCTTTGATAGACTTCTTTTTGATATCTTTTTAAGGAATTTGGGGAAAGGTGTTATTGAAAAAAAAGAACCTATAAAATATGGATATGGATTATGAGAGGATAAATGGTAGATTTTTTTCATGCTATATGGCTCAAATTGGTATAAAAAAGTGAAGTGGTTCTCTTTTATAATTGAGGTGAGGGTCACTTTTTGAATTTCACAAAATATTAAAATATAATAAGAGTATTGTAATTAAATATGATTCACAATAGTCTATAAAATATTAGGGGATGATGTTTTTACCATATATTAGCTCCTTCATTATTTTTTTTTATTTTCTAACAATTTAGAAAATATATTATATTCCAGAAATATCATTACGGTCAATTTTGGAATTAGTCATTTCCTTGACATTAGTACTATAAATATAAAATAATATGTTTGAAGAAAATATTTTAATACATCTATAATATTCATATTAGTCTAGAAAATTCTTGTATCACTTTTATTAATTCATGTTATATTACATTTATTATTTTCCATATCATTTTTTTATTTTTCAATTAATTGATTAATTAATACAATAGTGTTGTGTATGAATTAATGGAAGTTATTTCTTGAATAAAAAATAAAAATAGGTTTTAATTACTTATATATATAATTACATAGAATATTTATAGTGAAAAAGAACATCTTATATAATATCTTATTAAATATATTCCAATTATTATAAACAAGAGAGTGACATGTTTTACTTTTATTAAAATAAAATACTCTAATTGTTAGAATAATATCCAAGAGTATTTTTTAATTTTTTGGGTCATTTGTTATTTTTTATTAGTTTATTTTATACATAAATTACATGATTTAGCTTTTATAATGGTAATAAAAATAACCAAGGTGACTATTCATATTGAAAAAAATAAAAGGGGACCTATTAACTAAATTTGGTCACATTTATTCCAAATATGGAATCTAATTTTCAAAATTTATAATATAGATGATAAATAATTTAATATAAATTTATACAACAAAAAAGCAATTAAAATCAATTTTTTAGAATAATATCATTATTAATTATAATAGTATTTAATACTAAATTAAAATATCAAATAAATTTTAATAAAATTGGATTATTTTAAATAAAATAAAAATAATAAAAATTTCAAAATAATTAAAAACATAATTTCACCTTTTAAGAATTTTGAAAATAAAATATAGTATCTATAAAAAAAATGCATTATTCCTTGAATAATAAGTATTATAAGGAAATTATAAAAAATTCATTTTAATATAATTTTTATATACTGAATTAAAAATGAAAATAACTTTTTAAAATAAATTTTAAAATCCTAGGATATTTCATATATTTTACACTATCGAACATATAATTTTCTTTCAAAATCTCGAGATGTTACATATCTAGCTCATGAATATAATGAAAATAAATAAATCAATTAATTTTATTTCCTTAATTCTAGTGAAATGTTGAATTATTCACACAAATATCCTAAGTGATAGGGGAATCTACTATAGAAGAGGTCATAAAGAGATGGAAAATATTGTGTGATCACTACAACTATGGTGGAGGATTTCAATTTTGTGGATGTATGTAATTTAATCCTTCATTTAAATTTTGATAATTCTTTATTTGATTCTAGATCCTTGCACTATATTATATCTACCAATTTTTTCATGAAAATTAGACAATTTCATTTTAGTTTTAGGAGGTAGTTGTTTCTCTAAACTCTAAGGGGATGTGCCACTACAATAAGAATAAATCAAGTAGTCCCCAGTAAGACAAATAAATGTTCTTTATTTTCTAACTATTTTATTATACAAATTCTTTTCTTTGATATGATCCTTGGTACATACATTCATTAAAAATATGGTCCCCAATAATTACTGCAATGAGATTGAAATTAAGATTCATAGTGGACATGTGGAGTTCATTATTTTTATAGAGGAGACATCAACATATTTCCATGTTTATATCCACCCCTAATAGCTCTTTTGAATGAGATTCTTAGAGAGAATACAAAATAAAATATGTGGATAAAGAAGGTAATATTAAAATTCATGATGTACTAATTATATAGGAATACAATGATGTATTTCCAGTGGAATTACCCAGAAATCAACCAAATCATGAAGTTTACTTTCCTATAAATTTAGTCCTTAAAACAAGACCAATATGAAATACCCCTATAAAATGTCCACAATTGAGTTCGTGAAGTTAATGAGAAAACTATTGGAGTTGTGTGATAAGGGATTTACACACCCTAATTTTGAACCTTGGGGATCCCATGACTTTTTGTTTTGTGGAAATATTGATCCCTGAGGCTATACATTGATTATAGGGATCTCAAAGACATTATGATAAAGAAATATAACCTCTATCTCAAGTTGAAGACATATTAAATTAAATTCATGGAGCTCAATATTTTTCAATTATATAATTTCAATTTTGGTATCATCATTTTTATGTTAATAGGGATGAAATTTTGAAGAATTATTTCCAAATGTTGTATAGAAATTACAAGAATACAGTAATTCATTTTTAATTGAATAACATATCATATGTTTATTTATGTATTTAATAATGTATTCAAGGAATATCTTGATGAGTTTTTTTATTTTATTCATTAATGATATATTACTACACTATAATATTTATGAGTATAATAACCAAGAACCTATAATTCTAGATCTATTGCTAAAATTAAAAAGATTGAATCAATGGCATTGGAAGAGTTTGTTTCCTCTGGAAATGGGAATGACCTCATTGATTTAAGGTTCAAAAATTCCAAGTAGTTTTTAACAGGTTTGTTCGTAGAACCGGAAACATCCAATGATTCTAAATCCATTTGGACCTACTTTCCAAATTTAGGTGCTCACTAGTTATGAACTGATGAGGCTTATGAGTTTTCATTGTTCTAGAGGATGGGAGGTTGGACTCATCACACCCTTTTGGGGAGAATTATTTTCTACTTCGAGACTCTCTTTATAGATTTATGTTATGTTCGTGAATCCTTATTACATTACCAAGTATGAACATGAGATTTCCTTTAGATCTGACAATCAATGATTAATATGTATGAGATTTAGAGAATCTTTTATATGTACTCGAGGTTCTTCATCGATAGATAATCATTTGTATTTTTTTAGAGATTCTTAGTCAATGGTATCCTTTGACACATTATATAGAAATCTCTTGGTCATTAGGACAACCATACTAGTTTAAAATGCCACTTAGTGGGGCACTTAATGTTTATTGTCATTTAGAATGACATAGATTATATCAGAGTTGGGATCATACCCATATATGGGATACCTAAGTATCCTTTGTTTTAGAAAAGGAATCAGAACCCATGTAGTTCGAGTAAAGAAGTATGAGGTTTATGCATGATTGATGGCTCAAAGAAAGATGTCATAATTAATTTTACACTCTAAGCCCATGTGAGTCATGCTCATGTGATAACCAAGAGGTATAGGTAAAACTAGAAAATTATGCCATGAAAGATGCAATTATTAGAAATGATGTGGGGTTTATGTATATATGACTGCCCAGATAGATGAAGATTTGGATTTACTTCAGGGAAGAAACCCGGGAACAAGGTCCATAAAGGTGTATGTGCTTTATGGAGATTTGGATACTTAACATAGGACTTAATCCTGATAAGGATGCCCAAATTAGAGAGGACTTATGATTGGGTTTTTCTCCTGAGAAGGAAGCCCAAATCAAAAGTAAATTATGACTGGTTAAGGGAAATTATGACTGGAGCTTACTCTTAAAGAATAGGTCCAGGTTAAAGGGAATTATGACCGGGGATTACTCCTAAAAAGGAAGCCCAGGTTAATGGAATTTGGATTTTTGGGAACTTGGGACTTACTCCTAAAGTGGATGCCCAAAATTAAGAGAATTATGGTTGGGGCTTACTCCTGAGGAGGATTCCCAAAATTAAGGGATCTTGAAGACTGGGGATTACTCTTGAAAAGGAATCCCATATTTGGGTTTTTTGAGATTGGGACTTACTCTTGAAAAAGAGGCCCATCTGTAATGGAGACTTGAGACTTAGGACTTATTCTAGAGAAGGAGGCCTAAGTTAATGGAAATTATGACTGGGATATAATCCTGAAAAGGAGGCCCTGGATAAAGAGACTTGAGAACTGGTGATTACTCCTAAGAAGGAGGTCCATGTTAAAGATCCTCTCATTTTTAAAGGATGAGGTTGAATGAATGAAATCTCTAACCTTAGCAACATAAAGATATATAAATCACTAGGTTTTGTGAAATTTTTCACAAAATTCCTTTCAGATAAGGAATCCAACAAAGGAATCATGTCATAAATGACATTGAAGAGTGTTTTGAAGGATAAATCTTGAAAAGGAGAGGTGGATTTGAAGAAATAAAATGAATAGGTAGGAGGGGCACCCAAAAAGAGAGAGGCGCGCAAGTCCTGTGTGGGCGCACAAGTCTTCGTCATGCAAGTATACTTGCGTGACACATGGGTACTTGCACGACGGTCAACCCTTAGGGTAATACTTGGACGAGACTTGGCTCATTCCCTTAGTACTGTCCCTAAAGGATTCCAAAAGAGTGGCACACAAGTTTTGTTGAAGGGATAAGGCGGTGCGCAAGTGTGGCCATTTCCCTTAAGGGCTGGCCACTTAGGTGCACAAGTGTTGGTGAGTTTCAACACTTGGGCCTTGTTTCCCTTGTTTAGAGATTCTATTCTAGGTAAGAAATTACCTTATAAATGTTCTAAAGACTTCCAGAAGACACTAGGGCGTCAGGAGCTCGAATATGAGTTATGGAATTTTTCCGTCCTAAAATGGGGGGCCCACATGGGGTATTTATAGGTTAGTGAAGACCCTCGACGAATTTCATATAGGGCACGCAAGTCACTTGCGCGACCACTAGGCGGCGCACAAGTATACTTGTGCGGCTATGATAAAACTTGCGTGACCTAAGTGGAAAGAAATCCTTCTTTATTCCTTTGTCGATTTTTGATGTTTCTTCAAAGGATGAATCTCTTTGTACACATATATTTCCCTTTTTATGTCGTTAGATTTTGTGATTGAAACGAGCATCAACAAAAGTCCCCCCTCAAGGTTGGATCTGAAAGAAATAAGGATGTAACTCTGAGGTAAAGAAGAAAATCAAGGAACATGTGGTGCATAGGTGTTGAGCGCGCAAATGGCGTCGCGCAGGTATGAGCCACGTAGGCTTCGACACGCAGGGGTGCGGCTTGGCCTATATATAGGTGGTCATTCCTCATGTAAAGCACCGAATTTCAAACTTTCGAGCTCTCACCGTGAAAGTTGCCTGCATCGCGCAAGTTCTCTATTTTTTGCTGGTTTCATTGTGTTGTGCTGCTGCAATGGTATCTGGACTTGCACAGTGATACCTGTGTGCCAAAAACTTGCGCGACACGCTTATACTTGCATGCTAACTTTGGGACTTGTGATCCTTAATGCCTTAGCTACATTTTCACTTTTATTCGCAAATTTTATGAAAAATTAACTTACTTAAGAGTTAATTATTCAAATTTTGTGTAGATTAAGTGGCTCTTCGAAGAATCGGAACTGCTGATGAACTGGCCAGCAAGTGAATTGATGGTATGATGAGCATCATTGGCCATGATTATTACACTATCTGCGACAAAACTCTTCTAGATTTGTCCAAGTACTGAAGAAGTATCATCTTGACTTCCCGCGATGTATTTATCTACCTTTTTATGGATATGGTCATCTGTGAGAAGTCACTATTCCAGAGGAAAAGAACTATCTCCCAATTTCATGGTTTTAGAATTACACCAATTTTGCTTCAGCAAATATTTCAGGTGGAGGAGAATTTATAAATACTGGAACAGTGGAGAAAGCCTACATAATCCATCATAGCCCTTGTACCTCAGATCTACAACCTAACAAGCCTGAGCTGCAACCACATTGTTATCCTTCAATTTTCTGAAACTCTCAGATGGATCAATCCAAAGGCTGGAAGAAGAGTTGGGACTTTTGTCCTAGAGGAGGTGTGAAGACAACTTGGATGTGGGCATACTGGGTGCGACAAACCTGCGTAGAGTTTGTTGAGGTTTTAAAAGAAGCTGTAATATATGAAGTCGTCTGGGCTGGGCAAACATATGTATACAGAAATGATGACTTTGTACTGGAGATACTTAGCCATTGGAGTCCAGAAACCAATTCTTTTTCATCTGACTCATGGAGAAGTAGTAATTAGTCTGTGGGATGTCCACAAGATCTCAGGGTCTCCAATTTTGGGTGATATGCATGATGAATTACCCCCCCCCCCCCCCAAGGCAACATAGAATGATTCAGAGAAGACTGCGGCTTTAGCTCGAGAATTTTTGAAAAGCTTCCACAAGCTCAAGAGTTCAGAGACTTCCCTAACTTTTTCTAGAAAGGATATTCATCCAAAGAAATGGATGAATATGTTTCTTACCATGAACCAGGAGAAGGAGCCGAAGAAGAAGGGATTGAAGGGGAAGGGGACCAAGGAGAAGGGGGCCACCTGTACTCGTCCTACCACCTGCCCCAAAACAGAGAAGAGGGGTGCTCCTGGCACATTCTGGCCGACTCTAGAAGCAGGTGAATTTGAGAAGTGGGGATACGAAGTGAATCAGAGAATCCCAAAAAAGACTCGTCTGGCAGGCTTCTTGGAGCTATGGCTCAATGTTTATCTTTTTCCAGTTAGGGACTCGAAGGGAGGCATCAGGCCAGGGACCTTCATTGTTGCAGCCAAGATGGCTGAGGGGAAAATGGTTGGATTGGATACCACCATTTTAGCAAAGATTCACATGATCTTACTCCATGTCTTCATAGGTAATTCACTTTTGAGAATAGTGGGACCATTCAATGTTTTATGGGGATGGATCGCCACTCACTTCAGAACATATAATGTACAGAATGGAGTACAGATCCCCGGAAGTTCTTTCAGGCCATCAGTGCAGGAATTCTATGGAATTCCTCTGCTAGCTCTCAATTCCTATGACATGAAGGTGAGGCTGAGCATGTATAAGGAATTAAGTTTCTTTCCTTATGGGAACCCGCCAACTGGGTGGGTTTTCGATGATGGAACAACCATCCTGGAATTGAGGGCATACATGCTGGCCTACAGAGATGGTGTACTGACCACCATGATTGATAGATAGATTATATGCGAGGACTACGCTCCATAAAGATTTGCACGCCAATTCAAGTGTCTGCAGCAGACTGTTGTATCCACTCTTGTGCATGTCAGGTTAGAGCAGCATCCGATGGTTTCCTAAAAAATATGGTTGCTGACATCTAGGGAGAAGACCGGGGTAGTGTTTGATCTACCGGTTGATAAAGAGGCTAATAACTTAACTACATGGTATGTCAAGAACTAGATAGAATCATACCCCGAAGGGCTGTTGAATCACCCTGTTTATCAGGTGGGGAAAAGGAAAAGAACCGTAGAGAAAGAAACCCTTCATCTGGAAGGTGATTCTTCTGCAACACCCAAAGATGATTCGTCGGGTTCTTCACCTAGGGCCGACTCGCCAGATTCTCAAGATGGGTAAGATAAATCACAACATGTGGCAAAAAAGCCTCGTTCTAGATATAATCTCTCTATTAGAATCAAGATACAAACTCCATCGACTCCTAGTGAGTTACATCATTGGGGAAATTTAATCACCATTACTTTATAGAGAAACAAGTCTTATTTTCTGAACCTTTATCTGTAGCTGCAGGAGCTGGGAAGAAGCTGAATTCCTAGATTGTAGGACCTTCCTCGCTGCCTTCTGGTACACATGTTGAATATATATGACCAGAGGCTATCCAGACATTATGAAGTTTATATTGCGGTGCTGAAACAGCCTAGATGGATCTGTGCGAGGGGATACAAATCCCTGTAATAGGGAATCTTCGGGCATCTACAGATATCCATTACAAGGATAACCCCGATGAAGTTTGGGCTTACATCAGAGAGCTCGATATGCTCATATATTTCATTGATGATTCCATTCCTGTCACTAAGCAGGTGAAGAAAATGATAAATCGTGGCGCCACTGAGGGTGGTTCCGAAGATGAGGAGTGGCACGATTACCTGGATCCTGAAGATATAAGTCTATTTCCTTATTTTCTTTGCAACTTGATTTCATTCAAAAATTTTTTACTCAAGGAAATTATTTTCTTTATACTGTATCTTTCAAAGAAAGGAACTGCTGAGGTTCCTTCACCACAGTATAGCCCTAGTGGTACTCCCATTGGGGCTAATGAATCTTCTCGCGAGTCGGGTGAGATATCTCTAGGCCAGCAAGCCATGGATGAGGATTTAGACATGGCTTTCCATTCTCCAATTCATTTACCTATAAATGAGATTGTCGACACTCCCAAAAAACCAAAGAGACAAAGGAATCAAAGGAAGAAGTCTAAAACTAAATGCTTTATTAGTACTGGTAAGTCCTTCGAATAATCATGAGTCTTAATCCATGAAAAGGCTGCTCATACTTTTTTTGGGATTGCAGGGACTTCTTCAATTTCCCCTTTGAGGGAAATGATTGACCCTCCTTTGAGGGAGACAGAGGGTATTGGTGAAAAGTCACAAGTTCATGATGGCTTGACTGTTCCTGAAGAGGAGCCAACATCTATTCCTGGTACCACTCCTCTTATTGATGTAAGGATAGAAGAGCCTGTTTCTAGTATGTTAAAAATGTTTCATAAAATGTTAAATGAAACATCAACTGACTTCCATTCCATGGTACTTTAGGTTCAACCCCTTCACTAGAGCTTTTGGTGGCCATTGCAACTAATTCTGCTATTTTATCTGAAGAAACTGTCTAGGGTTAGAGGTCGCATAATGAAGGTCTCCAAGAATACATATCGATTTCTCCCACTAGTGAGATTAACCAGGATTCTGAGATTACATTGGATGAAATGATGGAATGTGGTGAATCTTTTGAAGATTTATTAGATCATGTTAAACTACAACGTAATTTAGAAGATTATGGATGTGAGTGTTATCCTTTGTCATATTAAAAATAACTTCTTATTACATCTCTGATCATGATCGGTTGAAATGTGCAGTTCTATCTGAGAAAACTATTGAACTGCCAATGCCTAATGGGGGTACAGAAAACCCTACTATTGCAGATACATTAGCTCAAGTGGAGCTTAACCTGGAAGAGATTCCTTAAACTCGTCTTGAAAATCTTGTTGAAGCTAGGAAAGATGGGGAGGAGCCTTCTCAAGTTATCAATCTACCGTTGGGTAAGAGATAACAATTTTTGCGACTGTAATTAATTTACCAGATAGACAATCAACTTTTTTTATCCTTTGAAACTAACCAAAACATTAAATTGATTATGCAGGGCCATTAAATTCAGTGGATAGATCTTGAGGTGAATCCTCAGATTCTGCCCCAATGGGAATAGAAAGTTAAGAAACACAGGTCAGGGGAGAAGGAGCAGAACAGGGCACTTCCCTAAGTGCGTTAATCCCAGATTTTATTCTCCCCTGTGACAGTGATGCTGAATCAGACCCAGAGATACAAAAGGTGATCCAATTTTCACGATGTAAGGCATGGAAGAACATATGGTAAATCATATCTGAAGTGCCTTTAGAAGATCTATCATTGAATATTCCCCGACTATCATCTAGGTTCATCATGTTGGGACATGGCAGTTTTGGATATCAAAAGATCCATGTCGTGGTAAAACAAGTCATCTTAAGAAGGGAGCAGGAGCAGAAGTACCATCAAGATTTGACCAGAGTAAGGTTGTCAGCCAATATTTGTGAATTTGAGGCTGCGGTATCCTGAGTTGAGGCTGATCATGCTTCCAAGTTGAAAGAGTTGAAGCATAAGATCAATGAGAAGGTTGTCCAACAGATGCACCATCAGCAACAGATGGATGCTGTTACTAGGGAACTTGACCATCTTAATAATTCACAGTAATGAGTTCAAACAAATGGTATGAAATCCATTTCTGAAGCCAAGAAAGCACTCCATCAACCTGAAAAGAGTGAAGTTGGTCGAGTGTATGACCTTCATGTGGCTGCTGATGAAGCTTGGGATGTTGTAAATCGAATGAAGAATTATGTTGACAGCCTTTTGTAATTCCTCAAATGAGAAGAGACTCCAATATTTGGATTTCCTTATAACTCTTTTGAATCAAGGAATAATCCTTTTATATTCAATCATTTGTTCATGCCTTCTTTTACTACATGATTTAAATTTTTACTTAAATCGATGGGCCTAGTGAGAATAGTTTGATTTTTATGAGGATTATAATAAATAACCCTACAAACTTTGAATCTTTTAATTTATCAATATTAAGTAAATCACGCGAAATGTATGTTTAGTGAGCTGGAACTTGACTTTTGTTCATAGTTCCCTTGTCTTTTGTAGGCAGTTTAAATTCATGCATGTCAGACATAAAAGGCTAATGTTTAAGGTTGAAATAGCTTTGACCGAATGGATTAACATTGACTCAATTCCATGATAATTTATCTGAAAACATATTACCATGTTCAAGTATGAGGGAAAATATGTAAACGATGACTTAAGAAATTTTGAATATGAGGAATGATATAAAAAATGGATAAAAGGCATTAGAAGAAGTAGTTCCCAAGAATGGAGTTACCACTATTTAACAAACCTGTTAGGGGGTTGAATTATGCAGGGCCACCTAAGGGAATTGGCTGCATAGTCAAATAAGAGAATCTTTTGGCTAACAGGTCCATTATATAGACTACTTATGCAAGGCTGCCTAAGGGAACGTGCAGTATATTCAGGAACAATAACTCTCAGAAATTTACTTTTCTACTGCTAAAAAGCCAGTGGAAGTTTATGGGGATTCAAATTTTTCAAAGCATAGAGTTTTCCATATGGAGAGAGGTACTTGAATATAGAGAAGATATTTAAAAACAAGATTGTCTAAGAACTGGATGAATGTCACTTATACGGAGGTCTGATCCAAATGTAGGGAAGGGAAATATAAACCATAGACTTTAATACTTTTAGATCATGAAAAAGAGTATGGGACAAATATGTTAAGGATGGCCATTTTTTGAGGATCCCTACATATTTTTGTTAAGAAAAATAAGGGAAAAAGGTTTTCCTCCCAATAATGAAGTTACCACTATTTGACAAACCTATTAGGGTGTTGAATTATGTAGGACCGCCTAAGGGAATTGTCTCCATAGTCAAATAATATAATTTTTTGGATGACAGGTCCGTTATGTAGACTACTTATGCAAGGTCGCCTAAAGGAACGTGGTGCATAGTCAGGAAAAATAACTCTCAAGTATCAAACATTTTGTGACTAGATCTCAAGGAAAGGGTTATGGAGATCTGGAAGTATTTAATATTAGGAGTATGACACATAAAAATGGGAATTTTTTCAATGCATGTAGAGATACACAAACCAATGCTAACCATAATCATGTTGTGGTTGGGTCCTGAATTGAAATATTGGGCTTCACTACGTATCCCATAAGGATTGGAATCAAGCCATACATAGTTCATGAAATACAGTTTAACATCATGTGGGATTAGAGTATAGGAAATCTTAATTTAGGGTCATAGAGCCCAGACCATAATAATGAATACACTCTGTGTGTTTTCACAGGGACTTTTCAGCCAGGGGGCTGAAAGTGGAATTTGGGGTTAGGCCCAAAGACTTGGGGCTGGATTCAAGGGATGCTCGAATGTTCCTACGTATCCCATAAGGATGGGAATCAAGACACCTGTAGTTCTTGAAATACCCTATGTATGATGAATAGGGGATTTAGTGCAATGATGGTTTGACCCAAGATAAAAGGTTCGGCCATTGCCATGTATGCACGTAGTCTTTATAAGATAACATGATCAAAGATCAATGTAAATAATGATTCCCTCTCAGGTGAGAGTTTAAAATAATGTTGTAGTTTATTTTCATATAATACAAAAAGTGTGAATAGTTTAACATCATATTGTAAGGACGATGGTGAACCAATGTAAAAAGTATTGGTTATGGGGTTGCTTCACAGATCAACATCATATGAGATAGAGGTGAACCAATGTGAAGAGATTGATTTTGGGCTTGAACCTCAGAAGGTTGCCTATGTACCTTACCTAGAAGGCAAGGATCAAAGTCTACGTAGTTCAGTTAAAGAATGAATTGGTGATCAAGTCATTCTTGAGGACAACGACCCAAAAAAAATGGTGTTGGGACTTATGCATGGTTAGCGGCCTCGAGAGGGAGATATGGTTGAAGTTTACTCTAAGCTCGCATGAGACATACTCGGTGTGAGAAACAAGAGGTAGTAACAACCATAACAATGCATAGTTTAATGTTATGTAGGAAATATGAAGGGATTATGCGGTTTAAATTCTAGCAGTAAGGACTATTGGTGCTGCACAATTTAGTGTCATGTAGCAGGGACAAAATATAGTTTATCGTTATGTAGGATGAATATAGGGAAACAGTTTAACGTCATGTTGGACGTAATGGTGATGTACAGTTTAGCGTCCTACAACAAAGATGATGGGGACAATACAGTTTAATGTAATGTTGGACGAAAGGGGGACTATGCAGTTTAATGTCATGCAATAAGGACAAAAGAAGAAACAATTTAACGTCATGTTGGACATATTTGGGACTTTTTCACAGTTTAACGTCATTTTGGACGATGACACAATTTAACGTCATGTTGGATGATGGTGTTAATAGTTTAAGGTCATATTCATGGACCAGAGATTATGTAGTTTAACATCTTGCTAGACGTAAGGGATTTCTGTACAGTTTAGCATCATGTAGCTAGGACGTCATAGTTTAACATCGTGTTGGATGATATGGATGAAAACAGTTTAAGGTCATATGCATGGACCATGGATGATGCAATTTAACATCTTACCTGAAGATGAAATTTTTGTTACATAAAATACTTCTTCAGAAATCTAGCATTGGTTGGAGTAGTGATGAGTTCTCCATCCATTGAGATTAAAGAATAAGCTCCATTGGAGCAGGTCTTATGTATTGAATAAGGTCCTTCCCATTTTGGTTCCAGCTTGGGAGATTTTTTACCTGGTATCATTGGAGTTCTAATAACCAATACCAATTCTCCCTGAACAAATGAAATAATTTGAACTTTTTTTGAAAGCTTGTGCTATTCGATTCTGATAGACTTCCAAATGGTGCAAGGTGCACAATATTTTCTCATATAACTGTTCCAATTCATCCAATCACTTTTGAGATTGTTCATCTGTAGATGACTGATCAAAAATGGCTACTCTGAGTGAGGGTAATTGAACCTCAATGACCAAGACTGCTTCTATTCATTATAACAATGAATATGGAGTTGACTACGTTGCAGTGAGGGTGGTGGTCTGATAAACCCATAAAGCATGAAAGTGTTTATCAGGACATGATTTCTTGTCTTTATCCACCATCTTTTGTAGTATGTTTGAGAGAGTCTTGTTGAAATATTCTATCTGGCTATTGGCTGCTGCATGATATTGAGATGAATGATTGGATTTGATGTTGTATTGTTGATACAACTTCCTCATCTCAGATGAACAAAAGTTGGTTCCATTGTCCGTCAATATTGCATGAGGGACACCAAATATGGTAATGATGTTAGACTTGAAAAAGCTGACAATGAATTTATAACTAACTTCTTTTGAGAGGTATTGCCTCTTCCCATTTGGAAAAGAAGTCAGTAGCAGTAAGAATGTACTTAAACTGCTTGGATGTAGCTGAAGGATATGGTCATACTACATCCATTCCCCATGTGGAAAATGGCGATGAGTATTTAGTTGTATGAAGAAACTCTGGGGGTTGGTGAATGAAGATGGAATGAACTTGGAAATAATGACAATTTGTTGTGAAATCAACACAATATTATATCATTGAAGGCCAAAATTATCCAAGCCATCGAATTTGATCAGATAGTCTATGTCCAGACTGATGGGCACCACAAACTCCTGCATGCACTTCTTTCATGACAACCATTGTCTCTTCACCATCAATGCATCTGAATAAAATTCCATCAAAACCAATTTTGTAAAGAATTTTCTCTAGGTGATCTGGGCTATCATAAAGAGTAAATTTGACCACATGTCACTGGATTTGTTCTTTCCTGGCTCTATTAGGTGTAAGTGTTCCATTTTGAAGGTATTCCCTGATAGGTGTCATCCATCCTGTAGTATGACTATACAGTTAAGGAATAGGACTAATTTCATTGATTTCCTCTGTTCTGATTTGAACATAAGGTGAAATTGTACGATGGTGGGCAATACTGATTCTTGTCTTGTCCCAATTTGGATCTTCCAGAGTTGTGGCTATATTAGCCAATGCATCAGCTTGAGCATTTTGTGATCTTGGGACATAAAAAAATGTCAGTTCCGAAGGAAATTCTTCCATTAACTCTCTGATGTAATCATACAAAGGGATTTGTTCTTCTTTTCTGATTGCATAATCCCCATTGACTTTTTTGATTACCAGGTCTAAATCACCTTTCACCTTTAATTGATTCACTTGTGCTTGAAGTGCCAACTCCAATCCTGTGATAAGATCTTGGTATTCTACTTCATTATTTGTCCCGCCTCCCAATAATGAAAATGAATAAGGTAGCAATGCCTTTTCCGGGGAAATGAGTACAATTCCTATCCCAACTTTTTTGAATTTAGGATCTTCCATTTTCTTCCCTTTTGGACTTCTGGAATCACAATCAAAGTACATTTCCCATGTCTGAAGACTATCTTGAATAGAGAAGACTTCCTCATCATGAAGTTCAATATCTGAAGATACATATTCTACTGAAGGGTGTTTAGCAAGGAAATAAGCCAGATATTGGCCCTTTATTTCCATTTGAGACACGTATTGGATATCAAATTACTGCAAAATAACTTTCCACCTTTCTATACATCCTGTAAGCATTGGATGACTAAGGATGAATTTGAGCGGGTTATTGCGAGATACCAATTGGACCTCATGATGTTGAAGATAGTGTCTCAACTTCTGAACTACAAAGATTAACTCTAGGCAACACTTCTCAATATTTGAATATCGGGTTTCTCCTTCAAGCATAGTCCGACTGAGATAGTAGAGGTTTTTTTCATTCCCAGCATCATTCTTCTGAGCAATAAAGGCACCCAATGATCGCTCTAAGGCTGTCACGTAGAGGATAAGTGATCTTCCTTCAACAAGTGGCATTAACACCGGTGGACTCAAGAGATATTTCTTGATAATATCAAATTCTTCTTGACATTATTCAGTCCACTAGTATGTGACTCCCTTCTTCATCAATTTGGGGAAGGTTAAACTTTTGCCTGCTAAATTGGCGATGAGCGCCGAATATAGGCTAAGTGTCCTTAAAGTCCTCTCAATTCTTTAAAATTACTAGGCGGTGACATACCAAGGATTTAATTTGTCTTCTCAGGATCAACTTCGATACCACTATGGCGTGCAAAAAAGCTGGGAAATGTTCCTGAGGTTACCTTAAAATCACATTTTAAGGGGTTCATCTTCAAATTATGTTGCCGAAGTTTGTGGAATATGACTTCAAAACCATCCAAGTTATTAGAACATTTCATGGATTTAACCACCAAATCATCCACATAACATTCAACAAACTTCCCTAAAAAGGTTTTGAAGATACGATTCATGGAACACTGATATGTTGTGCCTACATTTTTCAAGTCAAAGGGCATTACCCGATAGCAAAATACACCCTGAGGGGATCTGAAGGCTGTAGATTCCTCATCTTCTGGAGAAATCTGGATTTTATTATATCCTAAATATCCATCCATGAAGGAAAGTGTTTCATATCCGGCTGTTTCATCTATTAAGAGTTCTATTATCGGAACTGGAAAATCATCCTTAGGACAATGCTGATTAAGATCTCTGAAATCAATGCAAACTCTAATTTTTTAGTTCTTCTTTTTCACAGGGACAATATTATCCAACAACTTGGGATATTAAAATTCTTTGACAAAGTTAGATTTGATAATCTTATCCACTTCATCATCAATTTTAGAAGCATAGGTTGGTTGTGTTATTCTTGCGGCTTTCTTAAATCCTCGATGTTGTTCTGGAAGACCCAAACGATGATTAGCAACATCAGGATCAAGGCATGGAATCTCTGCATAGTTCTAAGAAAATATATCTCAATTTTTCTTTAAAAATGAAATATAAATATCTTTCTCTTCAAGAGTCATGGCCGCACTAATTAAAGTGGGGTGTGGAACTTCTTTTGTACCCAGATTTATTTCTCTGAGTTCATCCACAGTGGCAGAGATACCCTCTTCAAATGCTAGAGGAGAACCCCTGAGATCTTCCTCTTCTTCTTCAACATGTGTTGTTTCTTTTGTTTCTACTAGCATAGTAGAAGATGAATTAGAATTTCCATGATCATAAGAGATGTTAAAATTTGAACATCTTGAAGAAGAAGCTTCCATTTCTGAACGGATTGATGATGAAGGGTATTCCTTGGGTAATAAAGAGGATATGATAGATTGAGAATCGACATCATCATTCACCACTGATATTGCTATAACTTCTTCTGGCCTCGTTGGTGAAGTATAGACTTTCTGGATTTAAGAAGATGAAATGAATACATCCCCATTTGAGCTTTCTTCATTTCTTGGTGAATCTCCAATTTCTCCCATGCTGTCTAGCTTGATTTCCGTAATTGACATTATGGAGGTTTCCATAAGAGTATTTTTATTTGGGTCTATCCTTTCAATTTGACTGATAGGAAACACATAATCTGCACTCACATGTTTAAATGGATTTACTGGAATCTTTTCCAAACCATATGGAGCATTAACCTTGGTAACCTCCCTTGCTGTGGATTTATCCCTACCCTTCATGGGATAGAATTCCGCCTCAATATATTCTGATTCACATGTTTTGAAGGGGGATTTATCACCATATAATGTCTCAATTTGACCATCAAAACAATATTTGAGACATTGATGGTATGATGAAGGGATAACCACTTGTTGATGTAACTAGGGTCTTCCAAGAAAAACATTGAAGGCTGTGTCATGATCAACAACCATGAAATCTGAATTGGATACAAGATCTCCAAACTGAGTTTTGAGTGTAATCTCACCCTGTAGTTCTTGTTCATTTTTATCATATCCTTGCAACATCAGAGTAGAAGGAGGTAAATCAGATTCCGTGAGGCCCAATCGATGAAGTGTATGAATGGAGATGATGTTGAATCATGAACCATTATCAATGAAAGATCTTCAAATGTCTACACCATTGACCTTTCTAGATAAGTATAAACGTCTGATATGTCCATGCACAACATCATCTTCATCTTCATCTATGAAAGATATCACTGTATGGCATTCTGCAGGACTATTCTATACATGGTAGACTTCAGGTGCATTAATTTCAGTTTCAAATTCCTAAGGACTTCACAAAGCCTCAATGAGTGCCTCCGAAGATCCTTTGATAAATTTTAGGCATCCAAAATTAATAACTTGGCGTGTACTTTAGAAAAGTGTTTCAATACATCATACTTTTGATCCAAAGGTCTGCATTTCCCAATAGGAACTTGTGGATTCATAGGTACCTTAGAATTTGATTCTTTTGAGGTAGATTCATCTTGTATCGGGGTAGGAGTTTTCAATACTCTTGGATTTGGAAGATTAGACCGAATAGGTCTATTTACTTGCTGAGAGGAAGAAGGTAAAATATCTAACCGATCCTCTAAAATAACTGTGCCAGGACTGAGTCTGCTATTGGTGGAAGAATTTTCTTGTTCTTGTTGAGCTCGTTAAAGGGCTCTGGCACGAGTTTCTGCTGCATACATAGTTCTAGAAGGGGTAGAATTGGAATAGAGTCTTCTGGGATATTCACATCTTCCTCTGTATCCCAGACCTCTAGAACTCCCTCTAATTCCTCTGTTTGATACATGGAATTCAGGCTCATCAAAATAGAAACTATGACAGGCATAAGGATCTGTTAAATGAATCATATTAACATAACCAAAGATCAACTCTTCATCCGATGAAGAATCTTCCTGATTAGCCAATTTAGGTTGTGCCGTTTGGTGGGGCGGTGCTCGTTGCTTTGAAGTAGATGGTATAAAATCTACCAGAGTCAAAGAAAATTTGGGCTTTGACACTATCTCATCTTCTTCTGATTGATACTATTTCTTTGAATTATGCAGTTTCTTCAAGGATTTTCCCTCTGATGAAGAGGGTTTTGATGTTGCATTCATTGCAGAAGACACAATTGGTTTCTTAAATTGCATTCGCAAAATTTAATGAGCTTGTTTGATCATTTTCCTGACCATCCAATCATCATATTGTTGTGCATTTTTGATTTTGGCTTCTTTCCACTCGCCTTCTTCTTCTGGATTTTTAGTAGTTACACATGCTACCTGAGCTGAAGAACCTTTTAACTTAACTTTTCCCGAGTCCAGAATTTTTTGTAGGAGGTCTATTAAGACAAAAAACTCCTGAATGGGATGCCCCAACATCTAATGAAATGTGAAATAATTGGGATAGTCTTCATCTCCTTCCTTGTTTGGCCTTTTGGGCCTTGGAAATTGAACCAAATTATTTTCCAAAGCCGAAATGAAGTAACCAGGAACATGTTCATTTCATAAAGAGTAAACTTTGCTCTTCAGATCCTGAAATTGTTTCCATATTTGATCTCTATGATCATATTGATGAAACGACCCCTGTTGTTGAAGCTCAAAATGTAGATCCCTTCGAGAAAATGAAGGCCTTGAAGTAGAAGAAGGTACAGGTTCTTGTTTAAGCATAACTGTAGCAGTCTCTACTTTACACATTCTCCTTCCTAGATCTGATGGAATTACTCGATCTTTATACTTAGTCTTTATAAGAGAGTTTTCAATATGTTTAGAAATTGAAGTAAGGTCTTGAAACCCTCCTGTTTATTTCACAGGGATCAACAGTGTGCGCAATTCATGACGCAAATTTTCCACATAGATTGGCAACGATTCTTCTTGAGGAAGTGCTAAGCTCAGGTAATAGGTTAATTTCTTCCAGCGAGCAATAAAATCTGAAACCCTTTCATTCTCCCTTTTTTTATAATTTTTAAGATAAAAAACTGTTGTCTTTGGAAAAGTTGAGCTGAATTGAAGAAGGAATTGTTGACAAAGATCCTCCCACCCGGTAATTGACCGGGATTGTAAGCTTGTATACCAGATAAAAGCTGGCCCTTGTAATGACTGTACAAAACACCTGAGCATAACTGCTTCTTGTTGCTGAGGGGTTCCCATCATAGGATCACAAAGAGAAAAACAATGTGTTAAGTGTTTCTCTGGGTATCCCAAACCATTAAAAATTGAGAATGTGGTACTTGAAAAATTTGGTGGGGGAGGAATTGCGTCTACCCATTCTGGGTAATCTCACTTATCTGGTTGAACCAGTGCACACTTTCCTTCCATATCTTCCAACTGATCTTTTAATGATTCATCGATACTAATTAACTTTTGAGAAACATTCGGTTGAGTTTGGACCTGTGCAGGTGCAATAACTGGAGCTTAGATAGATGTGGCGACCAGGACTACCACTGATGGTTGTATTGCCAGTTTTTGTTGCATATAACCCATAGGATTAGTCCTATAAGGGTGTAATGGTAAAGGAGGACACTCTTGATCCATCTCACTAGCCACAACAAATTCCCTTGGCTGACTGACTCCAGCATGCTTAGGAGGAATACTACTTTGAAGTTGTTCTGTATTCAACCTCCTTAATTCCTTCATCTCTTTCTCTTGTTGTGTGAATCTTTGATCTAGAGAGAGTGATTGACCTTCTCCAAACGAAGGGTATGTAACCTGATTCGTTACTTTCCCCTTATTGGACACCTTTTGGAGAGGGGAAAGTGGGTTACTTGAAGGATTACCTAAATTCTGGGTAATCCTTTGATTTCGTGTACGCACACCTTCTTCATTTGTGTCTATGCATAAAAACTCTTGAGTAGGAGCTTCCTCATCTGATCCCTTTGAGTGAGCCTCATCTGGGGGATTAGCAACAATGACATTGATGACATTGATTGATGCATAATGCATTAAATCCCTTCTATCATCATTTCTGTGTTATTTTCTTCTTCCATGTCCTTGATAAGACATTTCCTTTTGTTGATTAAATCCCTCAGGAACTTCTTGACAATCCTTAATATGGAGGGAATCTTCTGATAATTTTTCTCTTTGTTCCTCTTGGAGCTTCTTCCCTGATCGAGAGAAGACTGAATTTCTCTAAGGAAGAGATTGAGGATCTGAAAAAGTCCCCAGTCCTGTGGACTAAGGCTGTTTCTGCTCAACTCCTTGAATACTATTTGTTGATTCTGAGGGTTGGGTTAAAAGAGTCCCCAGTTTGGCAAGCTGGGGTGGCTCTTGAGTTGCTATATCTGAGACATTTTTAAAAGATCTCCTGATCTTGCAAACTTTAGTCTGAAAATTGGCTGGATGCATTAACCTGCATCCACTCTTATCACCCAGCTCAAAAGACCATTGGATGATTTCTAACACTTATGTTATTTGATGATGTGCACACTCCAAATGAGAAGCCTGTTCAATATTCTTGTTTTCTTGATGCCGTAGTAATTCAACAACTTGTTCTTTGTATTCCTGATTTTGAGAAGAACTAGTTGAGGCATGTTCTTGAGAGAGCCTTTGATTATAAACAAAGCCAATTGGTTGTGGCTGGCCATGGGAAATAACATTTCATGAAACCATTTTTGGTGGGCTTTGCTGACTGGAGAGTATAGTGAAATGTAGTTCTCCATGGACACCCCATACCCTGATATGAATACCAGATGGGGCATTGGAAATTAACTGGTGTAGTCTTCTTAATGTGCTATGGAATGAACGCGGAAGGGCTCTCTGCTACTTTTTAGCCTTCGAATATCGAGATACTGAGAGAGATGCCAAGTCAATTTGGCATTGTAACCCTTCTATTATCTTTACATTATTTTCATATTCATCATAAGATAATATTTTCTTTTTAAATTGACAATGATTTTTCCACATGTTGAGACGAATATATTGAATACAATATTCCGTCAACATCTTTGGAATGTCATACTGAGAGTCAGCCAAAGGCCAAAACATAACTGGAACTTCACCTTTCGCCAGTTGTTTTCTCATATTCATTACATCCTCCTTATCATTTGATGAAGATTCTTCTACCTGTTTAGACCAAATATGGTTCTTCTTTGTTGCTTCCTCAGATTCAACAACATTGATAGAGAATTCACTTATCAAACTAGAAGATGCATGACTCAAGGGTGGTTTTGAAAATGATCTACACCCCGGGCTATCTTCTGATTGAGAATGTATTTCACCTGCTAATGGTAAAGCCTCAGACATGACAAGCTTCACATTTGCAAGTGCCTCAAGATAAGAGGGATTTCTCGTCACTACATTGTCCATTGGAGAAATTTCCAGGAAATGCGAATTACTATTGTGGATAGGAATTTCACGACTAAATTCATCATCCTATAGAGGACCACCATGGTGGGTTACAGTAAAAAGATGAAACATTTTTCTCCTTGGACTTCTGGAAACAGAGAGGGTTCTTGTGGCTCTTATACAAAGATGAAACATCGAGATCGACCGAACTATCATAAAGAAAGCCTTCATGAGGAAGTATCTTATACAGACCTTCATAATTAACGTCCCGACTATTGGGAACTGAGAGAGTATAATCTTGAGTTGCAATAGAGAATTGTTTGAGTGCATCAAGAACTCCATCATTGAGTAAGGCCTTGTTACAGACTGGCCCTTGATTTCTTGATTGTGCTGGACAAGTATTTTTCTTAGACTCCTTCTTACTCACTTTGGGAACCACATGTTGATGAAAGTGGTTATTATGGGCAGGTGTATGTTCTTGCTCAGGAAAAAGGATCTGGTTAGGCAGATTATCTCCACTCAAATCAGGTGTATGTGCCTGACTTGGTTGTCCGTATGATATGGGGGTGTATGCCCCACAACCCTCTTGGACTGGAACAGAGGTGTGTGTCTATTCTAGAGTGAACTGTTGATGTGTCACTCCACTGGTAGGGATAGATTTAAATTTCTTTCCTTTTGATGCTGCTGAAGCTGTTACAATATCCTGGTAGGCATCTAGAATATGAGCATGGATTTTCTTATTCTCTTTCATCATTGACAAAATATGATTGGTGACTTCAGCTGTCGGAACGAGAATATACATCCATTCCATTCTTGGAGTAGGCGTGTGTTTCTACTCTTGTCCTCCTTTTCCTGTCAGTGAATTCTGACAGAACTCAAGTGTGGGTGAAGAGAGTTGAGTCTGCATCCTGTTTGTCGCTGGAGCTTTCTGACTGACTTCTCCAGGTGCTACCAAACGAGACTGTTGGTAGGCTTGATCAATACTGGCAGGTGTATGTGCTTGCTGATTGCACTCCACCGAACGGGGTTGATGATCTTCCTTCAACAATGATAAACGAGTCTTCTGGTAGGATTGATGAGTGTAGGTAGGTGTATGTGCTTGTTTACCAGTTATCAACACATTGGGTTGGCGGGCTTCATCTTATGTAGTCAGATGAGCCTGCTGACTAGCTGATGACTTATAAATAGGTGTATGTTCCTGTCTATAGTACTCCTCCAGGATTTCCTGGCACGATTGACGTGTTGCTGCCAGACAAGTCTGCTGGATAGAAGAATTAAAATGGACGGGTGTGTGTGCCCGCTCGTTTCTTTCCACCAAGTTAAGTTGGTGGACTTCTCCGGAAATGGCAGAGATAAGAACCTACTCACTATTAACCGGTTGTCTCATCTGGTGGTTCATCTTTCCTGCTTGGGTTCGAGGAACCTAAGCTGAACGCCTGGAGACAACACCCTCATCATGTTGAGGGCGCACTACCACACGAGTCTGGCGGTGATTGTTGATGGGAGACCTTGAGAAGGACTCATGTGTCTTTGAATTAAGGCCATGAGGGACGTACTCATTCACCTCCCCAGAATATGGGAGGGACTGGTGATTGAGTTCTGGGGATAACGACCCAAAACGGTTGGAAACGGTGGTTGGCACCACCTACTTCTTGATCGATGGTCACCGTTCTCCGAATGACCAGGGTGAATTATTGATTTATAGGGCTTGGCGAGCGGCCTCCAGAGTCAAAATAGTACTGTTTTGATGATATTACTTAACCAGCGCATTTGATACCCGGCATTGAAGACGCTGAGTAGGTGATGTCTTCCTTAGAGTGGATGACGACCTAGTAGGAGTAGCAGCAGATGCATTCACAGTAGAGGTTTTCACAGTAGAGGCATTCAAAGACGTGAACTTAAGAGAAGACATTCTTGTAATGCAGAAGATCTGGGAAAAGAGTGCATGTTTGATATAATAAAAAAAATCAAGATAAGTTCGGATGCTATATCATTTGAATGAGCACATATGTTATTGATTGTTCTGTTGGCCCTCTCATTGATTTTAAATAGGGGCCTAAAAAAATTAGTAAAACATCATATAAACTGTGTTAAGGATTCACATCAGGTTTACCATTTTTTGTTTGCTCTAGAAATGGGGATGACCTCATTGATTTAAGGTTCAAACATTCCAAGCGGTTTTTAACGGGTTTTTTCATAGAACCGGAAACATCCAATGATTCTATATCCATTTGGACCTATATTCCAAAGGTAGGTGATCACTAGTTATGACTTGATGAGTCTTAAGAGTTTGCATTGGTCGAGAGGATGGTATGTCGAATTCATCACACCATTTTGGGGGAATTATTGTCTACTCCGGGACTCTCTTTATAGATTTATGTTATGTCTATGAATCCTTATCACATTACCAAGTATGAAAATGAGCATTCTTTTAGATATGACAATCAATGATTAATATGTATGCGATTTAGATAATCTTTTATATGTATTCAAGGTTCTCCATTGATAGAGAATCATCTATATTTTTTTTATAGATTATTAGTCAATGGTATCCTTCGACACATTATATAGAATTCTCTCGGACATTATGATAACCATACTAGTTTTAAAGCCACTCAGTGGGGCACTTGAAGTTTATTTTCATTCAGAAGGACATAGATTATTTTAGAGTTGGGATTGTACCCGCAGATGGGCTACCTACGTATCATTTGTTTTAGAAAAGGAATCAGAACTCATGTAGTTTGAGTAACGAAGTATGAGGTTTATGCATGATTAATGGCTCAAAGAAAGATGTCGTAATTACATTTACACTCTAAGATCACGTGAGTCATGCTCGGTGTGAGAAACAAGAGGTATTGGTAAAACCGGACAATTGTGCCATGAAAGATGCAATTATAAGAAATGATGTGGGGCTTATGTATGTAGGACTTCCCATATAGATTAAAATTAGGATTTACTTCATGGAAGAAACCCGGGAACAAGGTCCGTAAAGGTATATGTGCTTTATGGAGATTTGGATACTTAAATTAGGACTTAATCCTGAGAAGGATGCCCAAATTAGAGAGGACTTATGATTGGGTTTTACTCCTGATAAGGAAGCCCAAATCAAAAGTAAATTAAGACTGGTTAAGAGAAATTATGACTGGACTCTGAAAGAAGAGGCCCAGGTTAAAGGGAATTATGACTAGGGCTTACTTTTGAAAAGGAATCCTAGGTTAAGGGAATTTGGATTTTTGGGAACATGGGAATTGCTCCTAAGGAGGATGCCCAAAATTAAGAGATTTATGGTTGGGGCTTACTCCTGAGGAGGATGGCCAAAATTAAGGGAACTTGAAGATTGGGGCTTGCTCCTGAAAAGGAGGCCCATATTTGGGATTTTTGAGATTGGGACTTACTCTTGAAAAAGAGGCCCATTTATTAAGGAGACTTGAGACTTAGGACTTATTCCTGAGAAGGAGGCCTATGTTAATGGAAATTATTACTGGGGATTATTCCTGAAAAGGAGGCCCAGGTTAAAGAGACTTGAGAACTGGGGCTCACTCCTTAGAATGAGGCCCATTTTAAAGATCCTCTCATTTTTAAAGGATGGGGTTTAATGAATGAAATCTCTAACCTTAGCGACATAAAGATATGTAAATCACCAGGTTTTGAGAAATGTTCCACAGAATTCCTTTCAGATAAGTAATCCAACAAAAGAATCATGTCATAAATGACTTTGAAGAGGGTTTTGAAGGATAAATCATGAAAAGGATAGGTGGATTTGAAGAAATCAAATGAATAGGTAGGAGGGGAACCCAAAAAGAGAGAGGCGCGCAAGTCATGCGTGGGCACGCAAGTCCTGGTCGCGCAAGTATACTTGCGCGACACATGGGTACTTGCGTCATGGTAAACCCTTAGGGTAATACTTGGGCAAGACTTGGCTCAAGCCCTTAGTACTATCCCTAAAGGCTTCCAAAAGAGTGGTTTACAAGTTCTGTTGAAGGAAAAAGATGGTGCGCAAGTGTGGCCATTTCCCTTAAGGGTTGGCCACTTAGGTGTGCAAGTGTTGATGAGTTTCAACACTTAGGCCTTGTTTCCCCTATTTAGAGCATAAATTCTAGGTAATAAATTAACTTAGAAGTGTTCATAAGACTTACAGAAGAGACTAGGGTGCCGGGAGCTCGAAATTGAGTATTGGAATTTTTCCGTCCTGAAATGGGGGGCCCACAGGGGGTATTTATAGGCTAGTGAAGACCCTGGGCGAATTTCAGATTGGGCGCGCAAGTCACTTGCACGACCACTAGGCTTCGTGAAATTATACATGTGTGGCTATGAAAAAACATGCGCGACCTAAGTGGAAATAAATCCTTCTTTATACCTTTGTCTATTTTTTATGTTTCTTCAAAGGATAAATAAATTTGGGCACATGTATTTCCCTTTTTAAGTCGTTAGACTTTATGACATAAAGGAGCATCAACAGCGTCAAAGGATAACAAATTTTCTCCATACAAAACATACAATTTCAAAATTAAATATTGGATACATTACATTCTCAAGAAACATTTACATTTATAGATCTATAGAATTTAAAAATACTCTAACATAAATAATACCATTATCTTCAAATGATCATTTCTCCAACTTAAAACAAATTATCCTATATCACATTAAGACCTAATCCTCATCCATGAAAAATCATTCTATAAATAATTCATTCAACATAATTCTTGATAAACTAGGGAAAATAAAACATGACAAGGTTGATCTCAAATGATTAGTAATGGTAAACATAAGCATTATTTATTAAAATTCACCAATGAGTATAACAAGTTCATAAGTTTATGCCGACATAATCATAGTGCTTGAGAAAATCATAAAATAATGCATACCCATCAACATCTGAATCATCAACCATGAAACATGAAATGAGGCTTTAAGAAATGAAATAGTCATAATAATCAATAACTATGATTCTTTGGATATTAGTCGTGACTAAATGAAACATTATAAACCCACAAAAAGCATAGATTAAATTTGTTGGAAACATGGAAAATCATCATCATAGAACCCTTAAAAACTCTTAAAATTGGAATAAACATATTTCCAACTTCTAATATAATTATCAGAAAAACATAATAATTATATTCATTGAAGTTCTATTTTTTAGGCCCCATCATATATAATTTCCATAAACCACCACCTGAATATGGTACTTATATCATTCATTTTATAATAAAAAAATAAAATAGCATTTATTCTTTTTAAAACATGATTAAATTTTGGAAAATATATGGGTTCCAAGAAAATATTGTAGAAAATTGATTAACCCATTAATGAGAAAAGGGTTCCGTAACAATCTATTTGAGATCATTTTAGTCCAAATAAGGAAATAATGAGCCACAACTCATCACAACCACATGAATCTATCTTTATTATATTATATAGTCATGAACATACTCAAATATTTCCCATCATATACCTTTCATATGTATAGAGTGTCTTGGGTACCCATGTGCCATAGATGCAAGAGAAAAGTGAGATAATAAAACTCAATAAACCACCACAAACTTGGTAACATACTTAATAACAAATTTAGTAAAATGTACATTTAACATGATTTTCATAAAGAAATAAATTTATGATAAATTAATAAAATAAATCAACAATACCTACTTCATCCCAATGCTAGAATATCTTTTAACACATTGTCTGGACCATTCCAAACCACTCTTTAAGTGTCATAACATTGTAAATACTTTTAATTGTCAACTAGATAAACCCTAAATTGTTTATTTTAGGTTCGTGTGGATATGATATCATTGTGATGACCCAATATCCTAATGTAATAGTTCCATGTCTCCCTATTATACAAATATGTATCATAAGGCTCCCTTGGGGAAGATTTATTAGTGCTAGAATAATCCATAACTATTTCACTACTAGGGATTCCTATATAATTCTACATTACCATATTCAATAATGACCCTAGTTCCATATCTAGGAAATCCTTACCTATAGTATCAAAAAAAAATTATTGTAGTTTTATTATCTAGGTCTCTGATCCATAACCTATGGGTGTTTTCTATCCCAAAACATTCACAAACCTGAAGGTAACATTCCATGTTTAAATTCCCATATGAAGACTCCCAATTATGGTAGTCTATAATTTTACCACATCACCAATGTGAGTATTATTTCAACATAATAGAACAAATAAATCAATATGAAAATTAAAAAATAGTAATATTATGGAAATAAAGAATAAATAAAAATAATAGCACTATGGGGATACCCTTCCCTAGTATACTAAGAATAATAACCACAATATAACTAGTGTAAACATGTATCTAGGTTACCAACCAGGTTTCCCCATATCTTATAACAACCTGAACACATCAAAAGGTTCCCACAATCCCTACTCATCCCATATGTGAGCACCTATTATATAGATTATATCCATAATACCATACCCATCTAAAACAATAAATGTTGTGCCGAATTCCCAACCCATCAAATCGTCTTGTCAAGGTCCGATAACACATATCATCATATCTCATTTGGGTATGAACACCTCATCTCTATCTCATAAGAATAAATGCTCTAGGGAACATCTTATGTCTCACATAGAAAACACATAGGCCATCTTCCAACTCAACAATAATATCTATTTAAAGGCCTCTAAGGGACACTAAATTCATCACAAATTCTATTGGTTATTCCCCTCATAGTTCATACCACATAAGGAATGTTGTGATAGTAAATTTATCATCCCCCAGTGGACATGGCATCCCATCAAGTTCCCACATTATATCTGGGCTACGGAACTTTCTTTGTCCTTATAAAAAAATTAAAAAAGTGAAATTATTCATTGATTATTTTGTTAGTTAAATAAATAATTTAATCATATTTTTTTGAGTTCAACACCATAGGCCTATGACTATGTATATACGAATAATGAAAAAACATTCACATGTCCATGGGGTGAGTTCAAGGGAAACCCTACATCAATTCAAATCCCTTTACATTTTTACATCACCTCAAAACACACTACATGACCTCATCTAAGATTTCCAGGGCTTAGTCCGTCACCACCTATGCTATCAATAACCTACACTATAGAAAAAATAACATATAATTAATTATAATTATTTACAATTTACTATGAAATTTTATCCAAATCTAAAAAATGAATAATTTATCATTGAACACTATCCCCATATTAGAACCACATCAAACATCACCCAAAGTGAGAATATTACATCCTCATCCCTAGGATGAGTAAAATCCCTAATAGATAACTCCAATAAAAATTAAATTCAATTTATGTTAATGAAATACCTTGAAAATAACATGGTGAAATACCATTGAAAAAATGACAAATGAAGACTTATGTGGTCATATTGGGATTTCCTGTAGTCTGGTTGAATGAAATACCCATGAGAAATAACCAATTTCACCTTGCTCTAATGGAATTGAATCAAATACCAAAATCTAAAAACCATAACTGGGGAATATTAGAAAAAATTTTAATAATAAAATAATAGGGGAAAATCACCATTAAATAAATGTAAATTCACAATCAAAGGTAACCGTCATTCATGGGGAAGAATGGAGAAGGAGGAGAGCCCAACACTACCTTAGTTTACCAATAAGGGTGGATATGGTAAGCCCCATTTAAATATTATAGGGGTTTTTATACCATCAATAATACACATATGTTATCTTTAAGAGGCTATGGGATGGATTATGGATATAAGAAATAATATCTACTACTTCCAGACACTATCGACTAGTAAGTGATTCCTACTAGCTAGTCAGTTGTTCTATATCCATCTTAGCTACAAGATTCAACTCACATAATAGAAGTATTCTATTTTTCCTTGAGTAACATTTTAATCCTCCTACCATTTCGAAAACACCCATTATAGATGTCCAGACACTCAGAATTTAATTCTGGGTCCCGATTCTCAAACCAACCCAGCCACCAAACTCACAAAATTAACTTCCCTTGGGAAGTTCACACCAATATGGACAAAAGAAAATTTCATTTAGTTTTGTCATTGATTCATCATAAAATAGAGGATATATTTATAGGCATTATGTGTAATATATATGAGATAATTTTGTGCAATATAGAACATAATATTCATAATGTACTCAATCATTTCAAAGAAAATGTTTTATAAATGGTTTCTCATGTTTTCTAGAGAGTTTATAAATTTCTAATGATACAACATACCTCATCTTATTTATAGGTCTAGGAATGACTATATCAAAACTAATTCTATTTATATAATTTATAAGGACTTGAATGTTTTTAGATATTTATATTCAAATTGTTTAAATAGTAAAATCATTCAAATATTGTAATAAAACAATTATAAGTTATCAATAAGTTCTACCACTTGACCAAAACATAGTTTAATAAATCATTATTGAACCCCATTAAATAACTATGTTATGTATTATCTTTTAAAATAATATTTTAATTGTTCACCCACATAAATGGCTATGTTAGTTTTGGTTAACCAATGTAATATTATATTTTTTTAAACTTATACAATATTGTTTGAATACTAATAATCTATTTAATGGAACCTAGTTGAGTTTATTTTTTAACTATATTAGTTTGGACATGTTTGTATTGGAATAGTTTTATATATTTCTTTTTGTTATCAAATTATAGTAAATAAAGAATTATCTTTTATTTAGGGAGAGTTTCTAAAATAATATATAAATATATATCTTATAGTTGAATTTTTTTTAGTTTTACAAGACTTATAAATTTTATCGATATATATATTTATTTATTTATATTAATCATACTATGAATTATGTTTAATCATTATTATATAATTTTAACTATATTTTTATTATAAAATTTGAATTACATTGAAACAATACTGTTTTACCATGTTTACAATTGGGAATCATGTTTAATATTTTTAAAAGTATTTCTCACTAATTAAGCATGTTGTCTGTATTTTTTATTCAATAACATTGAATTATTTCTAGATTAATGGTATTTTTGTTTAAATATAGGGAGATATTCATATTTTAATTATTTTATATCGTATTGGGGGGGATATGTTCTATATTTATATGATACCCCATTTATGATATCTCCATTATTTAAATTTTTTTACATTGACTAGAAATTGATTTATTTTATTTTTGATCTTTACCAAAAGGTGTTGAGTTTTTTTGGTTAATAAATTATCAAAATAGTGGAAAATATTGGGCTATTTTTTATTTATTATGATTTGATAATTATATATCCCTGAATTTATATGTTTTTTTGTTAATTTATTAATTATTGAAATTTATGGATTATGACACGAGAAATGTTTCTAATTTTATAAAATGTTTCTCATAATTATTCATAGTTTACATTCCATTGCCACTGTTATAATTTTTTGGTCAATATTAATATTTTTTATTCTTCTATTTCAGTTAAAAATAAAATTATATATTTTATAACAAATATTTTAATATTTCATAGATTAGAGAATAAATAATTATTTCGTATTTTATATGAATTTTTTTATCATTTATCTCGAATTATTGTTTATCATTTTTTATTATTAGTATTTTTATTCATTTTTTTGTTATTCTCTAATTGTAAAATTTATGTGTTTAATAATTTTTTATGTATATATATTTTTAATAAAAAATTGAAAATATCTCAAATTTACTTTCTGTAATGGATTATATTACACTTATATTTTTAAAAGTTACAATGTCGCGTCTCGTATACATTATAGTGTTTCATGCAAAAGAATATTATTCTCTATAATAATGAACCCTACTTATGATAAATGGAATAAATTTTAATTAATTTTTAAAAGGAATATTAAAGATACTTTTTTATAAATTTCATTGATAATATTATCAAAATTTAATGTTATTTATATTTTATATTGTTCAAGAAATTTTTAAAACTAGATGAATAATTAGAAGAATTTATAATTTCGCATGTCACTTGTAAATTAGGTATAGTGTTGAATGTAATTAAATAATAATTTTCAATTTTATATATAATATGGGTCATGACCCTTACAAATTATATCATTCCATAGGGAGATATATATTTTATAGGTCTTATTCACTTTATCGTGGATAAAGGTTCACTCTATGTAGTCTTCAATGTAAAGAATATTATCAAGCATGGAATTTTCAGAAAAAATCTTCTTTACAATTAAAATGTTTGAATTTTTAAATGATATGTTCAGTGATATTTCAGTGATATTTCAATGTTAATATTTTAAAATTTTCATTGAGAATGTATGACTGATTATAAGAAATGTATATTTATCTCAAGAATAATGTGTAACAAGATTATTATATTATAGTATAATTATTCAAATAAATATAATATATATTGTTTTTATAGATTTATATATATGTGGAGGCAAGTGATATTTGTTTTACAAGTGACATATACCAAATAAAATGTATATTACAATGAATACTATTTATAATGTGTTAAAATTTTTTGAGGATTTTTTTGCAATGTTCTATACCTAATATAATAATCCATTTAAAATGAATCCAATGATAAATAATTTCACTAATTATTCAAAGGGATGAAGACAAATATTTCTACATTAACACCTTTTCAAAAATATCCACTGGTTTCGTAGTTTTATTTTCCTTTAATAGATTTTATACACAATAATATTGTTGAAACATGGTTATATTGCCGTTAAGAGGTATCACTTTTTTTATTCGAAAAAAATATAAGTTTAACATTTTTTTCTAATACCTACGAAAATAATTTTTTTTTGGTTTCCCTTAAAAAACCCTAGGTTCTACCTTGCACCTAAGGAAATTTTTTTTTCCCTACTCTACCATTGTAATTTTTTGTTTTTTTCTAGACACATAAAATAGTTTATTATTGTTGATATTCATATTCTTGGGATTGAGGATATAACGATTATATGTATGATATTTTGGATATGATGTACTATAATTCTATTATTCATCACTTTGTATCACTAATACATCAATTATTCTTACATCCAATACATTTATTATTTTTGGTTGAACTAATTATATTTATTATATAAAAATTTATATATTAAAATTTAAGTCACTTGTATTATTTCATATTTATAAATAACCCATTTTATTCTCTATAAGGATATTTGGAACCTTATACGTTATTTGTAGATGAAATATAATGATTCACAATTGTGGTCTATAAAAATAAACAAGGGAATCAATAAGGGGTATTTGAATCACATGAACATGGAGATAAAAGTGAATTGTAAATTATGATTCAGAATTCCATAGTTAATGGAAAAACAAGGGAATAAATATTGATTTTCATTATGATTTTTTTGGTCATATGGTTATAGGTAAGATAGGTATAAGTCATTTCCTTCCTTACCATAATCTTATTTTTATTTTCTAGACATTGAAATTCATTTAATTTTCTCTCATAAATGTTTATATTGATAAATATTATTGTATTATATGTGTTGGAATCTTAATCATGAACCATGGTTACTATATTTACTAAATGAAATGATTAGACTATGATAATTTCACTTGGATGTGTATGTATTTCTATATTCACTTACTTTATTATGTTTCACAAGGCATGTCCTTTTGGATATGGAATTAGATAATTTATTGCAATTTATAAAAACATGGACATTTATAAGTTGTTTACATATGAGGTGTATATCCCAATATTGTAATTCAGGGTGAAAACTATGGATATGAATGTGTAAGGATGATCAAGGTAACCAATATCAAATGATTGATTTTATGGAGGGAAGGATTATTTCTGAGGAGTTCAAGGAACCATATGAGATAACATTACGCCATTTTCTAGATATCATAGTAAACTCACGTAGGGAATAACTAAGTCGTCTAATTTTTTCTAATATCCATAGACATAAGGATATTGAATAAAAAAAATTATTTATTATTCAAATGAGATATTTGTATTGTTCCTTCATATTTCTTATCATTCATATAAGACATATAATGAATTTGGTATATAAGGACAAGGAATGACATTTCTTGAAGGAAATATTGGTGGGGTTTCAACCTAATGTGCACTACTTCAATTTAAATAGAGTTTATGATTAATAAACAGGATGACATAATTCATTGGATTTCATACCACATACATTTTATTATTTGGTTTCAATTATTATAGTTTCTTAATTATTGAATGAAATTTTGTTCATGGAATGTCTATTTATATAATATTTTTTGAATTGGTGTTTGAATATTAATTTCATTAAATAAATGATAAAAGTTTATTTCATGTATATGTTAATAATGATAGGGGAAAAGATGATTATTTCCCAAGATAATTGTATTTACTCAATGAAATCGGAGAACAAAAATCTGGTGGAAGAAAAAAATATTTAAGGAGGTGGATACGTTGAAAATAGTTAAAATAAAAACTACACAGGCTATGTATGATGAATTTTACATTATGATCATATGGTTTAAAGATTGTAAATTATTGATTACTATGGTCCAAACAATATGAACAATAATTTATTCATATTATCAAATTACAGTTCACAGACTAAAATGGGTACATCTACTTGATAAATTGAGAGTTGGACATACATATATAAGAAATTGGTTTTGGACTCAAGTATGGATCCTTTAAAATTAGTTCTAATTATTTATTTTATCCTAATACAAATGACTATTGTGTTAGTGAAGGTCTTGCGGGTGTTTGATGTTGGTTCAAGGCCTCAGACCCAACTTTTTGGGAGAAAATGGAATATCACACAGTTAGAATAAACCATGCAAGGAAGGATGAAAAGTTAGATTTAACCATGGGGGTAGAAAGTGGGCTGGTATATGGTTCAGGATTTTCTATAACCATGTGACTTTGGATGCATGACCATGTGAAAATTTTCAGACAAAATGTAGAGTCATTCTACATGGTTGGCACATGGTTTCCCTAATCACGCACCCTAATCGTGTGTATGCCCTTTACTACATCTACTCAAGCATTCTTTGTGCATGTTTTAGATGAATCATGAGGTCAAACTGTGTGAAGGGTAAATTTGGGTTAAATGTAGGTGTTTTAATTAAAATATATTTAAACATAATATATCCTACCATTTCTATTTTCCATTAGAGGAAACCCTTTATTTATCCCTTTTTATTTAAAAACTTATCTATTCTAGATTTTGAGATCTAGCTTCCGTTTTGGAGTCTAATTTGATTATTATCCATCTCATTGGATCTGCACCAGTATGTTCTCAATTTCTTTTAAATAATTCATTATTATTCATTCTATAAACAACCCTATTTAGATGCAAACACATATGTCTTATTTTCATGGCATAAGTCCATTATTAAAATATATATTAATCTATTTCTAGTTATAGGATGATATTGGATGATGATATTTGTAAGAGTATGAGGTAGGTAGTCTATAGCACATCCTCCAAATCTTTTTAGTTTGGAAAATCTCGTGGGTGCGCACCAATTTCATCGGAAGTCATTAGATAAATTTATATGTCTTTCAAATAGTAGTTAGTACTATGTTCTATGACCCTTTCCATATATGATATTAATTATTGATGGTTATATACACAATGACATCCAACCCTTGTAGGGTGAGGTACCATATTTTGGGTTTTAGTATTTTGACACCTTGGAGCCACTGTCTAGGTGTTCTTTATCTTAACTAATCTAATGGTAATACTCCTTATATTAAATGGATATTTAATTGTTGAATGGATAATACCATGTTGATCCCCACATGACCTGCCTAGGGAAAGTACATAAATTATTATAAAACAATGTTAAATGAGTTGGAAAGTATTTTTTATATTAATGACATGATTTTATTAAATGAAATGAATGTTCATTGTATACCGTAGAACCCATTTCCACTTATGGTGGAAAGTAGAAAAAATAACCATAATAAATTACTATAGAAGAAATGAATTAATTAAATTGTTGGTTTATCTTTTAGACCATTCAAACTAATGAAAGTAAATGTCTTGAGACTTATGTTTCACTTAATGGATTAAGATTTAAATGGACTAATTAATTAAATTAATTGAATTTATGGTTTTTAATTACATATATGGACCTTGAAATATTTATATAAGTGGTTTAACTCATGTTTTCCTTATATTGCTGAGGTAATTCCTTGAGCACTTGAGGATGCCATTCTGATTCAAGGATTCTAGTTTCCTTGGTTAAGACCCACCTTAGAAATCGATCCTCATCTATCAGTGGATTCTCAGTATGAAATAGTAGGATCCCTCCATTACAATTACATGATTCCTCAGATGCACTCCTTAGATCCAGATTGATTTCTACAGATATGAGGTTCCTTTATTATATCATTTAACAAGGAAACTTCTTATCTTATTTTACATTGGATGTATTCTATGGACTCAGTTAGATCATATTCTTGTAAAATTCCTTGGATTATTCTCTTTGGATTATACTCTTAACCCCTAGCTAGGCTACATTTACTAATGATTTGGTGACCCTTTATATCCAGGTTTCCTTGGTTATAACCTTGGAACCTTTTAAATATTAATAACAATACAGGTTTCCTAGTTACATCTTGGAAGACTTACTATTACAATCATGTGTTAATGGCATTGTTGGATTGCCTCAAATGACTAATATATATATATTAACTGAAACAGAATTAATTAATGAAATGGTTACATGTTCAGAACTAGTCGAAGGATGTAGAAGGTACTTTGGTATTTATTTTATTGTATTAATTTTCATTTATATATTAATTCTTTCACACTGGTTATGTTATATTAAATAGTAAATATGTTATATGCAATATTGGTGGTGGCCTACTGAGATTTATATCACACACTATCCACACCACCATTGGTACTCGGGAAGACTATATGTGTGTTGGTATTTACAAAGGTAAGTATCTGGTTTCATACACTTGATTGCATATTGTTTTAGGATGGAGCTCATAGCAGATGACCAAGCTGGAACGTTGGATTCTTTAGATATTCTTTTGTTCCTTTTTTATACTTTTTTATAGCATTATTTTATGCTTCTTTATATCCATCTTCTCTATGATTTATATTTACATGACATATTAGTACAAGTTGTTGTATATTTTGACAAGCTATTCAATTGTTTATTATTCTTGTATGTTTATACTCTTTTGTCCACTTACTTATATTTCTTCTACTAGTTACCTATATGAAAGATTTATCTATCTTGATGCACTCTGGTAATGAGGTAATAGTCTCTACATGTACAAACCCTAGTCCCTCTCTTTGGGTCGAAAACCTCTAGCATTTAGGGAGATGAGTTTGAGACCATGTGGTCAATCAGGCTCAAGGAACCCTAAGTGGAATAATGGTCCAGGATATCACGAAATGGTTTCAGAGCAGTTTCTTTTTTCTGATACTATTTAGAGACAATAGATTGTAGATTTGGAACTCTTGTAACATGGTCATAAGGTGGGATTGTGTGTCGCAAACCCATATTCAGGGTAAATTTCGAGTTTCATAAATTCTAATAGTTATTCATATTTTTCAAATTACAGTTGATAACATTTCACCATTGGGTGACTCACATTCTATATGGTGTTGTTGAATTTGGTTCTGATTGAGGATCTTATTCATTCTTTTTTTTCGATAATATGATGGAAATGGGAATTGTTTCATGAATAATTGTAGGCACATAGGATTCACATACCACTCATATTCCATTCCATATAGGTGTATTTCACTTTTTTCATTGATTGGTATGCTTGTGATTGTTGAGTGATGTTGTGGTAGTTATATAATTCTTGTTTATTTCCGTGGATGTGATTAAGTGATTGATGGTTTAAATTCTTCAGGTGGTATAGGCCCATGTGGGTTTCAAATGAAAACTTACTGAATTGATCCATTAGATTAAAATCAAAGGGGTGGTGTTTTCTAAGATAATGTGAATGGGGCCATTTCTAATGGGAATGATGACCCATTTTAAATGAAATTATATATAGGTTATAAGAAAATGAGAACTATAGAATTGCATTAATTATTCTAAAATATAATGGTTTCACATCCATATCTTTCCTTATCATGTTCATGATAGGTAAATGTGTCAAACTAGTAATTATATATGAAATGAATGAAATGGGTTCTAGTAAATAATGATGCATGGATAGTTGACCCTTCATTTAATAGAACCCCTATAACTTATATGTGAGAACATACCAATACCTGGACATCTAAGTGGGTTTATGGGGTATTATACCTTGGGTAGTGATCCATGTTCATTTCTTCCAGATTACACTATTTCTTCTATATATATTCATATGGATTTTTCTGAGGCACGTTCTTAAAATATTTTTAAAAATTCCACCACGAAGTCCTTGTGTCATGTGCCCGGTGGGTGGTGATGAGCATTCCCCAGACCAGGTGAACCCCAAGCATCCAGTATTATCTCCATGAGTTCCCCTTGATGCACCATCTATTGTACCTGATTTTAGAACTTATGCTCATGTTCGAGAGAGTTTTATTTGTGTGATAGAGTCTGTGCATGGTGCTCTATGATATTCACCTACAATGGATGACCTGACATGTGAGTACCTACAGCCACATCCTCCTGCATTCTCTAGGGATGGAAGTCCATGGGTTGTTTATTCTTGTATAGAAGCCACAATATCTATCTTTTAGCATCTGGAGACACCTTTGGAGTAAAGGGTCAATATTGTTTTTTATATACTACATGATTCATCCAAGCATTGGTGGGATATAGTCACCATGGATAATGTCCATTAGGATATGGTATTGAATGATTTCCAAACTGATTTCTATGATAAATTCTTTCCTCAAACACTTAAAGCTGATATATATCGAGAGTTTAAGAATATTGAGAAGATTTATATATCATTTTTGGAATAGTTAGTGTGTTTCACTATGTTACAGCACATTGTATAGCTTCTAGTCGGTGATGATCTTTAGTCAGCTAGTCTCTTTGAGGATGAACTTGTGTATGTCATTTAGAATCAATAAAAGGTATTTCTCCAACCTATATTTTTAGAAATATTCAATCAGTATCATATCACTCATCATAAACTAAGAGATTTAATATGTAATGGGAATATAAGACTAGTTCTGTGGCTGGCTTGTAGTTCTTCCGACCGGAAGAATATTTATCTCATGGTTTCTCATTAGGAGAGTGGTATCCATTGTACCAATAATAGTAGCACTATGTTGTGTCGACGGTGTTGGTGACAAGGGAATATAACGAATTAGTGTGATAGAGACACTCTGTTGTGTTAGTCTTGTAGTCATATGTAGTATCTTCAGAGATTATGTTAGACCATTCCATTAGATTCTAGTGGAAGAGGTTCTGCACCATCTCACCTTTTGGGGAAGGTTATTTTTTATCTCATCAGGCAGTAAGGTAGAGTACCATCGGCAGGAATGGCTAAGGAGGAGGTCACGACCCGGGTATCTAGACTCCTGATATTTAGAAATGCCAGTAGATCATTTTTTATCATGGATCTCCAGTTGTTGTAGAGGGTCATGGATTAGTTAAGTTGTGTGCACTACAACTGATACGTGAGGGTCAACATGCATGAACATCTATAGTATGAGGTACTATACTAGTAGCCTCATCAATAGTATATTATTTATTTGATATAGGTGGTTCTCACTCTTTCATTTCTGGATCTAACTTATAGTGTCTCAGGCTGGAAATAAATTATTACTATGGTTTAATTTCTTTAGATACACCATTAAGAGTTTGGTCAAATGGAATACACAAATGTAGGGACTCTCCCCTTAAGGTATGAGGTAACCCTTTCTTGCGGGTCCACATTGTTCTCAAGATTAAGGGCTTCATTGACATTATTAGGATGATTTTTTTGTTCCATATCACCCCTATGTACACTTCAATCACCACAAGGTTTCATTGACATCACCAGAGGGATGCAATTATCTACACAATGTTGAGTTGGATGTCCAGGATAATAGAGTTGGACCAGGGAATCATGGGATAGGTTGACTGACTGCCTATATCTCTAATCTCTTCATAGAGGGTCATGGTTTACTTTAGGTTAATTTCCCACTAGTAGTGGATCATTTCAGGGATATCTTTCCCAAAACAAATTTTCGTCTTACCTCATGAGAGAGAGGGAGATTTTATAATTGAGCTCATTCTAGGTGTTGCTAGACTGTCTAATCCTATATATAGGATGAAACCTACTATGCTTCAGGAGCTCAACAAATAGGTAGAGGATTTAGAGGCCAAAGGATTTATACATCCAAGCACTTCCTCTTGGGGTTTTCCCATAATTATTTCACCCAAGGTGGATGTGACCCTTCATATATGAATGGACTACAAACGGTGGAACTATATTAAGATCAAGAATCATTATCAACTACATTGTATAGATGATATATTTGACTAGCTATGGGGATCTAGGGTGTTTTCTATGATCGGCCCGAGACAAGGATATCATCATGTGTGAGTTAATTCATAAAAATTACCATATACAACTTTATTTAGTAGGTATGTTCTTTAAGAGTAACCTATTATAACATTCGGACTTAATAACTTACCTATGGTTTTTATGGGTCTGATGAATAGGGTTTTCCATTACTATCTGGATTCCTTTACCATTGTGTATATTGATTACAACATGGTGTATTCTCACACACGTAGAGACCTTGATGAGAACCTTGACATCATTATAAGTACTCTATGAGAGAATCATGTTTTTTTGAAGATTACTAAGTTCCAATTTTGGATCGACAATATTCACTTATTTGGTTAAATTGTGTGAGAATCATGAGTTTCTATTGACCCATAAAAGGTGAGTGATGTAATTTACATAGTATATCCCAATAACATGGATGACATAAATAGTTTCTTGGGAATGTCTAGATATTACATACAATTCATAAAGGGCTTCTCAATCCTTGCTTCACCCCTTACTAGTCATACAAATAATGGTGTTACGTTTCTTTGGTAAGAAGATTGTGAGAAATCATTTTAGGATTTTAATGAGATGATTTTTTTAGCACGTATACTGATATTTCTAGAGATGGGAAGAGGTTATATGGATTTATTTGATGCATCTAGTATCAAGATAGGTGCAGTTCTGACACAATTGGAAAGATTCATTACATACAGAACTCGGTAGTTGGGGCCTCATGAGAAAAATTATCTGATGCATAACCTTGACCTATATCCAATTTTCAATACCTTATGTTGCTAGATACAATATCATATGGGTGAAACATTGTAGTCTATACAGAACATAAGATCCTGAAATATGTCTTTACACAGCATGAATTGAATAGAAGAAAATTAACATGGTTCGAATATATTCATTCATTTTATTTTGAGCTTACCTATACATTTGGAAATGTAATGTTTATAGTTTATGAACTGAGACCTAAAACATGAGCACAATCCATATGAGAATCCAGAGAAAAATAGAAATTGAAGGCACTTTTCTCTTAGCTTCTTCTAGAGTTTCATCATATTCTCGAGAAGTATTACCTCTCAACCTTGAAAATTACATCACCACTCTTTGAGAAGGTGAAGAGGAAGAAATTTCTAGATCCTAAGGGATTGGTCCTCTATGAGAGTATTTGTAGATCTGGCCTACCTCCAGATTGGTCTATGGAGAGAAAAAATATCTTATGTATACATGGATGTTTCTAGGTTCCAACAAATATGAGAGTGTAGTAGATGTGAGAGTCCCACACTTCTTAGTGGGAAGTTCATCCAGGCATATCCAACATGTATCGAGACATGTGAGACCAATATTGGTGGCCTATGATGAAATTTTAGATAGAATGATTTATTATTAGGTGTTCCACCTATTCATTTGTCAATATGGGGATCCATAGACCTAAAATCTTGTTACAACTGGTTGTAGTCCTGAAATGAAAATGGGATGATGGTTCCATGGATTCTAAATTCAGCTTACTTTGGCCACCTAGAGGAAGTGAAAATGTATGGGTTATATTTGACCAATTGAAAAAGGTATACAACCTCATTCTCATTCAGGGTACCTTCTCAGTTGATGAGTTAGGTAGGTTATTTGTCTGTCAAATCATCTAGATACATAGGGTCCCTCATACTAGAATTTTATAAAGGGATTCTCACTTCACATAACTATTCTTCTAGGGTTTGAAGAAAGATATTAGTATGCACATGCTTTTGAACACATCCTTCCTCCCTCAAATAAATGTAGAGTCAGATCATATAATACAAGATTTATAAGGAATGCTCTAATCTTACATCTTTGATTTCAATAGTTCTTGGGAGAAGCATATCCCTCTCCTTGAGTTTGCCTAAATTATCAGCTTCCTGATGAAAATTCTGATAGCTCCTTTTGTAGACTTGAATGGTAGGCCGTATCAGTCACCCATGTGATGGCTAGATTCATTTGAGAAACCATTAATAATTCTTCATAGCATGTAAGATAAATTTAAGAAGGTCCATCTAATTAGGAATAATATGTCTACTACTCAGTCTAGAAAACAATTTTATTCCATTCAACATAGAGGACCTCAGAAGTTTGAGGTCGGGGAACTTGTTTTCCTTTAGGCATTGCCTTGGCTAGGGAATAAATGGATAGAGAGTAAAATTAATCATTTACCACACTTTTTTTCGGGACACATGATATTCTAGAGAGAGTTAGGCTGGTATTCTATTAGTTTCTACTACCACATATTTACCATACCGTGCATGACATCTTCTACATTTCATATATTCACTAGTATATTGTTGAACCATCTCATACATTTTATACAAATGGATTTGATCTAGATACTAATGAATCATTTGGGGATTATTATATATACAGCATAGACTGGGCATGGGTAATCCTCTATGGAGGCGCGGGGGAGGTGGGTGTCATGGCTTCCCCCTGGTTCTGGACTCAAGCTGAACACGGATGGCTCGTGCAAGGCTGGGGTTATGAAAGGCGGCGGAGTGGTTCGAGATTCTCATGGGGATGTGAGGTTGTCCTTCTATGCTTGTCTGGGCATGGGTAATCCTATTCTGGTGGAGGCACTGGCCATGCTCATGGGGCTTGGTTTGTGTGATCAGGAAGGTGTACTTATATCTCAGGCCGAGACTAATTCCATCATCCTTCATGATTCCTTGTTGGGAAAGTGTGGTGTGCCATAGTCCATAGTGTACACTGTGAGGCAGTGTAGAAATCTGATCCGGGATTCCATAAATATTTCTCACTCTCGGCGGGAGGGAAACAATGTAGAGGATCATTTGGATTCCTTAGCGGTTCAGCCGGTGGTCACCTCCTGCCTCATTCCCACTAGAAGTTTGAAACCAGAGACTGTGAACATAATAAGAGGGGATGCCCTCGGATTACATTATTTTAGACCCCATTAGGTTGGGGGAGTTGCGTGTTTGTTTTTGGACTTTCTCTTAATAAAATTTTTTTATCTTGGATGGATGGATATATACATCATCGACCATAACACAAATTCTCTTTGAGGTTGGTACGTCCCTCTAGTATGGGTTCAATAGTAGCATGATTGTATACAAGACCAAACATGAGTTTTGGTGGCTGACATACATTCTCATTAGCTATAGTTATTCTCAAAAGGTGTTTCACCAACCTTCGAAGGTGATTTCATGGATGAGATCCATTAAGGGGGGAAGACTGTATGATCCCAGTTTTTGAATCTTGTATGGAAACTTTAATCTGGGGTCTAATTGTTTATTTTCAACCTAATACGGATACCTAATGTGTTAATGAAGGTCTCAGGGGTTTCTTATTCTTGTTCAAAACCCACCCCCCAAATTTTTGGGAGAAAATGGCATGTTGAAAGGTTAGAATAAATATTGGGAAGATGGGTACATGGTTAGATTAAACCATGTGGGTTTTTATAGCGGGGTAGTATCAGGCTCACAGTTTTCCTTAACCATGTGAATTGGGATGCTTGACCAAGTGAAAAATTATAGAAACATTACAGGGGTATTTCACATGGTTGGTTCATAGTTTCTATAGTCATGCATATTTCCCTTCATATAGCTACTCATTCATGAGTTTCATGTGGTTTGGCCAAACCATGAATCCAAACTGTGCTAAGGGTAATTTTGGGTGAAAATTAAATTTCCATATTTAAATATATTTTATCATAACATATCCTCCCTTTTCTTTATCCATGGGAGGAAGCCCCTTATTTCTACCTTTTTGAAGTGAAAAATACTTTATTGTATCTTTTGAGATCTAGCTTGTCTCTAGATTCTGATTCAATCATCATTCATCTTGTTAGATCTACACTAGTACGTTCTTGACTGCTTCTTAATCTTTCATCATTATTCTTCTGATCAACGAAACTAATTAGATTAAGGCTCATATAACATATTTTCAGGGTATATGTCCATTCGTCTGATATACTCCAATCCTAGCTGAATTATAGGTTTTTAATGGACAAGGAAAGTCATACAAGTATAAGATAGGTGGTCTATATCTCATCTTTTGAGTTCCATCATTTTGGAAACTATCCTTATCACATGTCAATTTCATCAGGAATCATTGGTTAAATTTATAAGTCTTACATACAGTCATAAAACCATATTCTATGACACTTTCCATATATGATATTTTTTGTTGGTGGTTACATCCACAATACCATCCACCCCATGTAGTTTGACGTACCATATTTGGGTTTTTAATATTTTGAGACTTTTGTGGAAGTGTTTGAGTGTTCTTGAGCTTAACTAATATAATGTCTATCCTTCTTATATTAAAGGGATATTGAATTGTTGAAGGGCTAGTAATATTTTGATCCACACTTGACCCACCTAAGGTAAGTTCTTAAATCATGATATATAAATATTAAATGATATGAAAATTATTTTTTCTATAAATGGAATATAATTTTTAACTAAACTAATGTCGGTTTCATGATGTAGCACTAATTTCCACTCATTGTGGAAGGGAGAAAATTGAACTGAGATAAATGATTATAGAATAAATCGATTAGTTAAATGGTTTCATTCAATTTTTTCTTTATCATAATAATTAAATGAAACATTATAAACCTTATGTGAAATTAAATGTTCTGAGTGTTAAATGTCATAATTAATTAAATGAATTGAAGGGGAGGGTGATATTTTTGTCTACAAATACTCATACCATGCCCTGGGTGGAAATGGTTAACACACTGGACCCTCCCCCCTCAGTGGGGGATGGTCCTATGCCATCTATTAATAGAGATCGACCACCTCATTTCATCACTTTATTGAATCCAAACTTCATCCCTCAATCCCTCAGACCCCCCTCATACTAAATTTATCAGAGTGCTTCAATGGATCCCCACAACTATCTCTCTCTAACTTGAAATTCATCGAAGATTACTCTCTGTTGCATCTGACCCTAATTACGGTATTTAAATTTCATCATCCATCAGTTGTCTCTGTTGATCACTTTATTTTTGGATCATGGGATCTATAGTATTAAGATAAAATAATGCTTTTTGAATCCAAGAATATCATGATTCAGTTTTCATCAGAAGAAAATATGATATTTACCTGGTCGAGCATGACTCATATGTGTGATGGATCCCATTTTATTCTATTCAAATGGTTGTATGAATTTCATATGAATTTTAATTCAACAAAATGGTGATTTGGGTTATATTTCCAAAAGTACAAATCCCCTTTAAAAATCCTTCAATTATAAATATTCTAGGAATCGTAGGTGGGTGTTATATCTATTTAGATAGTAGTACGCAGATGGAGTGTCACTCTATTTTACCAAAAGTATGTGTTGAAGTTGATGTGTCTAAGCTACCTATTGGGCCATTGTGGATTTATGTGGATAAAGGATTTCAAGATAAAAAGTTGTTATTTTTTGAATCATGGATTGATTTCTATTCATGTGCAAAAAATAGGGCCCATCTTAGTGGTTTTCCGGCATAAGAGGTTGATGAAACATGGATCTAGTTTGGGTGATCATACAAATCAGACACCATATGGTACTTATTCTGATTATGGAAAGTTATCAGATGTAGACCATAATGAGTCAATTGAGGTTCATGAAGGTTCTGTCTGAATAGTTGGATGTGATATTGGTCTTATGATTTCAGCGGATATAGTGATGCAGAATAAAATGCAGGTTTTACCTCCTTGTCTGAAGGTCATTGAAATTTTTGATAGGTTGAAACAAAACCTGAATCTAGAAAGATAATCATGAGGAATTCTGAATTAGGGTACTATGGGGGAATTATTTGATATACCTAAAAGTGAATATGATCCACACACTAATTTAGATCCTTTAAGTAGAAATGAGGTAGCAAGGGATGCACGTACTAGTGCAATAGTGGAAGATTATCTGGATTTACATAATGATTATTTTGACAAACCTTAGGCTACAGAAGTGAATAATAATTTATTTTCATGTCAATATATTGGTGATGAAACTCTGTATGTGATTATAGAGGACACTAACACACAACCTCCATTTATGGGGTGTGGGTTTATTCCTCCGAGATATACTGACAAGTTGGGAAAGGACCTAAAAGAGGGTGCTTTTAAATATTATTCAAAAGGAACTACTCTAGTCCCTGATGATGATATGGAAATAGACAATGATCTTCATCATGTTACGGGTTTCAATAAAACCTAATTTAAAGACATTATTATGTATGGAAGTAAAAAACTACTTGACAGTGAGGGATTCATCCTTATTCCCTTGAAGAGAAGGCCACATAATGACTACTCCAGTATGCTAAGAACTGTGTCTACTAGATCTTCCTATATGGTGTCAAGGAAGGTCAATGTTGATATTATCTGGATCATCAATCAATTAAATTCTCAATCAGAATGAGAAAATGTGGATGATTACTCATATATACTACTTATCATATTATGATTTATAGCTTCACTTTTTTGGATGTGGGTAATTTTTGTCTACCTCATCAACTCTTATGGTGTAGATTTTCCTTTTATTTAATTTATAGTTATAGGTTTCAAACTCTTACTAGAATTTATTGGTAAAAGAATTCAAGTTTAATATTCTTAATTATATATATGGACCATGACATATTTATGAGAGTGGTTTGACTGGATCTATCATTGGACTCCTGAGGCAATGCGTTGAGAACATAAGGATGCCAGTCTGATTCCAAGATGTTATTTTCCCTGGTTGAGACCCACCATGGAAACTAATACTAGTCTCTTAGTGGGTGTATTGTATGACAGCATAGGAACACTCTTTTACTATTATAGGATTCCTTGGATACACTCCTTGGATCCAACATGCTTTCTACATACACGATGTGCCTTGGTTATATTTTTTGACCTATACATTTCTTATCTTGTTTTATCTTGGATGTATTCCATGGACTCAATTAAATCATATTATTATAGAGTTATTTATATGTTTCTCCTTGGATTACACTCTTACCCCTTATCTAGGTTGTATTTTCTATTGGGATGGTGACCCTTGAGGTCTATGTTTCTTTGTTTATTACCATGGAACCACATAATTATAAATAACAATACATGTTTTTTTATCATATTGGAACCATTACTATTTAAATCATGAGATAATGTTAGTTCTATCTTTCCACACATAATTTATATATATATACCGGAACTAAATTAATTAATGAACTAGTAACATTTTTAGAGATCAACTGGGGGATGAATTAACTACAAGGGTATTTATGTTATTGTAATGCCTTACTTTTATATATGCATTCATATACACCGATACTGTTATATTACCCGGGGAGGATGTTAAAAGAAACATTTTTTGTGGAATAATGATATTTATCTCACACCCTATCTAGGACACCATTGGTACCCAGATAGACTATATATATATATATATATAAATGTTCGTAAAGGGAAGTTTCTAGCTTCCAACAATGTATTGTATTCTATTTTAGGAGGGAGAAAGTCATAGATAAATGAGATGGATATTAGGACGCATTGGATATTTTTTTGTTCATTTTTTAAACTTATTTATAGCATTGTTTTTTTATAATATGTATCCATGTTTTCTATGATTTATAGTGACATGACATATCATTATAACTTGTGGAATATTTTGACATGTTATTCATTTGTTTACTATTCATGTCTGCTTCTACTGTTCCATCTATTTACTTACCTCGATTACATTATTTACCTATTTTCCTTATTTATCCATTGTGTTACACTCTAGTAATGAGGGAATAGTCACCCCATTGACACACCCTAGGCCCTCACTGCCATTTGACAGCCTCTAGCATTTGGGAAGACATGCTTGACGCCATGTGGCCAACTGGTCTCAGGGATAATTTAGTGGCATCTAGGTCATGGATGTCACACATGAATGAGGAATAGAATATTTATAAAAACAATAATTATTGTGGAAAAAATTAATTTTTGTGTATTTTAGGTATTTATATCTAGGATTGTTTTATATCTCTTAATTTAATATCATAGATCTATGTTTAAAAATATAAAATAGGTTTTTTATCTGATAAAGAGATTTTCCAATGTGAATCAATAATGAAATTAAAGAAGAAATATCTATTTAATTCCTATATTAATGGCATAAATTGAAAAAAAGGAATAAACTTAATACAAATTTTTATAAGATTTGTAGACCTAGGAAACATTTTATGTCATATTTAAGTCCATTGAGCTCTATGTATCATATTATAAGCTATTTATTTTGTTTATGTTGTCCAAATGTTTGTATTATTGATAAATAGAATGATTTTTTCTCTATATTTTCATTATGGGAAGTTGATAGTGCATGTTTTTTTCTATATTCCTATTATATTTACATCCAGATAGTTTGTCCCCAAATGATATGAAAAATTTCAATTAAAAAAAAATATTAAAAATGTTGTGTGTGTGGTTTATATTCATATATCTTATAAAAAACTATAATCCATATTTTTTGGGTAGTGATTTTGAGGAAATATGTATATCATCTCACCAAATGAGTATGGGAATACCATGACAAATTTGGGTGGTGGAGATGTCGTGATTTTTATTTAAGGGGAACAAGAATACTATTAGAGGATACACTAATTAGACCTAAATGTCACATATGTTATGCTTACACATGATATAGTAATACAAAATGTGTATTTCATTTATCTAGATTGGGATAAAAGGACATTACAAGAGTAGTTAAAGGATTGATTCCAATGTGACTAATTATGGGAATGTTACCCTCATTAAAAGAGAAAAATGGAAATAATGTTTATAAGGACGACATGAATATGACATGAATAGAAGATATAAATGTATTTGTATCTCCTATAAAGAAAAAAATAAAGTTATATAGTGTTATATAAAAATCTATTCCTCGTTATAGTGTCTGGTTGGTAGAGGGGACAAAATGGAAACTACTGTGGTTATACCCTAGTATCAACAGACTGATAGTATTTAGGAACTCTATTTAAGAAAACGTAACATTAATGAGTGATATATTAGTATAATAGATTGTGATATTATAAAATACAATGGAATAAAATCATTATTGGGACTCAGATGTCGTGTTCATACATTACTAAATATTCATTGGTAACATTAATTAGATTATACCCAGTTCTAATAGTCACATAATGGTGTTGTATTGGTATACAAAAACATGATGGGAATAATTTTCAATCATATGGGTTGGAATAAATCAGAAGTTTGGTTAAAGGGGAAACATGTTAATGAGCCTATAATATGAAATATTGTTTTGACATTTTATCATGGGTGGATATGAATCAATTTTTATGTAATTCTTATAAAATGAATCCACATTGTAATAGTCTATGGAATGAATCCTGACATGAAATTAATCAGTTTCTAAGGGGGATGGGTAAAGGATATTTATATAGACATGTCTTATAAAAGGTAAAAATATATGTTTTATTAGGGTTTTCATTATGAAATAGAGAAAAGATATCATCTATTTTAGGGTCTTGTGATATGGATTTGTGAATCAAATTTGAATACATAAAATTTCATTCATAGGTAGAATTGGTAAGAAAATTAGTATATATTAAGATCATTGGTATAGAATCTTAGGTTTAAAATCCTAGAGTCCATTGATATGGAAAATAGATCATATATATTATCACCTTATATTAATGAACATTAAACCTAGATTAATAACATGTGACTAGAATGACATTTCATGTAGTTTAAGGTCATGAAATGTTGAAATGGGTGTTGTGTGGTTTAAGGTATCATAGTAAGAAGTAATACATATTGTATGATTTTTTTCCTAAAGGATGACATGCCATGAAGTATAATGTATTATGACAAATAACTATTACCATAAAATTAGAGATGAGTGATAAGGAAATTATAAAATTAATTTTAGTGTTGTGTGGTAATGACCATGTCATAAAAACGATGTGAATTTTCATGTTAAGTATTTATTACGTAACATTTAATTAGTGGGTGGAATCATGTGCTATCCATATACTGTAATCATGGATTATTCCACATTATATTAGGTATTATGAATTATTTCCATCTCATTCCTTTTAAGATTTATTTTTAAATGATTATTTTGGTGTATGATTTTAATCTTCAATTCCTAATAAAAATTATCTAATAAAAAATGATCAATGGTATACGTTTAAGAACGAAAAGTTTAGTAAAATTATTTCCTTAAACTATATGTTTATTAGTCATAAATATTTTTTCCTATTTTATAAAAATACTTAAATGATATTAATTGTTAATTCATTCATTAAATGAATAAAACTGAAAAAAATTAATCACTCATGGTGAATAATTATATAAAAATAAAATCGAAATATATATTAAAACACATGTATGATTACATCCCAATTTTTTTCATAAAATATAATTTCAAGATAATATAAAATGAATAATTTCTTCATGATAATGAAATTTCTTTGATAATCTTAAATCTTTTGAAAAAAAAATTATTAGATCTAAAGAGTCATGAACAAAAAAAATCTTCAACATAGCATGGTTTTTGGGATATTAAAAATGAAAATAATTTTAAGGATAATTTTTTTACATAGATTGAATATAAAGAAATTTTAGAATGTAGTGAGTGTAATAAAATCACAATATGATGATTTATAGAAGAAATATATAAATATATGGTTTATGGTATTAAACAGTTTACAAGTTTAAAATTACCATTATATAATCAATATAAATAAAAATTATTGATGACATGAACCAAGACACTAGGGGACTTCACTAGCATGTGGTAAGTAAAGAGTGCCACCCAAAGACCATCCCAAATAAGAAATGGTATTGTGACTAGAATCATATTGGAATGTTTCTTAATATGGAATTCTATAAACTAATTCAATATGAAACATATATTTTTTTTATAACACATAATATTATAGAAGAAACCATCATGATATATAAATAGTCGTCTAAACTAAAAATAATTAATAACTATGATAAAAAGTAAAATTATATCTAAAAAATTAAATAATAGATATTTATTACATCTGATAAGTTGAAAAAAATAGCATAGGGGGGCTCTTCAATGTTATATCTACATTTAGAATGAGTAGAAACAACAGTGGTCAACACCACCAAATCGAATAACTGTTCTCTATAAATCATCACCAAGAATAATTTGGTATCACCTCAATGTAAGGCACAATATCTCTATGTATAAAAAAACAAACATTCATCTTATAAATTATATGTATAAAGAAAATATGTGAGGGAATATGGAAAATACAAGGGTGACAGAAAACATACATAGTATGATACCAAGAATTCACAATGGATACACAATAAAATAACTCTCCTCAAATCTTGGTATGATAGGTGACCAGGATAATGGATAAGTGGAAAAACCAAAACACCAATAATGATCATAGATCCCATTAAAAATAATCTTGTTTTGGAAAGAATAAAATAGGGCATGTATTCTCAACCACTAGTAGTATTAGGAAAATAAAAAATATATGTTATCTCAACTCTAACTATAAAAAGTCATACACATGTGAACACTAGAATGTATGGATATGTCAAGAGTCCTCAACAACTAAGGTTGGTATCAAAAATCATATGTCATCCATTTAAGACCCATGTAGTAATAACGAGTCATGGTAAAAAAAATATTCTACTGATTATCATTTTTAACTATAAATATGATTTAAAAAATGTTAAATAAGGGGAATTTTCTCCTAAAATAAGCTCTAATTCCAGTTGAGTGAATACAAAATTATTTTTTCCATTAAAAATACATTACTGATATAAAATTAAACCTATAACATCCTATAATTCCTATAACATATAAAATCTAATGGGGTCCCATGCATCATATATGGGTGCATAACCAATCAAGGGAGTACCATCCTTGGGTATATGTTCACTACTGACCTAAGCATTGAGATGAAGGTGTACTAACTCCATAGATAAAGGAACACATGCCAGGTTTTTGTGTGTGAGTATAAACCCTATCTATACATATGAAACTAAAGAGAAATACCTTATATGAGTACACCATTAATCCTTATATAAGCCTTGGAAGAAATTAATAAAAATTATCAACCATCATTGACTAAAAATTGTGGATTATAAACCCCATATGAAATCACCACAAAAAAAAATATAATATAAAAATAATGTCAAACATATTGTTCTCTGTGAAAAAACACTAAATGGTTAATTTAAATTCCCAAATAAGATTCACGGTCATGAAATACCACAAGTCACTGGATTTAGAAGAATTATAAAATGTATGTTATATGGTACAATGAATGTGGCTACTAATAAATATTTTGTTAGCTTAATTAAACACAGTATGGAATGAATATACAATATGCATACTTTGTAGAATAAGATAAATTGTGATTATGTCTTGGTGATGTACTCAGTGTGTGCCACAACTACGTGACTCATTCAAAATGATGGTAATTCATATGTGGTTGTAATCCACATGATGTATATGGTCAAAAACCCACTTCCACACTTATTTGAAATATGAACCATGCTATTTAGTTATGGGGTAGACGATTTGTAGGATAACATATGTGATGTTTGTTATTTAAACTCATTTAAAAATATGTGACACGCTTATGAGATAGCCAAAGTGTGTTGTTCATAAGAATTTTAAAATTATTTTATTATCCATACTCATATAATTTCCCTAAATTATTCATCAGCATAACTAATTTCAAATTAAATCATTCCTAGATGTCATCCTATATAATAGATCATCATTGTGATTCATCCATATGTTAATATATTTCCTTTGATCTATGGGGATAGGATCAAACATCGTCATTATGATAATCCCATAATCATTCATCACCGCATAGAATGATACCACACATCAAAACCATAACACTCATCCAGAACCAGAGAATCTTACAACTTTCCATATAAAATGATGTAAAAAACCTAAAATACCCAACTATATATGGATTCTATAACATATAAATAAATACTATAATGGTGAATCACCAGCATATCTATAAGATGATGAATAATATATGAATAACAATGGGTTAAAAAAATAAACAATGTGAAATCATTAATGGTAATTAAAAACCTCTCAATTTAATTTATTCATAAAAATAAAATGACAGGTTAAATTCAAACTAATAAACTAATATATTCCAAAAAACAAGAAATTTATAAGAATTTATAAAAAATTATATATATATATATATATATATATATATTTAAAGAAGAAAATAATCCATTCTTGAAAAATTCATGATAACCCATGAAATTGTAGAAATAAAAATTTTATTCCTTGATGATGAATTATCTTCTATTCACATCTCCTATCATAATTTCAAGATCTATTTATCGATGTTTCTAAAACTTGATTTCGAATCATGATTCTTGATTGATGATTTCCTAGATCAGTTCACCATCGATCACTCTTGGATTTGTGTTTACAATATTGCACAACCTTTTAGAATAACACATAATAGGTTTTATATAGAGATACATTAGAATTTTATCACAATTACACTAAAATATATATTTAATTGAATTAAATAATTAAAATTCTCCAGAATATTATCACTTGAGGGTCCCTTTTTGATCCACAAAAAACAACTCCTATAGTAAAATCCCAATTTGGGATTTAATTTTAATGAATATTTTACCATATGAGACACTATTTTAGACATATAATAATTTTATTAAAAATATGCGGGCACTGATAAAAAATAAAATCTTTCTTTACATAATTATCGAGGCTCATTAGTGCTCGTATTTCTACACTAACTATTTAATTCATCATGAAATGAAACATTATAATTTCTTCAAATTTTAAACATCAAAATATAGTGTATTTTCATCACTAATAAGCAGAAATTATAAATAATTACATAATTAAAAAATAAAAATTAATCTATATAACTCAAAAGACTTTTGAAATTGGGAAAAATCTTGGAGGTAAAATGAACTCCCCAAAACCAACGGAATAATCATAAAAAAATGGTGAGTTAATTTTCTTGGATAAATTCATCATTTTACACTTTTACAGGTTCATGTTCTATAAAAACACAAAAATTGAAACAAATATATTTGTGAATAATATAGACCACTATATCATCCCCACAATAAACTATTTTTTCCTAAAAAAATCAATAAATAAACTAATAAATCAGAAAATCTATAGAACCCCATGTGGATAAAATACACCATCATACTCACTTACTTTATCTTTAGAGATTCTTGATCTATATGATATCAAAACACAACACCCTATGATATGGAATATATGAATTAAAACAATAATAAATCATCTATAATCAATTTTAAGCATAAACTACACATAAAAACATATATTTAATCGATGTATATTTACAATAACATACTTTAAACACCATTCATATATAACATTTTTCATATAGTATAGGGCCAAATGATGCAAAACAATATTTAAAAATTATCCAAATTTTTTTTAGAATGGTAAACTCTTTTGGGTGTTCCCTACTCTCATTATTTAATGATAATCATACATGGTTTTCATATGAGAGTAAACCATGCATGCTTCACTACAATGGTAATTTCATAATATATTTTTCTTTAATTTAAAAAAAATAATGATCTCTTGACTACTAATATTCACGTCTTCCCCTCTCTCATAATAGATCTATAAGGTACATGCTCCATCATTTCTATCTTATTGAAAAATATAATCATGGTCCATATTCATAAATTTACAAGCATTTTTCGAAAAATTTACAATTTCGATCAATCATTCACATATAATTGATAATTAACCTGGTTGAGTCATTTTTTTGTTCATGTGAACTATTGAATACCTTATAATATATAACACAAAATTCAACAAACTTTTCATCATCACAACACTTCCTATTTTATGTCCCAATCGACTAAAATTCAATGTAGAAATTAAATATTATTTAGATAAACCTGCTCTTTCATCTCCATACCAAAATAAATAATGTTCATTGGTGACCATCATAAAAAAACCATTAGACATATTATTCTTAATTCAAAAAAAAAATTTATATTCAAAGGGATTTGTAGTCCCAAATAAATCAACCAGATTAAATTAATAGGGATCATTATATAATATATTTTTCCCTTCATAGAAATCAATTTTTGATATATAATTCATTATTTAAATAAAAAAACTATCCACTCTCAGATAATATGTGATATTCTCTGTACCATCAAGTATAACCATGAAATTATAATTCCGTGGTACATATAATTTAATATGTTCATTGAATTGAAATCATCATCATTGTAGTAACACTCAGTCAAGTGGAACTCTTTATGTTCATCATCATTTCCATGGGTTATAAATGTCTCTATTATGAATGAAGAATCTATCATTCCCATAAATAACATATCAATAATATCTACTTTCTTCCTAGAATTAGTCTTTAAAAAATAATTATACACCATCATAACACTATTATGAATTTCTAGTTTTCATAGCCACCGAAGATTCATCTTCGGTATGTCTAAATCTAATCTACAAACCTTGTTCCTCTCTACATGAAACTAATATCTCATTAGGATAAACCAAAATATTCTCTGTGAGGGATTATTTTCATTACACAATAACTCCCAAAGGATAAAATCATCCATGAGATGTTTATTGATTCATTTACAATCTTCTCAAAAAGGATCAATGATGGGTCTCCCTTAAGAAGGATGTGTGCCTTCATCAACATCATGCAAAGTGAATTTGTCTTCTATATTTATTGAGTATGAAACTACACCCACCTGTGGATGGGTAGTCTGTCGTTATTTCTAGAGGATCAAATATTATTTCAACACATGAATGTATGTTGGCCACTAATGTTGAAAAATCCCACTAATTTACAAAATCCATTACACTCCATGATACATACAATATAGACTAATATTATACTACGGTGAACATGAGAAAACCTCTTCTCCGCATAAATTGAATCATTGAGAATGCCAAATAATTCATCAACAATAAGGTCTTATCACTAGAAGTGTTGATGGAATAATGGTCACTATGTGTACATGGTCCTTATAAAAATATTTTATAGCCTAATTTCCAACTGAAATTGCTAAATCCTGAACATATAGGAAAAGAAAAATAACCCAAAATATAATTTACTATCACAATGATATATAAAGAATAAATTAAAATCATAATTATATTTACCACATTTATTTATTTGAGATTGTAATCCTTAGAAAAAATCACGTCTCATTTAAAAGAGTTAAAAATACACATAAAATAGGGACTAACTGATGGTGGATAATTTAGGGAGTGGTTTAATGTGCCATATTCTTCCAACAACACACTAAACACTAAGTACCATACCAAAAACTTCATCTGAAATTAGAAGGGCCCTCATCATGGATGTGTCCAACCTTATAATAAAAAATTATGTGGATATTACTAAATAAATCCATATTAGTTTTCTTCGAGTGAAAAGTTATTATTATACCACTGTCAAGGAGTATCTCCACCAAGAATTAAAAATATACCAACACTCTCTTATGATACTCGATCATATGTGGAGTTTTAAGAAAACACAATCCCATATAAAATACTCCTCATTTATATTCTACTCCTAAACCATTATGATTAATCATTACTATAAGAAAAAATTCCTAGAAGAACACCACATAGTTCTCAAAAGACATAACCCATACTAAAACATGGTCTTTTCACATGATGGATAAGCACAAAATTTTCATTAAAACTCCATCTTATAAAAAAGGGTCAAACTCAATCCATGGTATATTCATCAATTCACATTTTCTAGAAGTGAATATGTATATATCCCCCCAAATGTATCATGGTTTTGTATAGGGATATCAATGAAATAAAAATTATTTAGTTAGTGCATTACCAAACTAGAAAAAAATTAAATAGTTAACCCTATAGTACACTTGATTCTTATCATATGATTTCATCCATAATCTAAGGGGTTAATCCCATAAGAATTAATAGAATATTTTGATTAGGTTTAATGGACAGAACCTAGTAGATCACAATTTACCACTATGTATTTCATTTTCCAATCATATATATCCTCTACAATGATTCAATAAATAACACTTTCAATTAAAATTAATTAAAAGTATTGTAGGTTTTATATATCAACCACTTCTTCTACACACATATCTCGGATTTCAAAATTGGAATAAACATTACTTAACATAATTACACAATATTCCAAAATGATTCCTCAAATGACTACTCACTCAAAACATCATCCCTAGGATAGGTATGCTTTTATATTACTCTAATAATAACCATCTCATAGGGGACCTACCAAGGCTATTGGTGAGATGAGAGTATAACTAAAATCCCATATATAATAGTCCAGAGACTTGTTACTAGCATGTAGTTTGAATATATCCCTATATGTGAGGCCTTATCCAATATTATCCTGCAAAATATGCATATATAAAATACACAATATATATAAACTCCAACAAGATATATAAATGATCTACTGATTTATACATAACACCTTTGTTATAAATTAATTATATGTATAAAACATAAGGAATAAAAAATATAAAAATTCATCAATGATGACTCACATTCCTATAACACATGGGAGCTCCTCTACATAACAGTTACACATGGATTTCACCACAATTGTTGTGGTCACTAACATCATCTTGAGTCACCATTCACTATAAAGAATCCCTAATAATTTCTATAAATCAATTATAAAAAAGAAACACTGGATACAAGTCTAACCATCCCATCTATAAAATTGGGAATCATCTGAATAGATAAATCATATTTATGAACATGCCTCATTTAAGGGATAATATAAACATAACATGTAGGATTCATTTAAATCCACAAGAGAAATATAAAGAGACCAGTTGTCTCAATTCTTATCCATAGAATTGATGATGAGGAATATGAATATGATAGATTATAGTACTAAGTCATATCATTTAACCCAATACTAAATAGTTTCTTGTAGAAAAAAATGGAAAAATTATACATATATTTCTAGCCACTAGAAGTCACAGAAATACAATGATATCCCAATTATTTCAACTCTGACACTCAAAATACATACCATAAGATAAAACCAGAATGATTCTACTACTAAAGAGCCCTAAAATCTTAATTCCAGTAGTACATTCCATATTTTCTCCTATGGAAACAAATAGGGTTCAAAGGATTCACAAGTCTAATAATATTTTTTAACACTCTATATCTATTACACTAATACTACTATATAAAATATTTATGATGGGGGTCCTTCTCCAAATAAAATCATTCGTAAAAAAACACATGGTTTTTATACATAAATATGACATCTATTTTATATGACTATTAAAAATAATTAAAAAAATATACTTGATAACCATAAATGATTAGTGTATTTGGAGACAAGATACACCAGATCCTTATTTTCTGAATTATCTTCAATATATCCCATAAATATCATCTTATTAAATACTCATCATTGACATACCCTACATAATACTTTCATTAACTACTAGGGATTGAAAAAAATAAACGGTGAGCATATATGTACATTAATGATAAATATAAGAGATATCAATTGATGATACCATGAAATCCTATGAAAAGAATAAGGGTGTGACACTAATATAGGTATAGAACAATTTCATATATCAAGGTTAATTACCAATACTATCAAATCATAGTGGATCTGGTATCCCTAGATATATGACATATCATAATGGATCTAACATCCCCATCTACATTAAAAAGTATTGAACATTCATGATAGTGGGAAATTTCATTCATATCGTATAATTTAAAGTAAAATATTTAGTTAATACTTTTGTAAAATGTAAAAAATAATAATTTTTTTTAAAAAATAAAAATAATATTTATTTTAATTTTATTAAAATATATATTTATGGGAAACAAATTTAACAAGATACATTATATTATTAAAATAATCTTTAAAACATTTTCAGAAAATATAGATATCGAAGAAAAAAGATTTTCATCTAAAGAGAAAAATAAAGTGAAGTTTCTTTAAAGATATTCCATCCATCTCTTGAGTATAATAAATGAGTAAAATGAAATGAAAATATTTATTATTCATAGGTAACCATAGTAAAATATATATTTTTGTTATTTATCAGTTAAGGATCATATTATTTCTTTAAATGAAATAATGTATAAACATTCTTGATTAAAATATGATTGAAACCTAAATTAATGGCTATTTTGGTATATTTTGAAACATAAAGGACATAAAAGAATAATTTTAAAATAAAAATTAAATATCATGAAAATTAATAAATCAATTACATTAAAAGTGAATGGGGATGTATATAGATACAAAAAATAGGATATGTTTATAACATATCTAAAGTTCGAGTGAAGAAAATTTGAAAAAAATATCTGTTACCTATAGAACAACATCAAATGTATAAATTTGAACATACTATATAATAAATATAGATTTATTATACATATATTAATGGAACATAATCATATATACCATAACATATATTATTTACTTATAATATTTATCACCCTTTCAAAAAAACAATCATTATAAAAATCACAGTTGTGGGTTAAAACGACTCTGTTTTTCATGCATGTTTTTCGTCAATAGTTTTTTATTTAAAAAATGATAAATTTTATATAATATCCATAATATTAATAAATATATATATATAATATATATTTCTTATATAATTTGTCTGATCACTCTATAACTACAATGATTAAAAAATCAATTGCATCGTTTATGAAGACAGTAGGTCATACCAACATACAAACGTTATTTCTATTTTTCTAAAGATTGTATAAAGTAAATTTAAAAAATAATTAATATTATAAATTAATTTTTATATATTTTATATAATATATATTAGTTGGATATTAATTTTTACCTTAAATTTCAATCTAAAATAAAATATATATCACATCACATTGTGTTTGTGGGAGTTTAAATGTACGCAAGAGAAATGTTATCATTTTTAAAAGGATTGGTAGATAAGAAGGTATATGTGATATTATAATTAAATAAAAAATATTATTTCATAAATATAATATATATATAATATATACTTCATTATATCCAACTTTTATATGTAGTGATGGAATAAAAATTACATCAGTTTTTGAGCTAGTAGTCCACCGCACACACTATCCCCTGTTTTCCTTCCCATTTGATGGAGGGGTATATAATAATTGGTAATGTAATTAATATAATAAAATATAAATATATGAAATATAAATGTTTTAACATTTCATAAAGGTATAATAATATTTGAAGGAGGTGGAAAAATAAATAAAATAAAAATTCAAGGTTAATAATTATACATCTTACTCAAAAAAACTCATTAGGTTTATACATATATCCTCCATATGAAAGCTTAATAATAAAAAAGATATTGTAGTTCATGGATAAGTATTTAATTATTTTATTTATTATATTCCTGGATGATCCAAATTAATCTTTTTTAGAGTGGAGAGAAGATTGGGTGTCTCTTCATAATTGATGTGAGTACCACACATGTACTTTTTCAATGTTTTAAAATAATTTCATGTCATATCATTTGACATATGGCCAAAAATATGTCCATTATAGAACCCTATATTACATAATGTCTACATATGGAAGGAAAATAGTAATTAATGATGTTTTGGGGTCACTTTGACCCTTATCCTTTTAGTTTAACCCATAGTAAACCTGATTTAACCTTATCCTCGATAAAAGATTTTGAGTATTTTTAATATTCATTATGAAAAAAATTATGTTTTACTTTTTACCTAATACTCATAATTCATATTAAAAATATTGAAATTTTTTAAAAAATTAAAATCATATAATTGGTCAAATTTTATTGAAAATTAAACCCGAAATAACAATGAAACCAATTTATTCACTAATGAAATGGTTTCTTAGGTAAAAAGATATATATCAAAAATCAATAAAAAATTGATTTCAATGACATAAAATTTATTTATAATATTATTGTTAATCTATTTATTCTTTTAATCCAATTAAAAAAATGAAAATTTGTGAAATCATTTAATGAAAAAAATATCTTTCAATTAAAATAAGTATTTTAGAGGATTTATTAAGAAAATAATAAATATAGAAAAAAATTCAAAAAAAATAAGGTATTATTGATATTTTTACTTAAAAAATGAATTTAATTTTTATAAATAATTTTAATAAAATTTGAAAATATTTACTTTAAAATATGTTTTGAAAACACATTGAAAAATCTCTTTAGAAAATAATACATTTTTAATTAAAACATTGGATTTATTATTATTCCAACCCAATAGAAAATACTATATGAAATTAAAAACAATTGAATGAATATATAATTATATTAAAATAATTCTCCTATAGTGATAAATTTATTTTATTGAAATAAATAGAGAATTTTTGCATAAAAACAATTTTTTAGAAAATCAACAACATTATTTTCAATTGGTTTTTATTTTCCTTTATAATTAATTGATAACCAAATAATTAATTTTATAGATATTTATACCATATGATTTATATAAATTATTCATCCCCATTCATACTCACTGATACCACATCGAGGAAACAAATATTACATTAAATAAAAATAATTTAATATTATATCATGGTTCATTGAAACTCGGTGTTCTGTGTAACGCAAGATATCAAAAAAATTAAATTCATTTGAAAAGATTATTTCATAAAATATCAATGTTTTAAATTATAAAACCATAAAATAATATTCATTTAAATTTTATTAATTTGATACAAATAACTTAATATTATTCTCCCACATTATATCATCTGATTCATACATTGCTACCGTGGATTTGGGTTTTCACTACCAAATGATCTCTAGGTGAGTGATATTGTTTCATTTGACTTTAAAAATGATTTATAATATATATTAATTTATCATTATATGATTTAAAATTATCATTCATTATTTCTTTTATCTTTTTTATATATCAAGGGTTATGTTTGTAATTCCTCATCAGATATACATATAACACATCATGAACTTGAGAGGGGTTTTGTGGGAGCACCAATTGATAAACAACCATCTTGAATAAATGATGAATCTAAAAGGGGCCAACATACCTATGCCTCATATTTCCATTATTATGAAATATTATGACCTTATTCCATGGATAATTTCAAAAAAACACATTTTCACCAACAACGATCTCTTAATCTCATGGACGATTATCTAAATCAAATTTCTATCGAATTTTGTATGCCATAATTTGTTGTAAAATGACTTTAATATTATTTAGAATTTGAAAATTTATATCTTATCCCAACATATTTATTTCACCACCATTATTCGAGAGTGTTGTATCTGTACACTTCTTTCAATTGGTGGTATAATGATGTCCCATATTAATGCCTGAGTGGATGCTATTGTTGAAGTAAAACTCAACTAAATAATGTTATTGATAAAAAATTGAATTTCAAGGAAATATATGTTAACGTATAATCCACATTAATAATGGTTATGTGAAAATAACTATCCTTTTAAAGAAGATAACCATTGCTAAAACATAACTATGATTCTAGATAATACTGCAAACTTCTTCAAAAATATGAGATGATAAGATATAATAGAATGTGTAACTACAAGAAAACTTATCACATGTCTAATGTATATTCTAGAAAGACGGTCAAGATATAAGTATTATCTATGATAAATTAGGTGTGATAACATCATCAAGTGATTGAATACAACCCATATAGCATTATTTCCCTATGATATTTTGGGGTGTCCGATGACAAAACCCATGGTTATTTTTTCCCATTCCAATTATAGTATAGGTAATAGCTGTAACATTCCCAATGAGTATTGTATGTCAGATTTATCTTGATGCATACCATGAACTGCGTTACAAAATTTTCAATATCCCTTTTCATGATGACACACTAGAAATTCACTTTCAGATTTCTATTTATCTACATACATTAATGCTGAATAAAGAATTATTAACAATGATCATTATCCAACTTATAATTTATAAAATATTATATAGAAAAGAAACATACATCCATTATCATCATTATTATTCCATCATAGTGCATTTTGAACATAAGGATATCTCTCACCTTCTATTGTAGGTCAACATTTTGACTATGTTTCATTTCAATCCTCCCAGGGATAGATTGTTGAACATTTATTTGAGTAAGACAACCGTCTCTTTTTTCATTAATATATACATTAAGATATTATTATATATAGAAATTGCATTTTTTTTCAATAAATATAATGAACCAATTGGTTTAATGAAAAAGAAACTTCTACTAACTCCAAATCATTATTCGTGTGATATTTCATAATAATTATCAACTATAGTAAGGAATAAGATATAACATATCATTATACATGATAGATGATCCATTCCCTTTAATGATGTGTCACTATAGATTACAAACCCTTCTCCATTGTATGGTAATGTAGGATAAAGTGGACTAACAGTCTTTACCTTTAGTTTCATGAAATTTTCCCCACATTCATCTATCTATATGAACAAGGATCCTTTCCTAGTGAAATTTTAGAGTGGATTAGAGAGTCATGAAAATTTTTCAAAATAGAATCAATTATATCTATCCATCCAAAAAAATTGTATCTATGTAAAGTAGTAATCCTATAAAATTTATCAATAACTTCCATCGTCAAAGGATCCATCGAATTATCCCCACATGATATTATTTAAACCCATGAATAAATAATCTTAAGGAAAACTCACACATGGTAAATTTTCCATACATCTTCTCCTTTCAAAGGGTCTTCTGTAAAATTATTAAATTTTTTCACATATATTTGAATATATAATAATATCATCTACAAAGACAAACACAAATTCAAAAAGGAAATCTATAAATAAATTATTCATTACATCCATGAATTTAGATATAGAATTAGTAAGATCAAATAGAATCAATATACATTTATAATGTTCTTACCTCATATGAAACGCCATATTTGGTATGTCATCACGTTTGACCCTCAACTAAGAGTACCTATATGGATGAACAATCATGGAAAATAATTTAGGTCATAATAAATTAACAAAAAATATATTCAATATTGTGTGGAATATAATTCAATATGATTGTGATCTTATTAAGTTTATGATAATCAAGGCAATATAGTAATGATCCATTTTCTTCTTTATAAACAAAATTAGTCCACCAGAATATAAAATACATGGTCGGATAAACCCCTGTTGACTCTCATTTCCATCATAGAGTCTAAATAATGAAAAAGGGGAATACCTTAAGCAAAAAGAGATTCATCCTTTGAAGAATATCAAAAATTGACAAAGGCATAAACAAGGATTTATTTAAGCATGGGTCGCACAAGTTTCACTATGGTCGCACAAGTATACTTGCGCGCCACATATTGGTCGCGCAGGTGACTTGCGCGCCATAATATTTTTTTACCCAAGGTCCTCAATGGCCTCTAAATACCCCTTGTGGGCCCCCATTTTGGGAACGAAAAAAATCCAAAAGTCAGATTTAAGCTCTCAGCGCCCTATTCTTTGCTCTAAGTCTTCCGAACACTTGTAAGGTAATTTCTTACCTAGAATTGATGATCTAGAGAGGAGGAATAAGGCTTAAGTGTTGAAATTCATCAAAAATTGCATGCCTAAAGTTCCATCCCTTAAGATAAATGGCCAAACTTGTGCACCACCTTATCCCTTTAACAGAACATGTGTTCCACTCTTTTGGAAGCATTTAGGGATAATACTAAGGGCTTGAGCCAAGTCTTTACCAAGTGTGACCCTATAAGTTAACAGTCCCCCAAGTACCCCCATGTCGCGCAAGTCTACTTGTGAGACCAGGACTTGCGCGCCCAAACAGGACTTGCACGCCCAAACAGGACTTGTGCGCTTACCTCCTCTTGGGTGCCCCTCCTACCTATTTCACTGCTTTTCCTCAAATCGACTTCTCCTCTTCAATATTTATCCTTAAAAACCCTCTTCAAAGCCTTTTACGGCATGATTCCTTTGTTGGATTCCTTATCTGAAAGGAATTCTATGGAACATCTCTGAAAACCTCATGATTTACATAACTTTATGTCACTAAGGTTAGAGATTTCATTCATTCAACTTCATCCATTAAGATGAGAAGTTCTATAATCTGGGCCTCCTTTTTAGGAGTATTCCCCAGTCACAAGTTCCCTAATCTGGGCATGCTCCTTAGGAGTAAGCCCCAATCATACTTTCTCTTAACCTAGGTCTCCTTTTCAGGAGTAAGCCTCAGGCTTAATTTCTTTTGACTTGGGCTTCCTTTTCAGGAATTAAAACCCAATCATTAGTCCCTCTCTAATTTGGGCATTATTCTCAGGATTAATCCCTAAATTATGAATCTAAATCTCCATAAAGCATAAATACCTTTGTGGACCCTGTTAATGGTAATCCTTCCTAAGAGTAAGCCCCAAGTCCCCTTTAATTTTGGGCCTCCTTCTCAGGAGTAAGTCCCAAGTTATAAGTTCCCTTTAACTCTGGTCCTCCTTCTCAGGAGTAAGTCCCAAGTTATAAATATCGTTAACCCGGTCTTCCTTTTTTTGAGTAAGCCCCAATCATAAGTCCCACCTAATTTGGGAATCCACCCCAGGATTGAGCCCCATGTTAGAGTATCCAAGTCACCATAAGGCACAAATTTATTTATGGACCTTGTTCCTAGGTTTCTTTACAGAAGTAAATTTTTGTCTCCATCTACATGGGTAGTCACACATACATAAGCCCCACATAATTCTTTGTGACCAAATCTTTCATGGCACAAATCGTCGGGTTTACTGATACCTCTTGTTTCTCACACCGAGCATGACTCACGTGAGCTTATAGTGTAAAAGTAACAATGACGCATCTCTTTGGGTCATTAATCATACGTAAGCCCCACAATTATTAATCGAACTACGTGGAATTTGATCTCTACTTTAAAAGTAGAGTACGTAGGAATCCTTTCTATGGTTCAATCCCATCACCCATTAATTCTCATCAGTCCCGTATGACATTAAACTATATCTTAATTCTCGAACTACATGGGTTATGATTCCTTTTCTAACAAGGATACATAGGTAGCCCATCTTCGGGTATGATCCCAACTCTAAAATAATCCATTTCCTTCTGAATGAAAATAAACATCAAGTGCCCCACTGAGTGTCTTTAAAACCAGTATGGTCATCATAATTACCAATAGATTTCTATAAAATGTATTAAAGGATACCATTGACTAATATTCTCCAATACATACAGATGATTCTCCATCGATGAAGAACCTAAAATACATATAAAAGATTCTAAAAATCTCATGCATAACAATCATTGATTTCAAAGTATAAAGGAAAACTTATTTTCATACATGGTGAATTAATAAGGATTCGTGAACATAACATAAATCTATGAGAGAGTCCTGGAGTATGCAATAATTCCCCCCAAAAATCTGTGATGAGCTTGACCTCCCATCCTCTCAACCAATGAAAATTCGTAAGCCTCATTGGTCCACAACTAATGAGAACCTACCTTTGGAAAGTAGGTCCAAATGTATATAGAGTCATTGGATGTTTCCAGTACTACGAATAAACCCGTTAGAAACCGACTGGAAGAGTTTGAACCTTAAACAAACGAGGTCATCCGGATTTCTGGAAGAAACAAAAATGGTGAACCCGACGTGAATCCTTAACCAAGTTAAATGATGTTTTACTTATTTGTTAGAACCCTGTTTAACTCAATGTGAGGTCCAACAAAGCAATAAATAACATATTTTCACATACAAAAGATGTAGTGGCCGAAATTATCATGATTATGTCGGTTATATCAAATAGGTACTCTTTTACATGATCTCTCTGCATTACAGAAATGGATTCTTTAAAGTTCAAACCTGTGAATGCCTCTACTGGTACTCCTGATGGATCCTCATCTTCTATGGGGATGACATCACCTAATCAGCATCTTTAACACGGGGTCTCAAATGCACTGGTTATGTAATACCATCAACACGGTACCATTATTACTCTGGAGGATGGTCGACAAGCCCTCCAAGTCAATAATTCACCCTGGTTTTCCAGACAGCGATGACTAGTGATCAAGAAACAAGTGGTGCCAACAATAGTATCCAACTATTTCAGGTCGTTATCCCTATAACACAATCACCAGTCCCTCCCATATTACAAGTAGGTAAATAAAGAGGTCACTCAAGGACTCGGTTCATGAAGATAGGAGTCCTTCACGAGGGCTCCCATCAACAATCACCACCAGAATCATGTGGTAGTGCACCCTCAACATGAGGAGGTTATTGCCTTTAGGGGTTCATCTCAGGTTCCTCAGACCCGAGCACACAAGAAGAACTATAAGAGGATAAATCTGGTCAACAGGGAGAAGGTTCGTACTTTTGCCTCCTCCGGAGAAGTCTATCAAGACAAATTGATGGAAAGAAATGAGCGGGCACATACACACATCTGTTCTAATCCCGCTGTCCAGCAGACTCATCTGGAAGCAACCCACCAATCCTGTCAGGAAATTACGGTGGATTACTATAGGCAGGCACAAACACCTATTTATAATTCATCAGCTAGTCAGCGGGATTGTCCGACTGCATGTAGAGGGGCTCGCCAACCAAATATGGTGACCACCTGTAAACAGGAACATACACCTGCTTACAATCACCAATTCTGTCAACAGTCTCGTTTTCTATTATTGAAGGAAATCCATCACCCATACTTAAAGGGGAACATCAAGCAGGCACATAAACCTGCCAATGTTCATCATGTCTTCCAGCAGTCTCATTTGGTAGCACCCATAGAAGTCAGTCGGAAAGCTCTGATGACAAATTTGGAGCAGACTCAACTCTCTGCCCCAATGCATAAGTACTTCAATATTCATTGATAGGAAAAGGAGGACAAGAGAAGGCACATACACTTAATCTTGACACGGAATGGATGTATATTCCCGTTCTGGCAGCTGAAGTCACCAAGCACATTCTGACGATGGTCAAAGAGCAAAATCAAATCCATGCCCATATTCTGAATGCCTATCAGAATATTATAACAACTTCAGTATCATTACTGGGAAAGAAACATGAATATATCCCTATCAGTGGAGTGAATCATCAACAAGTCACTTTGGAGTAGATACACACCTCTATTCCAGTCCAGGAGGTTCATGGGGCATACTCCCCCATGTCATGCTGACAATCAAGTCTGGCACATACACCCGATTTAAATGGAGATAATCAGCCTAACCTGACTATTTCTCATGAGCAGGCACATACACCTGCCCATAATAACCACTTTTTTCAGCAAGTGGTTCCCAAATTGATTAAGAGGGCACATAATAAAAAGACCCATTCAACATAGTCGAGAAATCCAGATCTAATCTGTAATAAGGCCTTGATCGATGGTGGAGTTCTTGATGCACTCAAACAATTGTCTGTTGCAACTCAAGATTCTACTCTCTCACTTCCCAAGAGTGGGAACAATAATTCTAAAGGTCTTCATTAGACACTTCCTCATGAAGTATTGCTTCATGACAGTTCAGTCAATCTTAAAGAATCATCTTCAGACGAGAGCCACGATAACCCTCTACGTGGCTAGAAGATCATGGAACAAAAGGTTCCATATTTTGATGTAACCCACCATGGTGGTCCTCCCCATGATGATGAATTTAGCTATGAAAGACCTCTACGTAGTAGTGATTCCCATTTCCTGGAAAATTATTCAAAGGACAATGCAGTAACAAGAATGCCCTCTTATCTTGAGGCACTTGAAAAGGTAAAGTCAGTCATGTCTGATGCTTTACCGCTAGCAGGTGAAATAATTTCTCAATTAGAAGATAGTCTGGGATGTAGATCATTCTCCAAACCACCCCTGGGTCATTCATCTTCTAGTTTGATAAATGAATTCTCTACCAATCTTGTTGAATCTGATTAAGGGACAAAGAAGCACCATCTCTGGTCTAATTAGGTAGATTAATCTTCATCAAATGATAAAGAGGAAGTGCTGAATATGAGAAAACAACTAGAGAAAAGTAAAGTACCTGTCATGTTTTGGCCTTTGGCTGACTCTCAATATGATACTCTAGAAATTTTGACAGAAGATTGTATTCATGATATTCGTCTCAACATGTGGAAAACGCTTTGTCAATTGAAAAAGAAAATATTATCTTATGATGAATATGAAAATCATGTCAAGATAATACAAGGGTTACAACTCCAAATTGATTTGGCATCTCTCTCAGTTTCCCGATATCCAAAGTTTGAAAAGTAGTAGAGATCCCTTCAGTGTTCATGCCTTGGCACACTAAAATGATTACGCTAGTTAATTGCCAATGCCCCATCTGGTATTCAAATAAGGGGATGGGGTGTTCATGGAGAACTTCATTTCACTGTGCCCTCCAGTCAACAAATCCTACCAAAAGTAGTCTTATACAATGTTATTTCCCATGTCCGGCCACAGCCAACTGGTTTTGTGTGTAATCAGATGTGTGCTCAGGAACATGACTCAACTAGTTCGTCCCAAAGTCATGCATACAAATAACAAGTTGTTGAATTAATATTGCATCAAGAAAATGAGAATATCAAATAGTATTCTCGTTTAGATCATGCACATCAGCAAGTTACAGAAGTTTCATAAATAATCCAATGGTCATTTGAGCCTGGTGATTTGAGTGGATGTCAGTTGATGCATCCATCAAATTTCCAGACTAAAGTCCGCAAAATCAGGAGAGATTTTAAGAAAGTCTCAGATGTAGTAGCTCAAGAGCCACCCCAGCTTTCTAGACTGAGTAATATTTTAACCCAACCCTCAGAATCAACAAATAGGATTTGAGGAGTTGAGAAAGAACAACAGGAACAACCCCAGTCCACCAGACTGGGGACTTCTTCAAATCCTCAATATCTTCCCCATCAAAAGTCCATCTTCTCTTGATTAAGGAAGAATCCACAAGAGGAACAGCGTGCCGAATTATCAAGAGATTCCCTCCAAATTATAGTTCATCAAGAAGTTCTTGAGAGGTCAACTCAAAAAAGGCAATGTATTATCAAGGAAATTGAAGAAGAAAGTATCACAGAAATGCCTATAGAAGGGATGCAATGAGTTATGAATCAATAAATGTCATCAATGCCATTATTTCTGATCCTCCGGAACATGAGGCTCACTCATAGGGATCAGATGAAGAAGTTCCTACTCAAGAGTCTGTACACAGAGAGGAAAATGAAGAAGGTGTGCGAACAAGAAATCAAAGGCTTACCCATAATCTTGGTATTCCTTCAAATAACCAACTTCCTCCTCTCTGAAAGGCATCCAACAAGGGGAAAGGGAATAATCATGTTATATTCCACCCTTCCTCTGGAGAAGGCCAATCACTCTCACTAGAGAAAAGGTTCTCACAACTAGAGGAATAAATGAAGGCGTTAAAGAGGTTGAATACAGAAATACTTCAAGGTAGTCTTCCTCCTATGCAAGATGGAGTCGGACAGTCAAGGGAATTAGTTTCATCTACTAGGCTAGATCAAGAATATCCTCCTTTACCAGTACACCCTCACAAGTCTAATCTTATGGGTCATGCGCAACAACAACTGATAGTGCTACCATCAGTTGTAGTACCAGCCACCATACATGTCCAAGCTCCAGTTATTACACATGCTCAGGTCCAAGATCAACCAGATGTTTCTCAAATGTTAATGACTGCCATTGATTCATTAACATCTCGGTTGGAAGCTATGGGGGGAAATCATGCACCAGTTCAAACGAAGAAGAGAGATTACCCTGAATGGGTTGATGGAATTCCCCCCCCATCAAATTTTTCAAGTACCACATTCCCAAATTTTAATGATTCGGGAGATCTAGAACAATACTTAACACATTTTGTTTCTTGTTCTAATCCCATTATGGGAACTCCTCAAAAACAAGAAGCAGTTAAGCTCAGGTGTTTTGTACAGTCATTACAAAGACCTGCTTTTGTCTGGAATACAAGTTTGCAATCCCGGTCAATTACTGGGTGGGAGGATCTCCGTAAAAAATTCCTTCTTCAATTCTGATCAATGTTGCCAAAGAAGACATTTTTTGATCTTACAAATTGTAAGCAAAGGCAGAATGAAAGAGTTTCAGATTTTATTTCTCATTGGAAGGGATTAACATATTCCTTAAGCTTAGAAATCCCACAAGAATAATTGTTGCCAATATGTGTGGAAAATTTGCGTGATGAATTACACACACCATTGATCCCTATGAAATACACAGGAGGGTTTCGATACCTTAATTAAATCGCTCAGAAGATTGAAGATTCTCTTATAAAGACTAAGGATAAAACTAATGTAATTCCACCAATTATAGGAAGGAGAATGGGTAATGCAGATACTGCTATAGTTATGCTTAAACAATCACATGTACCTGCTTCCACTTCAAAAAATTTGTCATATCGAAGGGCTCCACCTCTTGAGCATCAACAATAGAGGTCGTTTCATCAAGATGATCAAAGAGATCAAAGACAAAAACAATTTTAGGAGCTAAAGAACAATGTATATTCATTCCAAAATGAACAATTTACTAGTTACTTCATTTGGGATTTGGAAAATAATTTAGTTCCGTTTCCATGGCCTAAAAGGCCTAAAAATAAAGGAGATAAAGACCTTCCGAATTATTTCCCATTTCATCAGATGTTGGGGCATCCCATTCAAAAGTGTTTTGTTTTAAAAGTCCTCCTACAAAAGATGGTGGACTCTGGAAAAGTCAAACTGAAAGGTTCTTCAACCCAGATATCATGTGTTACTGCTAAAAATCCAGAGGAAGAAGGCGAGTGGCAAGAAGTCAAAAGCAAAAATGCGTAGAAATATGATGATTGGATGGCCACGAAAATGATCAGCTGAACTCATGAAATTTCAAGAATGCAATTGAAGAAACCAATTGTGTCTTCTTCTATGAATGCCACAGCAAAAACACCTTCATTAGAGGGAAAATATTCAAAGAGGCAGTATAATTCGAAGAAAGAAGAACAATCAGAATAAGACGAGCTCGTGTCAAAGCCTAAATTTTCTTTGACTCTGGCAGATTTTATGCCATCTACCTCAAAAGTAAGGGCACCACCCCACAAAATGTGACGGCCTAAACTGTCTAATCAGGCAGAATCTTCGTCAGATGAAGATTTGATCTTTGGTTCTGTTAACATGATTCACTTAACAGATCCTTTTTCTAGTCACAGTTTTGACGTTGATGAGCCTGAGTTCCCTATATCAAATAGAGTAATTAGAGGAAGAGACAGAGGTCTAGGATACAGAGGAAGGCGTGGATATTCCAGAAGCCACTATTTCAATCCTACCCCTGCTAGAAATGTCTATGCAGCAGAAACTCATTGCAGAGCCCTTCAGTGGGCTCAAAAAGAACAAGAAAGTTCTTCCACACATGGAAAATTCAGTCCTGGCATAGTTATTCTAGAGGATCGGTTAGTGGTTACACCTTCTTCCTCTCAGAAAATAAATAGAACTAATCGGTCTAATCTACCAAAGCCAGGATTATTTCCAACTCCTACCCCTATACAAGATGCATCTACTTCCAAAGCATCAACTTATAAGGCACCTATGAAACCACATGTTTCTATTGTGAAACGCATACCTTTGGATCAAAAGTATGGTGTAATGAAAAAATTATCCCATTTACCAGCCAAGTCATCAATTCTAGATTCCTTGAATTTATCAAATGATCTTCGAGAGGCACTCATTGAGGCTTTGTCAAGTCCTTAGAAGTTCAAAACTGAAATTGTTGCAGCGGAAGTCTACCAAGTAGAGAATGGTCCTACATAATTCCATGCAGTGATATCTTTTACAGATTAAGATGAAGATGATGTTGTGCATGGACATATCATACCATTGTATTTATCTGAAAGGGTCAATGATGTAGACATCCGAAGAGCTTTCATTGATAATGGATCAAGATTCAATCTCATCCCTATTTGTACACTTCGTCTATTGGGCCTCACTAAATCTGATTTATCTCCTTCTACATTGATGTTGCAAGGATTTGATAAAAATGAACAAGAACCTCTGGGTAAGATTACACTCAGAATTAAGTTCGGAGACCTTGTATCCAATTCAAATTTCATTGTTGTTCGTCAGGACACAACCTTCAACATTTTTCTTGGAAGACTTTGGCTACATCAACATGCAACCGTACCTTCATCATATCATCAGTGTATCAAATATTGATTCAATGGACAAATTGGGACATTGTACGGTGATAAAGCCCCATTCAAAACATGTGAATCTCAATACATTGAGGTAGAATTCTATCACATAGAGGGAAAGGAGGTATCTATGACAAAGGAGGTTACCAAAATTAATGCTCCATATGGTTTGGAAAAGATTCTAGTAAACCCATTCATACATGTGAGTACAGATTATGTGTTTCCTATCAGTCAAATTGACAGGGAATTCCCAAATCCCAATACTCTTATGGAAACTTCCATAATGTCAATTATGACAACTAAGCCATACAACATGGGAGAAATTGTTGATTCACCAAGCAATGATGAAAGCTAAAATGGAGATGTCTTCATTTCATCTGATGAAATCCAACAATTATATACTTCATCAACTAGGCCAGAATAAGTTATAGAAATGTCAGAGATGAATGATGATGTTGATTATCAATCCATAATATCCTCTTTATTACCAAAGGAAGACCCTTCATCATTAATAGGGTCAGAAATGGTATCCTCGTCTTCAGGATGTTTTTGTTTTAACTTTTCTCCTGTCACACCCCGATGTTTTAATTTATGTTTTTTATTTCTGGGCTCTGTGTTCTCGTGTCGAGGATCAGGCCGGGTCCTGGTTTAAAATCTTCATTGTTTAATATTTTAGTGGGTTTCAGAACGATGCACAGTCACCGCACGGATGGCGGTATCCCCGCAACGGGTCCATGTGGCGTGTAAATGCTTATTCTTATTTTGTATTTATTTATGATTATTGTATTGAAGGTATTATAATTATCTTCTTATCGTCGGTATTATTTTTATTATTATTGAAATAATTATTATTTTTATTGTTGTTAATTTTTATTTTTATTATATTTATCATTGTTATTTTTATTAATTTTATTTTTGGGTTTATTATTATTATTATCATATTTATTATTATTATAATGAAAAAAACCAAAAAAAACAAAAGAAAACCCTAGTCTACCCGCGGCACACCCCCCCCCCCATTTTTTCTCTTCCCATTACCTGTTACGCGAGCCGCCGTCCCACCTGTAGGTCCCCGTCTTCTCTCGTCCTCCTCCCGAACACCGCCACACCGCTCACCCCCTCCACCTCATCCGACCCCTCCTGCCTCGGCACACAAACCCTGGCCCTCTGGCGCCCGGCCTCCGACCTTCCGCACTTCAGCAGGCCACTGCACCTCGACCCCTAGAACCTGACATACCTCGTCCCTTTCCGGCGACCCAAATCCCCCTGCTTTCCCCTTTCTGGAAACTTGAACCCCCTGCTTGCCTCTTGCGCGCATCACCCTTCACCCTAACCCCTGTACAGCCAACCCGTAACCCCTTTTGTGGTGAGATTTTTTTGTTTTGCAGTTATCCATTTTTAGGGTTATTTTTTGAAGTTAAACCATAAATTTTGTGTGTGTGATCTTATCTGGTATGCTGGTTTTGGCTTCCCGCAAGTGCGGTTGTGGTGAAAACGGGGTTTCACACCTTTTTTTGGGAGGTCCGTCAATGTCTGAGGTAGCTGATGCTGCCTATAGGTATTGTTTGATGAATTAATTCTCTCATTTAGTTAATTGAGTATATTCATTGATCAGTTTTCTTGGTTCTAATATAGTATTACTTGAGGATTAATATTTTTTGATGTGTTTAGCATCGTGATTATGTGATACAAGTGTTTTGTTTCTATGAAAATCCATGTTGTTCCATTTGTAGTGTTTTATAAACTGTTTTGTTGGTTTATAAAAATGTGAAAGGGTTTCAGTTCTGTTTTGGTGTGACATCAATGTGTTGTTGTGTGCGTTTGATCATGAAAGTGTTTAAGGGGATTAAGTTAGTTTCGTGTGTTTAAAGCCACAATATGTTTTTCAAATTTTTTTTAAAAAATTTTAAATGATTTATTAAGTAGCATGGATGTTGTGAATTTGGTTATGGAAAATGTGTTTAGGTGTACATGATTTTAAATGTTAATTTCATCATGTTGTGCGCTTTTGTCTGGTTTTGTACTCTGGTGTTTTCTTGAAATAACCCGGTGGCACTTTAAAATAATTAGTGAGTTGTTTTGGTGTTGTGTGTTTTTTACAAACACTTTGTGGATTTTAAATTGGTTTAATAAATAAGTTTTATGGTGCGATATGTGTTTTCAAAATAAGTCGATCTGGTTCTTTTGCGCTAGTTTTTCATTTGAATTGCTTTGAGTCTGTGTTTACATATTTTAGTGATCTTTGCGGTTGCAGCATGTTGGAAAGGTATTTCCATGATCCTGCGATCGTCAACTTGCACGTCTATATGAGGCGTGTTGCGTCATTGTTATTGGTTTGCGAGTCGAGCTAGGTCCCGATTGCACTCGGCTTTAAGTTTAGAATTTATTAATCGCATGAAGTTTCATTAATTTTTTATCGATGATAAATAATATTGGATAATTATTTTTGGAGTAAATATTTGTTGTAAATGAAGCTATTTATTTTATGCACATCACTTGAATTATTTTCTTGATGAATTGACGCACATTAGTAAGAGAATCCCCCTTTTTCCTTTGAACATAATTCATGAACTCTCACATTTAGTTTTAGTTTGATGTCAAACGTTTTCTTTTGACACGTGAGCAAACATTCTAGTTTCTCTTGAGAAATGGTGTTTTTCTTCAAAGTTGGTCAAGGCCCATTTGGCACCTGATAAAAGTAGAGTGTGTTGGAATATATGGAAATGGTTTTACTTGGGATGTGAAGGTGCTGGTTTCTTCTGAAATATGAGTGATTTTAAATGTATGTTTAAAGCTAGTTAGACACTTTATCAAAATGAATTATTTTGAAAAACTTTCATCGACGTGACTCAGGGGTGATCTTGTTGTGTACAAAAATGGTGTGAGTTATTGAGTGTGATGTTTGAGCATTGTGACTGGTTACTTGATTAGCATTTTTGACTCACCCCTCTTTTTATTATGCATGTTGACATGGTAACCTGGCATAGTGAGTGAATCTTCTAAGAATGATTGCTGCACTAGTTTAGATTACGCACCGGCTAGTGGCCCCATAGGAGGGGAATACTGGGTTATTGATGCTATGGTGATTGGGCCCCTTGGTTAAGCCATGTAGGGCTATGCCGAGTGTTTGGGCATTATTACATCATCGAGTTAGGGCATGCCTTCAGGATGAGTCACACGTACAGTACGTTCTGGATTGTTCACAAGCTCCTAGGTTCGACCGATGTTTTCTTTAGTGCTTATTTGTATGTGGCAGATGATTGAGGTGCCTAGTTCAATTGTAGGTCCTCGTTTGATACCTTCCCATTGCCCTTACTTTGTGTGTGGGCGTTGTGTGTGGTTTTCCTCTTGATTGACAACAATGTTTTATATTTTCAATTGGTTGTGAAAATGTATTGAAAGTGTGATGCACATGTTCCTTAAAACATTAAACTTTTATTTATACTAAAAATGGAAATGGGCTGTTATTTGTTTTTGAAAATGTAAGTGTGTGTAAAAACCCATATTTTATACAATTTCGTTCAAACTTGAAATTAATAAACTCTTTATTTAAAGTTATTTCATTGCGGATATTTTGTTGGGCACGCCTACTTAGTTTTAATACTCACGCCTATAGTGTTTTCGTGTTTTTAGTTCTGCTGCAGGTTCCAGCTTAACTTGTTCTCCTTGAGAGACGTTGGTAGTGGTATTGGAGGGTGTCCAAAGGGGTCATGTGGAGTTTTCTTCGTGGTCAGGTTAGTAGAATTGTTGGTTTCTGTTTCTTTATTTTATTTTGTTCTATTTATTTCCACTGCTTCATTTATCTTCTTTTGGGCCATATAGTTCCCACCTATTTACTTTTGATGCCCAGCACTAGTTGCCAGCCCGTGGGGATCAAGAACGCCCTTCGGGCCATGTCGCGGATAGGTTCGGGTGACCGGTTTAGGTTCGACCTGAGTTGATTCGTGACAAAATGGTATCAGAGGAGGTTATTGTGATTTTGGGTGTCCGGTAGATGGACATTAGGGCTTTCAGGACTTGAGAGGTAGGTACGGGAGGTACGTCATGAACCCTCGCCCGTTCTGCACCTTGAGTCTCTAGGGATAGTCAAGGAATTGAGTCTTTGTTTAGTTCTGGTTTGTTTTGGATTCAGGGATGACAACGACGTTAAACCGATGTTACATCGTGATTTAACATGGTGTAATGACCCACGTGGAGTCTGATTGCATGGTTGAGCTTCACCTAGTTGTTAACACTTACTTGGGGCATGACCCACTACCATGTCGCCAGGTTAATTGTGACCGCTAGTCCCTCACTTTGGTGGTTTGATGCAAGTTGAGTGTCTTTTTCGTTATGATAGGTGTAAGTGCATTTTTTGGAAATGAAAAAGGGTTTTTTAAAATGGGACTGATTACTTTTAAATGACTTTAAATTTATGGAATGGGTTTTAAAACTGAAAGATTTAGGTTTGGAAAACTGGTATTTTCTTGGAAATTGGTCGAGAATGGTTTGGGGTGAAACCTCAAGCACTCCTTATGAACATTTTCACATGTGAGAGGATGCGTGGAAAGTGCGTGTTGGTGCGTATGAATGGAAGTGGAAGAAGACATGTGAAATGGTTCATGGGATTACCTGGGTGTGTTTGAAATTAAAAGCTTGACCTTGTTTTCTAATTGGATTTTAAAGAGGAAAATGGTTTTGGAAAGTGATTTTTGGATGAGGGTGCTTTATTGATGTTTCTTTGATTGATATCAGTTTCGGCTTGGTGTTATATATGTTGTTCAGAAATGTCACCCAGAAAGGTCCCCAGAGTTTTGATGATTCATGCCCATTTTTGGGTCCTTCTCAGACGTTGCCTGTCCTTCATGGTGATCGAGGTCCGTTTTAAGCAGTGGAGTGGATTGAAGAGGTAGAACGTATCCTCAGGATGTTGGGATCTCCCGAGGCTATCAGGTTGCGTGCTGTTTTGGGAATGTTTGAGGGTCCAGCTCTGGACCAGTGGAAGTTGCTTTCCCCATCTACAATGTCAGTTGGGATTAAATGGGAAGTGTTTAAGGCCACCTTAGTTCAAGAGTTCCTACCCGAGGAGGTGAATTTGAAGAAGGTAGCAGAGTTGCGAGATGTTCAGCAAGGCCAACGGTCGGTAAAATCTTACATTGACCACTTAAGAGATCTGGTTTCCTACTCTTTGTAGGTGGTTTCAGAAGACCTAATGGAAGTTCCTCTTTTCATTTGGGTTCTTCTTCCTAAGATTGTGGAGAAGGTTCTCTCATCGGGTGAAACTTGTTTTCAGAATTTGGTAGATGCGGTATTTCTGGATGAGCTTGTTCTTGGTGTACAGTCGGTGACTGTTGGCTCGTATGAAGGTTCTCCATCCGGAGAGCAGTGCATACCGGAGGAACCTATTTCTATGAGTCCTCTACAGCGATTTTGGCTTTCATTTTGTCGGACCGTTCTGTTTTGTGCTATCGGTGTGGTCGTTAGGGACATTTAATGCAATATTGTCGCAACTCACTGAAGACATGCCATCGTTGCGGCTTTCTGGGCCATTTGGAGAAGTTTTGCAAGAAGCGCTGCCTGAAGAAGACATTATAGCTAGAGAAATTTCCAATGCCTAACTTTGAGTCAGGAGATGCTTCAGCCATCAGAGCCCCAGCCACAGGTCTCAGGGTGAAGCTCGTGCACAGTTAGGGGTCGCCGGGGGTGTGAAGCCTCGACTCTGGTTTTGTGTTCTCTTTTGGTGTTGGAACATTTAATGTCTTTTCATTCTTTCTTTTCTGTTGTTAATGTTTTGAAGTTGTTGAAAGTTAATTGTTTTATCGTGGTTCCATGATGCGCATGTTCTATTGCAATCCAAATAGTTTCATTTTCCTGATTATGGTCTTCCGAATCGTGAGATATTCTTAAAAGTGTGTTCGGACCTACTGTGGGTTAATCTTGGTTTGTCTGTGTTAGTTTAGAAATGAAAGTGTATGTGGAGGAATCAATTTTCTGGTTATGCTCAGATTCACTACTTGGGGTAAGTTCCGCATGGAGGTTTTTCCCAAGTGGTGGGAGTGTTTGGTCTGGGAGGAGAGTTCCAGGTTTTAGTGGGGGTGTTGTTCGCTTGTGCTATAGAACTTACTTTGGATCGGTTGGGAGTTCCCGCGTTGCCCCCCTTCCCGGGGTGCTATGGTTGGGAGTTAAATTTCCACTCTAGTTGAGTTTTGTGGTGGGGATAACCCTTTCGTGTTCTCTTGTTCTCTCGTATCTTGGTTTCTTTTAGTTTCATTCATGCATGAGTTCTTGTTTTGTCTATTGTTCAGCTGGGTGACTTCTTGAGGGCAAAAAGTGTCTGTGGTGTGGAGAACTGTCACACCCCGATGTTTTAATTTAATTTTTTTTTTATTATTTCTGGGCTTCGCATTATCGCGTCACGGATTGGGCAGGGTATCGGTTTAAAATCTTCATTGTTTAATACATTAGTGGGTTTCAGACCCATAAACGGTCACTGCACGGTTGGCGGTAGCCCCGCAGAAGTTCTAGGTGGCATGCAAATTCTCATTCTTATTTTGTTTATATATTTATGATTATTGTATTAAAGGTATTATAATTATCTTCTTATCATCAATATTATTTTTATTATTACTAAAATAATTTTTATTTTTATTGTTGTTAATTTTTATTATTATTATCTTTATCATTGTTATTTTTATTATTTTTATTTTGGGTTTATTATTATTATCATTATCATTTTTATTATTATTATTATTATTATTATTATAATGAAAAAAACAAAAACAAATGAAAACCCTAGTCTACTCGTGGCACACCCCTCCCCCTGTTTTTCCCCTTCCCCTTACCTACCGTGCGAGCCGCCTGCCCCTCTGCAGGTCCCCGTCACCTCTCGTCCTCCTCCCGACTGCCACCACGCCGCTCGCCCCCTCCACCTCGTCCGACCCCTCCAACCTAGGTGCACGAACCCTATCCCTCTAGTGCCCAGATTCCAGACTTCCGCACTCCAGCAAGCCGCCACACCTTGATCCCTAGCACCCGACATACCCCGTCCCTTTCCGGTGACCCGAATCCCCCTGCTCTCCCCTTTCTGGCATCCAAACCCCCTGCTCACCTCTTGCGCATCACCCTTCACCCTAACCCCTAGACATCCAACCCACAACCCCTTTTGTGGTGAGATTTTTTTTGAGGTTATCCATTGTTAGGGTTATTGTTTGAAGTTAAACAATAAATTTTTAGTGTCTGATCTTATCTGGAATGTTTGTTTTGGGTTCCTGCAGGTGTGGTTGCGGTGCGAACAGGGTTTTGCACCATTTTTTGGGAGGTCCATCAATGTCTGTGGTAGGAGATGCTTCCTATAGGTATTGTTTGATGAATTAATTCACCCATTCAATTAATTGAGTATATTCATTGATCAGTTTGCTTGGTTCTAATATAGTCTTACTTGAGGATTAATATGTTTTTGATGTGTTTAGCATCGTGGTTATGCGATATGAGTGTTTTGTTTCATTGAAAATCCATGTTGAGCCATTTTTAGTGCTTTATAAACTGTGTTGTTGGTTTATTAAAATGTGCAAGGGCTACAGTTGTGTTTTGGTGTGGCATCAATGCGACGTTGTGTGCGCCTGATTGTGAAAGTGTTTTTCTTAAGGGGTTTAAGTTGGTTTCGTGTGTCTAAAGTCAAGGTATGTTTTTCAAAAAAAAATTATAAAAATTTTAAATGATTTATTAAGTAGCGTGGATGATGTGAATTTGGTTTTGGAAAATGTTTTTAGGGGAACATTCTTTTAATTGTTAATTTCAACATGTCGTGCGCTTTTCTTTGGTTTTGTACTCTAGTGTTTTCTTGAAATAACCTGGTGGCACTTTAAAATAATTAGTGAGTTGTTTTGGTGTTGTGTGGTTTTTACAAACAGTTTTTGGATTTTAAAGTGGTTTAATAAAAAAGTTTGATTGTTCGACATGTGGTTTGAAAATATGTCGAGCTGGTTCTTTTGCACTGGTTGTTCGTTTGAATTACTGTGAGTCAGTGTTTACATATTTTAGTTATCTTTGAGGTTGCAATGTGTTGGCAAGGTTTTTCCATGATCCTGTGATCGTCAAAATTCAAGTCCGTGCGAGGCATTTTTCATCATCGTGATTGGTTTCCAAGTCAAGGTAGGTCCTTATTTCACTCGCCTTTAAGTTTATAATTTATTAATAGCATGATGTTTCATTAATTTTTTATCGATGATAAATAATGTTGGATAATTATTTTAGGAGTAAATATTTGTTGTAAATAAAGCTGTTTGTTTTATGCACATCACCTAAATTATTTTCTTGATGAATTGACACACTGTAATAAGAGAATGACCATTTAGTATTTGAAAATAATTTGTGAACTCTCACGTGTAGTTTTAATTTAATGTCAAACATTTTATTTTGACACGTGAGAAAAAATTCTGGTTTCTCCTGAGAAATGGTGTTTTTATTCAAAGTTGGTCAAGGCCCGTTTGGCACCTGATAAAAGTAGAGTGTGTTGGAATATTTGGAAATGGTTTTACTTGTGATGTGAAGGTGTTGGTTTCTTCTAAAAGAAGAGTGATTTTAAATGGATGTTTAAATCCAGTTTGACACTTTAAAAAATTGATTTATTTTAAAAAACATTCTTTGATGTGACTCAGGGGTGATCTTGTTGTGTACAAAAATGGTGTGAGTTATTGAGTGTGATGTTTGAGCATCGTGACTAGTTACTTGATTGGCATTGTTGACTCACCCCTATTTTTATAATGCGTGTTGACATTGGAACCTGGCATAGTGAGTGAATCTTCAGAGAACGATTACTGCACTACTTTAGCTTACACACTGGCTAGTGGCCCCATAGCAGGGGAATACTGAGTTATTTCTGCTATGGGGATTAGTTCCTTCATTTAGGCCATGTAGGGATATGGAGAGCGTTTGGGCATTATGATGCCATCGAGTTAGGGCATGCCTTCAGGATGAGTCACACGTACAGTACGTTTTGGATTGTTCACAATCTCCTAGGTTCGACCCATGTTTTCTTTAGTGCTTATTTGTATGTGGCAGATGATTATGGTGCCTAGTTCGATTGCAGGTCCTCATTTGCTACTTTCCCATTTCCCTTACTATGTGTGTGTGTTTTGTGTGGTTTTCCTCTTGATTTAAAACTATGTTTTAGATTTTAAATTTGTCGTGAAAATGTATTGAAAGTGTGATGAAGATGTTCCTTCAAACATTAAACTTTTATATAATCTAAAAAGGGAAATGGACTGTTATTTGTTTTTGAAAATGGAAGTTTGTGTAAAAACCCATATTTTATACAATGTAGTTCAAACATGAAATTAATAAACTCTTCATTTAAAGGTAGTGCATTGGGGATAGTTTTTTGGGAACGCCTATTGAGTTTTAATACACACGCCTATATTGTTTTCTTTTTTTAGTTCTACTGCAGGTTCCAGCTTCAGTTGTTCGCTTTGAGTGACGTTGGTAGTGGTATTCGAGGGTGACCCAAGGGGTCACGTCGAGTTTTGGTCATGGTCAGGTTAGTAGCGTTGTTGGTTTCTCTTTCATTATTTGCTTTTGTTCTATTTATTTCCACTGCTTAATTTATTTTCTTTTGGGACAAATCGTTCCCACCTGTTTAATTTTGATGCCTGACACTAGTTTCCAGCCCGTGGGGATTAGGAACGCCCTTCGGGCCATGTCACGGACCAGTTCGAGTGACCGGTTCTGGGTCGACCTGAGTTAGTTCATGACATCTCCTATTCATGGAAATTATGCTTCATCATCTACTATGCAAGTAGAAACAGAAGAAATAACACATACTGAAGAATAAGAGGAAGATCTCAGGGATTCTCCTCCAGCATTTGAAGAGGGTATCTCTACTATTGTGGATGAACTCAGAGAAATAAATCTGGGTAAAAAAGAAGATCCACGCCTCACTTTAATTAGTTCGGCCACGACTCTTGAAGAGAAAGAAAAGTGTACTTCCTTTATAAAGAAAAATTGAGATGTATTTTCTTGGAATTATATATAAATTCCAGTTCTTGATCCCGATGTTTCCACTCATCATTTGGGTTTTCCAGAAGAGCATCGATGATTTAAGAAAGCCGCAAGAATAACACACTCAACTTATGCTTCTAAAATTGAAGCTGAAGTGGATAAGCTTATCAAAGATAGCATCCTCAGAGAAGTTCAATTTCTCAAATGGTTGGATAATATTGTCCCTGTGAAAAAGAATAATGGCCAAATTAGAGTTTGCATTGATTTGAGATATCTTAATCGACATTGTACCAAGGATGATTTTCTAGTTCCAATCACATAACTCTTAATTGATGCAACAACTGGCTATGAAGTACTTTCCTTTATGTATGGACATTCTGGATATAATCAAATCTGAATTTCTCTAGAATATGAAGAATCTACAGTCTTCAGAGCCCCTTAGGGTGTGTTTTTCTATCGGGTAATTCCCTTTGGCTTGAAAAATGCAGGTCCAATGTATCAATGTGACATGTACAGTATCTTTAAACCCTTTTTACAGAAATTTGTTGAATGTTTTGTGGACGATTTGGTTGTTAAATACAAACAATGTTCTAATCACTTGGGTAATTTGGAAATAATATTCTACAAACATCAAAAACACAATTTGAAGATGAACCCCTTGAAATGTGCTTTTGGGGTAACCTCAAGAAAATATCTTAGATTTTTTGTACGCCATCGTGGTATTGAAGTCGATCCGGAGAAAACAAAATCGATCCTTTGTATGTCACATCCTCTAAATTTGAAATTATTGAGAGGACTTCAAGGAAACTTGGCTTATATTTGGTGTTTCATTTCCAACTTGGTGGGAATGTGTTTACCCTTCACCAAATTAATGAAGAAGTGAGTCACCTACCAATGGACTGAATATTTCCAAGAAGAATTTGATATCCTCAAGAAATATCTCTTGAGTCCACTAGTATTAATGTCACCTGTTGAAGGAAGAACACTTATCCTCTATGTGATAGCATTAGAGTGGTCATTGGGTGCCTTCCATTTCCAAAAGAATGATGCTAGGAATGAAAAAATCCTTTACTATCTCAGTCGGACTATGCTTGAAGCAGAAACCCGATATTCAAGTATTGAAAAGTACTGCCTAGCATTAATATTTGTAGTTAAGAAATTGGGACACTACCTGCAACATCATGAGGTCCACTTGGTATCTCGAAATAACCCACTCAAATTCATCCTTAGTCGTCCAATGCTTACAGGACGTCTGGCAAGGTGGGCAGTTATTTTGCAGCAGTTTGATATCTAGTATGTGTCTCAAAAGGCAATAAAGGGCCAAGATCTGGCTGATTTCCTTGATGAACACCCTTTAGTAGAAGATACATCTTTAGATACTGAACTTCTTGATGTGGAAGTCTTCTCTATTCAAGATAATCTTCAAACATGGGAAATGTACATTGAGGGTGATTCCAGAAGTCCAACAAGGAAGAAATTGGAAGATCCTAAATTCAACAAGGTTGGGTTAGGAATTGTGATTATTTCCCCAGAAAAGGAAGTGCTACCCTACTCCTTCTTATTGTTCGGAGGCAGTACAAATAATGAAGCAGAATATCAAGCTCTAATCACAGGCTTGGAATTGGAGCTTCAGGCATAGGTGAATCAGATAAAGGTGAAAGGTGATTTAGACTTGGTAATCAAACATGTCAATGGGGATTATGTCATCAGAAAAGAAGAGTTAATCCCTTTGTGTGATTACATCAGATAATTAATGGCAGAATTTCCATCGGAACTGATATTTTCTTATGTCCCGCGATCACAAAATGCTCAAGCTGATGCACTGGCTAACGTAGACACAACTCTGGAAGATCCAAATCAGGACGAAACAATCATCATTATTGCCCACCGTTATACATTTTCACCTTATGTTCAAATTAGAACAGAGGAAATCAATGAAATCAGTCCCATTCATAAACCATATGGTCATACTACAGTATGGATGACACCTATCAGGGAATACCTTCAAAATGGAACACTCCCGCCTGATAGAGCTGAGAAAGAACAAATCTGGTGATGTGTGGTCAATTTCACACTTTATGATAGCCCAGATCACCTAGAAAAAATTCTCTACAAGAGAGGTTTTGACGGAATTCTTTTCAAATGTATTGATGGTGAAGAGACAATGGTTGTCATGAAAGAAGTACATGCAGGAGTCTATTGTGCCCACCAGTCTGGACATAGACTGTCTGATCAAGTTTGAAGACTTGGATACTTCTGGCCTACAATGATACAATATTGTGTTGATTTTACTAAGAGGTGTCATTCTTTTCAAGTATATGCCAATTTCATTCATCAACCCCCAAAGTTGCTTCATACAGCTAAATACTCATGGCCATTTTCCACATGGCGAATGGATATAGTATGACCGTATCCTTCAACTACATCCAAGTAGTTTAAGTATATTCTTAATGCTACTGGCTTCTTTTCCAAATGGGCAGAGGAAATACCACTCAAAGAAGTCAGTTCTAAAAGCATTATTAGCTTCATCAATTCTAACATCATTACCAGATTTGGTGTCCCTCATACCATATTAGCGGACAATGGCAGCAACTTCTGTTCATCCGAGGTAAGGAAGTTCTATCAAGTATACAACATCTAATTCAACCATTCATCTTGGTATCATGCAGCGGCCAATGGACAAATTGAGGCCTTCAATAAGACTCTTTCAAACATACTGCAAAAGATGGTGGATAAAGATAAGAAATCATGGCCTGATAAACTTTTTCATGATTTATGGGCTTATCGGACCACCACCCGCACTGCTACGCGGTCAACTCCATATTCATTGGTATATGGTATAGAAGCAAGATTTACCATTGAGGTCCAATTACCTTCGCTCAGATTATCCATTTGTGATTAGTCATCTACAAATGCACAATCTCAAAAGCGATTGGATGAATTGGAACGTTTTGATGGAAAAAGATTGTGCACCCTGCACCACTTGGAAGAATATCGGAATCGAATGGCACGAGCATTCAACAAAAAAGTTTGTCTTTGTTCATTCATTCAAGGAGAATTGGTATTGTTCCTCAAAACTCCAATGATACCTGGAAAGAAGCCTCCAAAGTTTGAGCCAAAGTGGTAAGGGCCTTATTCAATACATAAGGTCTACTCCAATGGATCTCATTCTTTAATCTCAATGGATAGAGAAATCATTACAACTCCAACCAATTCCAGATTCTTGAAAAATTATTTTTTGTAACACAAATACTTACGTCCTGCATGACGTTAAACTGCATAACCAACGTCCTAGCTACATGACGCTAAACTGTGCAGCATTGGTCCATGCATATGACCTTAAACTACTATAGTCTTCACTGGAAGACTTTAAACTACATAGTCCCCATAATACGCTCAACATGACGTTAAAATATATTTTGTCCCTTCTACATGACACTAAACTGTGCAGCACCAATAGTCCTCACTGCAAGACTTTAATCTACATAGTCCCCTCATTTGTCTAACATGAGATTAAACTATTCATCCGATCTATGATACGTTAAACATTCAAGAAACCCATGTCTATGACACATGTCATGTAAACTGTGAAATAGTCCCTTATGCGTCCTACATGATGTTAAATTGTGAATCGTTTGGGTTGTTGTTAACTCTTATTTCTCACACCGAGTTTGACTCACGTGAGCTTAGATTAAGATTCAACCATAACACCCTCTCTAGGGCGCTAACCATGTGTAAGTCCTAACACCATTTTTAGGTTGTTATCCTCAAATAAAACTCGATCACCAATTCATTATTAGTTGAACTACGCGGACTTTGATCCTTGCCTTATAGGCTATGTACATAGGCAACCTCCCAAGGTTCAAGACCAAAACCAATCTCTTCATGTTGGTTCACCTCCATCTCATATGATGTTGATCCTTGAATTATACCAAAACCAATCTCTTCACATTGGTTCACCTTCTTCCCACATGACGTTAAACTATGTACGTACATCCTGTCCCTACTACATGACACAAAACTATGCAGAACCATCGTCCTTTCTATACGATGTTAAAGTATACAATCCCCCATTGTCCCTCTCTTGATAGGGAATCATCATTGACATTGATCTCCAATCATGTAATATTTCAAAGACTACTTGCATACATGGTAATGCCTGAAATTTTAATCTTGGGTGAATCCATAATTGCACTAAAGTCCACTTTCACCCTTCACTTGTACAAAACAAATCTGTAGTGAGGGTATTTCAATAACAACATATGGCTTGATTTCCATCCTTATGGGATATGTAGGGACGTTCGAGCATCCCTCGAATCCAGCCCCAAGTCTTTGGTACTAACCTCAAATTCCACTTTCAGTCCCTTGGCTGAAAAGTCCCCCTGTGAAAACATGAATGTGGTATGAAAACCCTGGTCTTCATTCACCTCAGGTTTATAAAACACACACTGTGTATTCCTTATTATGGTCCAAATCCTACGACCTTAATCTAAGATCTTCTACATTCTCGTCCCACATGACGTCAAACTATATTTCAAGAACTACGTATGGCTTGATTCCTATCCTTATGGGATACGTAGGGAATTTCGGAACCTCAATTCAGGAACCAGTCGTAACATGATTATTGTTAGAATTAATCTATGTATATCATACATGCATTGGAAAATTCCCATTTTGATATATCATACTCCTAACCTTAAACACTTCTAGATCTCCATAACCCTTTTCTTGACTCTTGGTCACAAAATGTCTGATACCCAGGAATACTTTTGCCTAACTATGCAACACAATCCCTTAGGCGGCCTTGAATAAGTAGTCTACATAATAGACCAGTCAACCAAAATATGCTATTATTTGACTATGAAGCCAATTTACTTAGGCGGACCTGTATAATTTAACCCCCTAATGGGTTTGTCAAATAGTGGTAACTTCATTCTTGGGAGAAAAAACTCTTTTGTCCTTATTTGTCTTAACAAAAATATGTAGGGATCTTCCAAAATAGCCATCCTTAACATATTTGTCCCATATTCATTTTCGTAATCTGAATGTATTCAAGTCTATTGTTTATATTTCCCTTCCATACATTTGGATTAGACTATCGTAGGAGTGACATTCATATCATTATTTGACAATATTGATTGGGAATATCCTCTCCAAATTCAAGTACCTCTCTCCATACAACAAATTCTATGCTTTGGAAAATTTGAATCTCCATAAACTTCCATTGTGTTTTAAGAAGTAGAAAAGTAAAATTTCTGAGAGTTCATTTTCCTGACTATGCAGCAGGTACCCTTAGGTGGCCTTTCATAAGTATTCTAAATAACAGACCTGTCAGCCAAAAGATGCTATTATTTGACTATGCAGCCAATTCCCTTAAGTGGTCCAGAATAATTCAAGACCCTAACGGGTTTGTTAAATAATGGTAACTTCACTCTTAGTAAATACATCTTCTAATTCCTTTTATCCCATTTTTCTTATCATTCCTCATATTCAAAATTTCCTAATTCATAGTTTACATGTTTTCCTCCATACATGAATGTGGTAAAATGTTTTCAGATAAATTATAAAGGAATTGAGTCAATTTTAATCCATTCGGTCAAAGATATTCGACCATAAACAGTAGCCTTTTTATGTCCAGCGTGCATGACTTTAAACTACCCACAAAAGACAAGGGAAATCTGAAAAAAAGTCAAGTCCCATCTCACTAAACATACATTTTGTATGATTTAGGTAATATTGTGCAATTAAAAGATATAAAGTTTGTAGGGTTATTTTTATAATCCTAGAAACAATAAAAATATGCATACTAGGCCCATTGGCTTAGGTAAAATTATTTAAAGCAGGTAGAAAAAGAATACAAGCACAAATGTTTGAAGATGAAAGTTTTTTTCATTGATGCACAAGAGATAGAAAGACATCCACAGACTGGAGTCTCTTCTCTTTTTCAAGAATTACAAGAGGCTTTCAACAAAACTCTTCATTTGATTTGCTGCATCCCGAGATTCATCAGCGGCCACTTGAAGTTCATTCACTCGACCGACTTCACTATTTTCAGCTTTATGGAGTGCTTTCTTGGCATCTGCAATGGATTTCATACCATTCATTTGAACTTTTTTCACTGAATTGTTAAGCTGGAGAAGTTCCCCAGTAACAGCATCTAACTGTTGATGAAGGTGCATCTGCTGGACAACTTTATCCTTGATCTTATATTTCAGCTCCTTCAATTTTGCAGCATGATCAGCCTCATCTCAGGACATCTCATCCTCAAATTCGCTGATATTGGCCAGCAGCCTCACTCTAGTCAGGTCTTGACTGTATCTCTACTCCTTCTCCCTCCATAAAATGACTTGTTTCACCGCGGTATAGATCTCTTGATATCCAAAAACGCCAAGTCCCAACATGACGAATAGGTATGACAGTCACAGGATCTTCGAAGATAGCTCTTCAAGAGGCAATTCAGATATGATCTTCCATATGTTCTGCCATGCCTTGTATCATGAAAACTGGAGCGCCTTTTGTACCTCCGGGTTTGATTCAGCATCACTATCACAGGGGGAATATAATATGGAATTAATGCAGTTAAAGAACTTCTATGATATTCTCCTTCCCCCCTGACCCTTGTTACATCATTTTCTACTCCCGTTGGGGCAGAGGCTGAGGCTTCACCTCTAGATCTAACCACTGAAATTGACGGACCTGCATAGTCAATTGAAATTTTTTTTAGTTTCAAAGGATAACAAAAGTTGATTAAGTTGTCTTGAAAATTAAGTGCAGCCACACATATTATTATCTCTTACCCAACGGTAGATCATGGGCACACAGGTATCACCGCACAAGTCTAAATACCTCTGCAGCAGCATGACACAAAAAAGAAATGAATCACAGATAGCAGAACCTGTGTGAAAGAGATCCCACTTGCGCAACAAGAGAGAAGATCTTTGAAAGTCGGGTGATTTGTGTGAGAGTGGAACCCGTATTTATAGGCAAGGCCACACCTCTGAGTGCCTAACCTTGCGCATCTCGCACCTGTGTGCTGCTACCTGCGTGCTCAGAACCAGCGCGCCCGAATTTCTTTGGTTTTCTCCTTTACCTCAGAGTCAAATCCTCATTCCTTTTTCAGATCCAACTCTGAGGGGGAACTTTTGTTGACGCTACTTTCCGTCACAGAGTCTAAAGAATGAAAAAGGGGAATACCTTAAGCACAAATAGATTCATCCTTTGAATAATATCAAAAATTAAAAAAGGCATAAACAAGGATTTCATTAAGCATGGGTCACGCAAGTTTCACTATGGTCGCGCAAGTATACTTGCGTGCCATATAACGGTCGCGCAGGTGACCGGTGCACCCTAATATTTTTTGCCCAAGGTCCTCAATGGCCTATAAATACCCCTTGTGGGCCCCCAATTTTGGGAACAAAAAAAATCCAAAATTCAGATTTATGCTCTCAGTGCCCTAGTATTTGCTTGAAGTCTTCCGAACACTTCTAAAGTAATTTCTTACCTAGAATGGAAGATCAAGAGAGAGGGACTAAGGCCCCAGTTTTGGAATTCATCAACACTTGCATGCCTAAAGGACCATCCCTTGAGGGAAATGGCCACACTTGCGCACTGCCTTATCCCTTTAACAGAACTTTCACGCCACTCTTTTAGAATCCTTTAGGGATAATACTAAGGGCTTGTGCCAAATCTCGCGCAAGTGTTTCCCTATAGGTTAACGGTAGCCCAAGTACACCCATGTCGCGCAAGTCTACTTGCGTGACCAGGACTTGCGCGCCCAAACAGGACTTGCGCGCCTGCCTCTTCTTGGGTTCCCCTCCTACCTATTTCACTTCTTTTCCTCAAATCCACTTCTCCTCTTCAAGATTTAGCATTCAAAACCCTATTAAAATGCATTTATGGCATGATTCCTTTGTTTTATTCCTTATCTGAAAGGAATTCAGTGGAACATCTCTCAAAACCTCATTATTTACATAAATTTATGTCACTATGGTTAGAGATTTCATTCATACCACTTCATCCTTTAAGATGATAAGTTCTTTAATATGGAATCCTTTTTAGAAGTAAGCCCCAGTCACAAGTTCCCTAATCTGGGTATCCTCCTTAGGAGTAAGGCCCAATCATAATTTCTCTTCACATGGGCCTCCTTTTCAGGAGTAAGCCCCAGGATTAATTTCTTTTGACTTGGTCTTCCTTTTCAGAAATTAAAACCCAATCATTAGTCCCTATCTAATTTGGTCATTATTCTCAGGAGTAAGCCCTAAATTAAGAATCTAAATCTCCATAAAGTATAAATACCTTTGTGGAACCTATTAATGAGAATCCTCCCTAGGAGTAATCCCCAAGTCCCCTTTAATTTTGGGCCTCCTTCTCAGGAGTAAGTCCCATGTTATAAGTTCCCTTTAACGTTGGGCCTCCTTTTCAGGAGTAAGTCCCAAGTTATAAATCTCCTTAACATGGGCCTCCTTTTCAGGAGTAAGCCCCAATCATAAGTCCCACCTAATTTGGGCATCCTCCGCAGAAGTAGGCCCCAAGTTAGAGTATCCAAATAACCATAAAGCATGAATTTCTTTATGGACCATGTTCCTAGGTTTCTTTCTAGATGTAAATCCTAGTCTCTATCTACATGGGTAGTCACACATACATAATCCCCATATCATTCCTTGTGACCACATCTTTCATGGCACAAATCGTCAGGTTTACTGATACCTCTTGTTTCTCACACTGAGCATGACTCACGTGAGCTTAGAGTGTAAAAGTAACCATGACACATCTCTTTGGGCCGTTAATCATATGAAAGCCCCACATTTCTTAATCGAACTACGTGGACTTTGATATCAAACTTAAAATTAGAGTACGTAGGAAGACTTTCTAAGGTTCAATCCCATCACCCATTAATTCTCATCTATCTCGTATGACGTTAAACTATATCTTAATTCCCTAACTACATGGGTTCTGATTCCTTTTCTAACAAGGATACGTAGGTAGCCCATATGCGGGTACGATCCCAACTCTAAAATAAGCCATGTCCTTTTTAATGACAACAAAATTCAAGTGCCCCACTAAGTGGCTTTAAAACCAGTATGGTCATCATAATTAACAAGAGATTTCTATATAATGTATTGAAGGATACCATTGACTAAAAATCCCCAATACAAATGTATAATTATGCATTGATGAGGAACCTAAAATTAATATAAAATATTCTCTAAATCTCATACATATCAATCATTGATTGAAAAGTCTAAAGGAAAACACATTTTAATACTGGGTGAATTAATAAGGATTCATGAACATAACTTAAATCTATGAGAGAGTCCCGGAGTAGGCAATAATTTCCCCCAAAAAGGTGTGATGAGCTTGACCTCCCATCCTCTCAACCAATGAATATTCTTAAGCCTCATCGGTCCACAACTAATGAGCACATACCTTTGGAAAGTATGTCTAAATAGATATAGAATAATTGGATGTTTCCGGTTCTATGAATAAACCCGTTAGAAACTGATTGGAAAAGTTTGAACCTTAATCAAACGAGGTCATCCAGATTTCCAGAAGAAACAACCCCTTTTGAGGATTTCATTAATTTTCATCATCAATTTTCATAACTCAATTTGGGTTATACTACAAGGCCCCAGCCTTAAACATTACTTAATCTTGAGATAAGATAATAATTTGACTTTAATTCATGTCGATGATCTTTTTTGTCTTATAGATTTAGAGAATTAGGTTATAACTAATACATAATAACATAAATATATCATGTAGTCACTTTTACTCACTATCCATTTTTCCATATTACAAAAACTCTTTAAAAAGAAACATGGTATCATTTCATGTATTAACAACATAACTTTTCTTTAATCCCATCTTTGACTCTATTATTCTTTATATCTTGTGAAAAACACTTCAAAAATTAAGATCAGTATAAAAAGATCAATAAGGGATACATATATAAGGAAAACAATTAGTCTTTGGAAAACATGAAAATCATGAATACTTTATCATAACGTAATATTTTTCACCATTAATAAGTAAAAAATATAATTCACTGAATATAATATCAATGATTTCCCTTTTTTGTAATCAGAAGATTACCATAAACCATAGAAAGACACATATAACATATAAAGGTTACTTGGGACATAAAATTACTTAAAAGTAATAAACATACAGTCAAATTCCACACATATCACTAAATAGAATATCCATACGGGTGACTTCAATACATATCACTAAATGGAATAACCAAATGGACAACTCCCATACCCAATGAATTTGAGGTTATAACGTAACCAACCATCCTCAGTTTATCATAGAACCACCTTTCATTTGGTTAATCACATAACCATTCATATTTGGTTTATCATGTAACCACTCATCAAATTTCCAAGTACCATTGAATAATTATAACACGTAAAATATTCCAATTATCAACATTTCACTCATAAAAATTTATTTTCAATCAAAAGAAATCATTTCAAGATATTGTAATTGTAAATCCACTTTAAAAACCATTTTCAATACCAAAACACCCAGAAAAAGAATAAGGGATTTATTTTCCTTTTAAAAACATTATGTCTTATAGAGGAATCCAAATATCAAATAACGGCTACGATGGGGGAGACATCATTATCACCACATATGTTAAAACATTCATTTTTTAATTTATTAAAATGCTTCATAAAAAAATTTCACTTTAAATGAAGATAAAAGTTAATTGATTTTATTATACACCATCAAAAAGGTGGTGTATAACATCAAAATATGCCTCAATGAAAGGAGACTGAGATGGAGTCCCTTACCTTGAGTCCAAATCATCATGTATATTCATTATTCTTACTGGATAATAAAATTAAGTTAATTTAAACTTGTTTTACAACATTTTTCAGGTTTATTATTCCTTTTATATATCTTACTACAATTTTATAAAAATTACATAATTATTTATGTTAATATCAATCATTTTGTTGATATTTGGTTGTTGAGTCGAAAATGAACTTGTTTTGATGTAAATCTCCCATGTGGTCAAATTGCAACATGTACACAATATTATTCATGATTTAAATATCATATATGTCTAGTATATATGAATTTATAATTTCTATAATATTTGGAGATTTTAAATTAAATGCATAATTCATAGAGACAGTAGGTCATATGTACGCAAGAGCGCTACTTTCATTTATTTTTCATATTAAAATAATAATAATAAGTTGATATAAATGTATATTATAGTAAAAATATTATATTTATGTAATTTATGTCTCATATTTTTAATAAAACCATCCTTTATACATTCCATGTATAGCATGATCGAGTCATATCACTTTGAGGAGGCGGTAGTCTACACTTCTTCAAATGAAATTAGCGTATTTACACATCAAGGAAAGCATAATGGTGTATTGTAAATAAAACATATAGAATCATAAAGACAAAATAAATATAATATATATATAATATAAATATTTTTCCATAATAATGTCCACCATGAGAGTTGGTAGGAGAAAACTGAACAATCATTGTTTCATGAGGTAGTAGTTCACCGTACAGAGAAACAATATGATTGTATCAATTAGATGAAGGTGTGTGTAAGTTTATTTATACTACATATCATAAAAAATCATAGTATATTTAGGATACATTTTTTATTTAATCAATTAATAATAATATCATAAGTAGTGAAGAAAGAAATTAAAGAAAAGGAACTAGAGAAAAGATATTCCCTCTAAATCGGGTAACTTATTTTGATTTGATCCAAAAGGATTTATTAAATTGCCTTATTCCTAAGTCAAGGATTCTAAGAGGAAATGAAGTATGTTGTGAGCTTATTGAAGAGAAATTTGGATGATCCAATGGGATTTATAGGTTATTGTAAGTGGGTAGAGGTGGTGTCCTTTTATAAGAGGGAGGAGGGTCACTTTAAGAAAGCCTTGAAATATTATTTTATTATAAAATTATTTCCAAATTATAATAAATAAAAATTGATATATTTAGATGATAATATTAATATTGTTTGAAATCCTCTAAACCAATAGTTTTTAGAAAATTTTAGGTTACAAAATTAACCTTATCTTTTAGCTACAACCCTTAGTTATAAATAATAACTATTACCATGTCTCCTTGTATTTTCATAATATATGGTTACTATAGTTACAATAAAAAGATAATAAAAACAAAAGTTAATAATTAATAACATATTTAACATTATATAATAATTTTGGACTAATATTATATTTCTACGATGATTATATCATTTAAAAAAATTATTTATTTTAAAAACTCATTTATGTCGATTTTGACACTATTTAGTAACTAATTTTTATTAAAGTCATAACAATGTTATTAAATAGAACCAAAGGAATTAAATCAAAAATTATTTGTCATAATCATCCATAATATTCTTTTATGGAATATAAATTTTCTAAATTACATTTCTTTAAATATTTATAATATCATTTATTTGAATGTTTCATTAATAAGGTAATCACTACATCATCATTAAGTCATAAATAAATTTAATTATTTAATGTATAACAATTATAAACAAAATACCATATTGTATGAAATAATTTTATCTTTATAATTAATATTTATAGTCAAATAGATAAGTTATATAACCCAATATTAAAATTTTTTTATTAAAAAGATACATGTTTATGTTATATTTCTCTTTATATTAAATTAATTATAATAACACGTCATTTTGACACCAAGAGAGTCCCAAATGCCATAATTTTAGACTAATTTTTCTCATGGTTAAAAATATATCAAAAAATATGTTTTTTTTTACCATTTTAGGGTAGTTTTATATTATTATAATATTACTTTTTACCTTTATTTAACTGATTTACCCTTTATCCATGGTAAATAAAAATAATTACTGAAGTTAGAATTCATAATGTCCAAAAATAAAAGGTACCTATTTACATAATTTGGAACTTATTATTCCAAATATGGCATCCTATTTTCCAAATTCATAACAGATAATTGTTATAAATTAATTTACATTTAATTCCTATGGTCAAAATCAAAAAACAGGTTTTTAAGAAATAAAAAACTATCAAAATATAGAGAGGTGTTTATGTCCAATTTAAATATGAAATTACATAAAATGAATATCATTGGATTAAATGATAAAAATTAAATCCAATTACACTTTTAAACCAATTAAAAGGACAATATGGATATATAAATTAATTAGATGAAAATGTCGTTTTGAATTAAAATGCGGTATTTTTCATTATTTATTAAAATATGAATTTAATCAGAAAAATACCAAATTTCTACCAAAGTAAATTTTGATGATCTACATAAAAATTAGAAGTTTATTTTTTCAAATAGAAAATATAAAAGTGAAAAAATATATTTAAAAAAGGTTCTCCATTAAAATTTGTAAAATGAGCTTTTAAAAATATTAGAGTATTTTATGATTAAAATTTTATTCAATCTCATTTTAAGACTCTAATATTTATTAGAAAAATTTAAAAAAATTTAGCAAACATGTGTAATCATATTTTTTTTATTTATATTCATTTTCTTCAATATAATGGATTGTAACTAACTAAAATTTTAAAATAATAATAATAATATTATTTTATTTTTTGGTATAACTCAAAGTTGTCTGTAACGTAAGATTTCAGAGAAACCCATTGTTGCGTGTAATATAATCTATCAGAAAAATCATCCCTTTAACATAAAATAAATATCTTATTCATAAATATTAATAGATATGAAACATTATTATTCTATAAATACCTGGGTTGCTACATCAATCCACCTTTTAGAAATCGTGTCCCCACAATTTTATTTACTTACCCAATAGTTGTGGGTATTTATCCCTCATCGCATTTTCAGATTCCCACGTTACTTCTTCAAAAATATCATTTTTTTCAAAAAACCTTACATGATGAATCACATTTTTCCGCAACACTTGCTCTCTCCGGTCAAGAATCTATACTGGATTATCCTCATAAAAAGATTCTCTTCCAACTAAACTAACTCTAGTATCAAAACATGATACAGATCTAGTATATACTTCCTCAGCATTGAAACATGAAAAATATTGTTTACGTGGGATTAACTAAGAGGTAATGAAACTCTGTAGGCAACTGATCAAACTTTTTCTAATATTTCATAGGGTTTAATGAACCTTGGACTATGTTTTCCCTTTTTAACAAAACACATCACACTTTTCTAGGGAGAAACATTGAGAAAGACGTGATCACCAACCTCGAAATAAAGATCCTTCCTCTGGTTAACTGCAAAAATTTTCTTCCTGATCTGAGGTGTCCTCATGTTCTTTTGAATCAACTGAACTTTTTTGGCCATCTCTTCCACCAATTCGGGTCTCATTAACTTTCTTTCACCTACTTTATCCGAAAAAAGCTGGAGTTCGACACCACCTTCCATATAATTCATCAAATAGTGCCATCTGTATACTAGAATGAAAATTTTTATAATAAGAAAACTTAACCAAATAAATATTTTGATCCTAAATTCTATGATAATACATTGATTAAGTATGTAGCATATCATCTTAGTTATGAATTGTTCATTCTAACTACCCATCCGATTGAGGATGAAAAACTGTACTGAAATTTAATTCAGTTCCCAATAACTTCTAAAGGCCATTCCAAAAGATTGAAGTGAACCTACGTACATGATCAGATATAATGGAGAGAGTAACTCCATTTAACCTAAATATCTCTATGATAAAACTGAGAAATGTTATCTAGAGATATAGTATCTAGAAAAGGACAAAAAATGAGCAGATTTAGTCAATCGATCAACAATAACCCAGATTGCATTATTACATTTATAAGTATTTGGTAATCCCACTATGAAGTCCGTAGACACATTTTCTCATTTCCACTTAGTCACTGGAAAAGGATAATGCATCGCAATTGGTAATTTTTATTCTTCATTAACCTATTTCCAAGTCAAACACTTCATAGTAAAGTCAACAATATCTTTTTTGATTCCATCCCACCAGAAATACTTCTAAAGATCACTTTACATCTTACTACTACTATGATTAACTGAATATAGAGAAATATGAGCTTCATATAACAACTCATTCTTCAACTATGAATCAAAAGAAACACATAAAATCTTTCCAAACCATAAAACACGGTTTATACCAATGTTAATTTATGGTAACTTACCCTTCTGAACCAATTCTACCTTTTTCTGCAACTCATTGTCTTCTTTCTATGATTTCTTAATTCTGTATGATAGAGATGATTTTAGTGCCACCTAAAACAAAAAAGAGGAATTCCCTTCACCAACAATTTCCAATCCAAAATTCATCAAATCAATAACCAAAGGATCTTATTCCAAATTTAACATATTTAATGTAACATTACTCTTTCTACTCAAAGCGCCAGCAACATTATTTTCCATCATTGGTTAATAATGAATAGTTTAATCATAGTCCTTAATTAATTCTATCCATATCCTCTATCTCATGTTTAATTATTTCTGAGTGAATATATACTTTAATCTTTTTTATCAGAATATATTTCACACTTTTCACTATACAAATGATGCCTCTAAATTTTTTATACAAAAAAATCAGAAGGTAATTCCAAATCATTTGTAGGGTAATTTAACTCATTAGGTTTCAACTATCATGAAGCATACTCAATTTCCTGATCTTTCTTAATTAGGACACAAAAATGTCCTTTTAATGATGCATCACAATATAAAACAAATTCACCATTCAATGAAGGCAATGAAAAAATTGGAGTATTTACCTATATTATTTTCAGTTGTTGACAACAAACATGACATAATTATCTATAGATGAACTTAACTCCCTTACATGTTATCTTAATTAGGGGTCTATAAAACCACAAAACAATTCAAAAAAGCATCATTAATAATCCTCTTATCCATGAAAACTAAGAATATCTGTGATATTGGTACATATTGGACACTCTTCAACAACATTTGTTTTAGACGGGTCAACAGTTATGAATTTTTTTAAAAAAATATATCCAAGGAAAGAAATTTTTTCCAACTAAAATAGACTCTTAATAATAATTCCATATAGATTCTTTTCTTTTAAGGTTTTTAAAACAATCCTTAAGTGACTTTTATGTTCCTCTCGGCTTTTATATTATACCAAAAATGTCATCTACAAACACAACAACAAATTGATCCAGAAACTAATGAAAGACTCAATTCATGATATTTATAAATACATAAGGTGAATTAGATAACCAAAATGGCATAACTAAAAACTTATAGTGCCTATATCTCATTGAGAAATCGATCTTTGGAATGTCATTTTCCAACACCTTTAGCTGATGGTACCTAGACCTCAAATCAATATTCAAAAAATATTGATCTCCCTAGGGCCGATCAAAAAAATATTTGATATAAGGAAATGGATACATGTTCTTAATCGATATGTTATTTAATGCTCTATAAGCAATACATAGTCTCATAGAACTATCTTTATTTTTCACAAATAAAACTTTAGCACCCCTTGGTGAAGTGATGGGTCAAATGAAACCTTTATCAAGTAATTATTACAACAATTTTTTACAATTCCATCCATTATAATTAAGATATTTGATAAGGGGGTTTATAAATAGGATTTGAACGAGGCAATAAATAAATATTAAATTCAACCTCCTGATTAGGAACAATACCAATAAATTTATCCGGAAAAACATTTGTGAATTTATTCACTACTGGAATTTTACTAATCAAAACTATTTCTTTCTTTTCCACAACATGAGACAGATAAGTTTCAATGAATTCTTTAATCAATATTTTTTATTCTTATTATGTTATCAAATGTAAGAAGTCATTGTATAAAACTTTCTGGGCTTTTTACTCTATTTTATAATGATAAAATAAAATCCAATCCATACCCAAAATGATATCAAATTACACTATGAAACGTTCAACAAGATATTAAGGAATGACTATACCACTAATGATAATGGGAAGGTTCCTAAAAATCAAGGATTCTTTAATACATACTTTTAAATTTCTTACCAAAAGTTCTATATCACATTCATGAGGTTCTATTTAAAATTTACATGAAAATCTCTTGGAAATGAATGAATGTGAAGATCTAGAGTAAAATAGAGTACTGGAATATTTTGAAGAAACATGTAACATACCTATAACCAATTCATTTCATAGTCCCACACCAATAATAGTAGTAGAAAATAATTTTTCCATGCCCTTATTCTTTCTATCTTAATGGTTTCCACCTTAGGTAATAAATTTTGGACACACATTAGCATAATTTCCAATCTAATTTCAACTAAAACATCTTACCACTACTTTTTCAATGTCTACCTGATCATCTTCTTTATAGTTATGATTAATATGACCTGTCTTACCACATCATAAGCACTTACCAGATATTGAGATACATTCACTAGTATTCTTTTTACCACACTTCTCACAAGTTGGAAATTTGGTTTTCTTACCTCCAGGATTCTTTAATGAATTCATTCCCATTTCATACCAACTAGATTGATTTTTTTCTCTCATGGGAGACATGCTCATCAAACCTTATTAGTGCATCTGAAAAGTTTCTCATTAATTTTGAACTCATTAGAAGCTAATTACCTTTGATATTTTGGCTTCAATCCTAAGTAAAAATGATTTATATTACTATTAATATCCTGGATAAAATTTGGGATTTACCTTGACAATTGGGTAAAATGTTTTTCATTTGAAGTCACAGAATCTTCCTCCTTTTGTATCAATTCCATGAATTTATTTTCTATCCTAATTCTAAAAACCATAGGAAAATATTTCAAAAGGAATATATTATTAAATTCATCTCATTAGATGGCCTCAATCTCATCACTTCCCCTAATATTTTTTATCATTGACCACCACTGATCAGCTTCCCCTTGAAAAAGATAACTAGAAATACTAACCTTTTGATTGTATGAAAACACCATTACATCAAAATTATTTTCCAGTACTTTAATCCACCCTTCATCTTGAATAGGGTCTAATGATCCTCTGAATGATGGGGGATGTTTCCTTATAAAATACTCAACGGTCGTCATGTGCCTCTTTGGTTGGTCTAGTTGATATCTTTCATGGACACCACCACCATTTATTTCCCGATTCAACTTATTCATCATTGAAACAAACTATTCAGCTCAGATTCCAACCATCTCATGAAGTTGATTTTGGAAGTTATTTCTCTTTTTATGACTTTCCATCACAACTGCCATGTTTCCTCTGTTGAAAACCATTTTGGACAAATATATCTTTGACGAAGCAACGCGGTAATCTTAAAATGCTATATCATTTTTACCATAAAGTAAATAATCATTTATGAATATTTTATTAACAATATTCTAACTTCTAAAGTTATCTAAACTGACTTATGATACAAACAATAAGGCCACAACCTTAAAGATTACATAACCTTGAGATAAGATAATAATTTGACTCTAATTGAAATCAAGGATCTTTTTAGGTTCATAGATTTAGATAATTAGGTTATAACTCATAAATAACAAATTAAATATTACAATTAGATACTTCTACTCAGTATCCATTTTTTTCATAAAACAAAAACTCATTTAAAAGAAACATGTTATTGTTTTATGTTTTAATAGCATAACTTTTCCTTGATCCCATCCTTGAATCTATTATTATTTAAGTCTAATGAAAAAAAATTCAAAAAATTGGTTAAGAATAAAAAGATCAGTAAGGTTTAAACAAATAAAGAAAATTATTATTCTTTGTAAAACATGTAAACCATGAATACTTTATCATAAATTAATACTTTTCACTTTTATGAAGTAGTAAATATACTTCCCTGAATATAGGCTCTTTGCTTAGCATTTTTGTAACCAAAACATGACCATAAGATATAAAGGTAACTTTGGACATAAACATACTTAAAAATAATATCCAAACGGTCTACTTCCACACATATCACTAAATGTAATATCCATATGGCCGACTTCCAAACATATCACTAAAAGCAATAGCCATACGATCTACTTCCATACCGAATGAATTAGAGGTTATAACGTAACCACCAGTCCTTGGTTTATCACAGAACCACCCGTCATTTATTTTATCACATAACCACACGTCTTTGGATTACAATATAACTATTCGTAAAGTTTCCATGTACCATTAAATAATCATAACATGTAAAAGATTTAAATTATCAACGTTTCACTCATAAAATTTTATTTTCAATCACAAGAAACCATTTCAAGATATTGAAATATGAAATCCAATTTCAAAACAATTTTTAATACCAAAACACACAAAAAGTGAATAATGTATTTATTTTCCTTTTAAAAACATTATTTTCTATAGAGGAAGCCAAATATCAATGAATGGTTACGTTGGCAGAGAAGTCGTTGTCGAAGCATATGTTAAAAACATTCCTTTTTTTCATTTAGTAAAACACATCATAGAAAAAAGATTCATTTTGAATGAAATTAAAAGTCAAAGTGGTTTATTAAACACCATATAAAGGAAGGCAGTGTATAACATCAAAATATGCCTCAATGAAAGGAGATTGAGACGAAGTACCTTATCCTGAGTCGAAATCCTCATGTATGTTCCCTATTCTTCCTGAATAAAAAATTAAAGTTAATTACTATTTTTTTGAGAACCTTCTTCATGTTTATTATTCCTTTTATTTCACTTATTATCATGTTATAACAATTGGATAATTATTTAAGTTAATATTGGTCGTTTTGTCGATATATGTTACTTGAGTCGAAAATGAACTTGTTTTAATGTAAATTGTCAATGTGGTCAAAGTCCATCATCTCTAGAACATTATTCATGATTTAAATATCATACATATACAGTATATATTTATTTATAATTTCCATTATATATGGAGATATGAAATGAAATGCACCATTCATGGAGACTGTAGGTCGTACGTACGGAAGAACGCTACCTTAATTTATTTATCATATTAAATATATAATAATCAAATTATGTATATTTATATTATAATAATGGTATTATATTTATTTCATATATGTCTCATAGGTTTAATAAAAATATCCTTTATACGTTCCATGTATATCATTAATGAGGCATATCACATTGAGGGGTGGTAGTCCACACTTCTTCAAAAGAAAATATCGTATTTACACGTCATGGAAAGCATAAAGGTATGGTGTAAATAAAAATTAAAGAATCATAGAAACAATATGAATATAATATATACCATATATAAGTATATTTCCCAAATAATTTTCACCATGCGAGGTGGTACGAGAAAATTGAACAATCGTTATTTTTTGAGGCTGTAGTTCGCCATACATAGAAATAGTATATTTGTATCCATTAGATGGAGTTGTGTGTAATTGTAGATAGAATCCTTATAATAACAAAATTATAGAATATTTATGATACATGTTTTGTTATTTAATAAAAAATAAGAATATAAAAAGGAGTGGATGATGAAAATTAAGGATAGGAACCTAAGAGAAGATGTTAACTCTAAATTGGGTAACTTCCATTTATTTAATACAAAAGTATTTATAGATTTTCATAATGACCAGAGTAATGATTATAAGATAAAATGAGGGATTTTGAAATATTATTTGAGTACAATTTGGATGATCCAATGTTCTTGAGATGTGTGATTATGTGGGTAGAGATGGTGGCCTTTTATAAGAGAGCGGAGGGGCACTATAGGAAAGTCCTGAACTATTATTTTTCATAAAATTATTTTCAAATTATAATTGTTCCAAAAGTGATATATATCAAGTATAATATAATTTTAGGCCTAAATAATCTCATCCAATAGGTTTTATAAATGTTTAGGTCACAAAATTAACCTTAACTTTTATCTTTAACCCTTAGTTAAAAACATTAACTCTTTCCATGTCTCCTTGTGTTTTCATAATATATGGTTACTATAGTTACTCTAAAATGTAAATAAAACAGAATGTGGATAATTAATAACATTTTTAACATTATATTAGTATTTTGTCCAAATATTTTATTATTAGGACTATTATATCATTTAATAATTTTTTTTTAAAAAAACTCATTTATGTCATTTTTGACAATATTTATTAATTGATTTTTGTTAAACACATAACAACTTGAATCCTTCGAACAAAAGGAATGAAATAAAAAATAATATTTCATAATAATCTAGAAAATTATTGTATGGAATCCAAAATTTCAAATTACATTTATTTTAATATTTATAATATCATTTATTTGAATCTTTCATTAATAAGGTAATCAATGCATCATTATTGTGTCATAAATAAATATATTTAGTTAATGTCTAAAAATTATAAATAAAATAACGTGATTCCAAAAATATTTTTAGATTTATAATTAATATTTATAATCAATGTTATATGTTATTTAACCCTATATTAAATTTTTTTAGTAAAAAGATACATGTTTATGTTATATTTCCCTTTACTTAAAATTAATTATTATAACATGTCATTTTACACCCAAGTGGCTCCCAAATTCCAATATATCGTCCTAATGATGATAATGGTCGGAAAAATCTAATCCAATAGGATTAGGACTAATTTTAGGGTAGTTTTATATTATAATAATATGATTTATTACCCTTATTTACATTATTTACCTTATAACCATTGTAAATAAAAATAATTACTGAAGTTACAATTCATAATGTCCAAAAATAAAAGTTACCTATTTAAATATGATGGAAATTTTGATTACAAATATGGAATCCACTTTTCCAAATTCAAAACACATAATTGGAATAAATTAATTTAAAATTAATTCTTATTGCCAAAACCAGAAAATTGGTTTTTTAAAAATAAAAACTATAAAAAGATAGACATGTGTTTATGTCTAATTTAAATGTAAAATTAATTCCAATGACCATAATTGGTTTATATGATAAACAAATAATCCAATTACACATTAAAACCAATTAAAATTCTAATATAACTATATAAATAAATTAGACAAAAAGGTAGTTTCGAATTAAAATGAAGAATTTTGCACTATTCATTAAAATATGAATTTTATTAGAAAACAACCAAAATTTCAACCAAAGTAAATATTTATGTTAATTTTATATATAAGAATTTTATTTTTTCAAATATAACATATAAAAGTGACAAAAATAAGATTGAAAAATGGATCTCCATAAAAATGATGTAAAACGAGATTTTGGAAATATTAGAGTATTTTATGCTTAAAATTGGATTCATTCTCATTTTAAGCCTCTAATATTTATTGGATAAATGTGGAAACATTTAGAAACATGTGTAATAATATTTTTATTAGGTATATTAATTCCCACTAATAAAATGTCTAGACGTTAGCTAAAATTTAAAATAAAAATAATATTATTATATTATTTTTCAATATAACTCAATGTTGTGTGCAACATAAGATTTCAAAGAAACTCGTTATTTTATGTTGAGTATTCTATTAGAAAAAGAGTCCCTTTAAAGAAAAATTAATATATTATTCATAAATATTAATAGATGTGAAAAATTATTATTCTATAAAAACCTGGGATGCTAGATATACCATATGGAGTCTTTAAAAAAGGTGTAACTCTATATATGATTTCTAATAGAAAATATACTTCATGACATGGAAAAAGACAAGTAAATTCATCTTTAAAGACATAAAAAATTCCTAAAAAATTATTATATCATTGATTTTGATTTTATCCCCAAAAATATATGATAGATAACCTTTATTTATAGAAATTAAGACCCAAAAGATTGAATTAATTATTTACTTTTTGTTTGAATTCATCCTCACATAGATAAATAATTATATGGTCATTATATGTATGAAATTTGACTTACCATCCATGGAAAGTGATATGGTATCATTGTAATGAATTTCAATCGATGCATACAATCGTATAAAATTCAACAAAGGGTGGAATCAAAATATTTACAAGATGTGATTTTTAAACAAACATCAACTAGAGAACAATTATAGGCTATAAATGCAGTAATCGTACCATTTTGGGGTTTCACTACTAATTTAACATCCAATTAATGGGAATAGGAATTAATTTTATTATATAATTTTTATGATTTAAATGAATTTATATGATTATGGTCAAATAATATTTTCAAATATTTGAGAAATCATATCACCACCTCAACTTCAACTTTCTATTTTCATTCTTTTATTAAAACCAAAATGGTTCGTGTGACCATAAAATACTATTTATTATAATGATCAATCATGAAAATTCATTCGTAATATTTCTAAAAAATGAACTATTAATTTAAATTAATGGGAAATTATGTTTAACGAAGGTTCTCTATGGACATTAACGAAACATTACGATGTTATACTATATATAGAAATGTTTTTAGGGGTTTCACAATGTTTTTCAAATACAATTATCCAATTATTGACTAATCATGTGTTTTAATTCCCACTATAGAGACCCATGTTTTTCATATATAAATATTGCATGACTTTTAGATTCATTTTTTATAAATTTCAAAAAAATTCAGTCATGGATTGTAATGAATCGGTTTCTTTAGATACTAGATATAAAAAATTCTTATTTATTAAAATATCATAAACATATCCCATAAATATCATCCAATTTATTAAACTTCATTAACATATCCTTCATTAATTTTTTATATCTTGGGTCTGTAAATATAAGAAAGAGTGAGCTTAGATAACCAATAACAGTAAACATGGGACATATCAATTGTTTATCATATGATAACATATGATAATAATAAGGGTATGAAATCATGACCATACCATAAAAAGTTCATACCCAATCTATCAAGTATCGTCAACCAAATCCATGTAATAATGAATTACCATTTCCAAATACATGGATCATAAGAGTGAGAAATCAGTTTAAATCAATCATGAACTATAAATTAATTTTAGAAAAGTGTGTAACCAACAATGGGGTAGATCCATTTTATATGTCAAGGTTAACTACCAAGATCATAAAATCCCAGGGGATCATTAATCCCTACATATTTTCAATAACATAATAGATTATACATCACCACCGGCATCCCATAGTGGATCAATAACTCAATATTTTTTACATGCTGTTTTGAGTGAATAGACTTGTTTCCTATAACGGTTCAAGTGCATCAAATTTGTTCCCACGGTGAATCAAGAATATCCACTCATTCTCACAATTATCTCATGAGATATAATACATTAAAAAATGAATTTGAGGGATATATAATTCAACGACCACCTATCAAGTAATGAAAACTATACACATATGTGTTTTAATATATAATAAAAGAATAATCGTATCATAATTTAATAACCCATGCAAACAAAATATGCTTCCTAAACATTTCATGAATTCATCATAGCATAACCTACATGAAATAAATTTGTCCTAAAATCATATTATCACCACAGAAAATCTAAATAAATAATAATTTTGGTTTAATTAGATAATATCACTAGTGAATCCTAATTAACATCAATGTATTTTATCATATATGATAATTCATTTAATATAATCACTTGAATAATTCCTAATAAAAATATAATTTTCTCTTTGAAATTACTTATTTATAATCTAAGTAATTTTCAAATATTAAAAAGAAAACATTTTATGAAAATAACCATAATAATTTGTAATGAAAACATCAAATAATTTATTTCCCTTGAAAACTTGAAATAATTTTCATATTAAATTTCTTAAAAAATTATTATATTCAAAGGATTATAAAAAGTAAAAAAAACATATTCATAAAACTACATGAATATTCCATTTAATTTTTAAAAAAATTATTTATGGATAAAAATTATGTTCAAAAAATATATTATAATAATAATTAAATAAATGAAATCAATTCTTGAAAATATTGAAATTGAAGAAAAAGTATTTCCATCCAACTAGATAAATAAAGTGAGTTTTCCCCAAATTAATCTGTGGATTACATAAAATGTTAAATATTAAGGGAAAATATGTTTTATTTAGAATTTAACTATAAGAGAAAAATAATTAAATCTATTTATTAGATAAGTATATTATAATATCCATAATTAATATTAATGTATAAATAATCTTGATTAAAATAGTATTGAATAATTAACCCCTTATCGCTTTAGTATCATTTGAATCATAATCCCTATGATAGAATATAATTTAAGGAAACATTAAATATCTGGAAAATAAATTATTTTATAATATTACATATAAAATTATTTTTATACAAATCATATAATTTAATATAGGAGCATAACCTAAAATATGTCCAAAAGAATATAGTTTGTTGTGAAACTGAAAAACTATAAATCCGAGTTCTTTCATAAGTTTTCGAAACTCATGTATAATAAATATTTATTTGTTTTAAATAATTAAAAAAAACACAATCTTATATATCATACCATATATTGTTTACTTAAAACCATTTTGAACTCATTTATTAATAATTATTTATTAAAATCATTGTTCTGTGTTATGAATACCTCTTTTTTCTTATAAGTTTTGCTATAATAATTTTGGCCCTTATACCTTGACCGTGGATAAATAATGTCTAGAATTTTTACAATGATATAAATATAATATATATTAAATATATTATAAATTATTTTCATTTATAAAAGTAGAGGTCGATAACTAAACTTTATCATTCATAGAGATTATTGGTTGTAACTACGCAAGAAAACATTTCCAATTTTTTAACGAATTGAAAGAAAGAATATAAAAAATAATTATCCTTTAAAAATTATTTTTTTATCATTTAAATAATATAAATTCATTAAAAATATCCTTATTAATATACATGTCAAAAAAATGAAAATTGTATCATGTCTCTTTGTATTGGCAGTAGTTCACATATACACAGGAGCAGTGTAATCATACTAAAATGTATTTAATGGTAATATAGTAGATTTTATATTATTATTAATGTTGTATAATTATTCAATAAATTCCATATATGTTAATTAAATCAATAATTATATTCATACCTAGGAGGAGGTGATGTAAAATTATTTAAATAGATTTGTGAGGAGGCTGTACGCCAAACATATGATCGACAGTTTAGTTTTCCTTTTGATACAAGGGGAGAAAGATATAGGTTATCAAATTATCATAATAACATATTAGTATAATTAATTTACTAGTTTTATTATTTCATCATGATTAAAGATGATTTGATGAAGGTAAATTATGAAAAACAAAAATTAATGTTTAGGAACTGTACATTTTCTTTGAACAACCTCTATAGGTTTATACTTAAATACCTCCTATGATGGTTTTATGATCCAAATTAAGAATCTAGGTAATGGGGAAGTGTGTAATTAATGTATTTAGTCAGTTATTGTTATAAAAAAATATCTCTTGTAGTGTAGATATGAGAGGAGAGTGTGTGTCTTATTATAATTTAGGTGTGTGTTATAATTATCATTTTTCAAAGTTTAAAAATAGAGTTTACCTACTTTATTATTAATATAAATAAATTAAACATTTCTAAACCTAATATGTGGTCTTTTTAAAATATGGATATAAAATATAAATTATATTACTTTTTATGTTATTTTAACCATTCTTATTTTATTATATCCCAAGTAATCAAATTTTAACCTTAAACACTTTAATAGATTTGCATTGTTGTTACTATTAATAATGGATGAAAAAAAGTGTATGATATTAAAAAAATATTATTTATTTTGATTCCAATTAATGAATCCATTTTAAAAATTCAGATTCACCAATGTGGAAGAATTTAATTTAAAAATAAACAAGTAATCATGGTTAAACAGTTCTTTTCCAAAGGAATGTAATTTTGATTTAAAAATTTTAATATATCAAAATTAAAAAAAAATTATTTCAATAAACTATATTTAGTTAATAATTAAAATAATAATCTAATATTAATTATAAAATTATTTTGAAACAATATCAGATATTCTAACATCTTTAAATGAAATATAATTTTGAATAAAAAACCACATTTTCACTATTCAATGAAAAATTATATTTTCAAAAAAGTTCTCAAGAATTAATCTATGATAATTTCTGAAATATAATTTAAAAATATGTGGCCAATTTTTTTAAAAAAATCTAAATGTGGAAAAAATAATATTTGTTTGAAAAATGCAATGAATTTTCTTGTTAGGATAACAATACTTTTTAAATTATAAAAATTGGTTTATTATTATTCTAAAACTCATAAATATTATTGTATGAGTATTAAGTTAACAAACCAAAATTATAAAGTAATAAAATTTTATTTTATGTGGCACACAACACTAAGCTTGTACAACCAAAAAAATAAATTTCATTAAATTTAATCGCTTTGAAGTCTTGTAAAGTCAAAGTGAACCGTAATATTGTATACCATAATAACCTATATGTAAAAATTTTTAGTATGATTAATTATAACAAAATAATGTGAAATTCGGATATATATTGATCAGAAAAATAATAATAATCGTTTAAAATAAAAAATAATTTTTATCTAGAAAACATTATTTTTCTAAAGAATGGAGTTGTCATGATTTGATAAAATAATTTAAAATTAATTTTTTTCACTTTTAGAAAATTTATCTAATAAAATTAAATAAATTTTAGAAATAAAAACATAAAAATTATTTCAGGGACATCTTTCTTAGTTTTTCTAAAATATTTCATTTTTCAATGAATAGTGACAAATACTAAATTTTATTTGAAAACTAACTTTTCATTTAAATTATTTATAAATATATATAATATTTTAGTTATTTAAAATGTAAAATTAGTAAAATTTTAAATAAATGAATCAAAATTAGTTCATTGTTTCATTATCATATTGAATTTTATTTTATAAAAACTTTGTAAAACTTGGAATATATTCTTTTCTTAAACCCACTTTCTTCATCAAGTCTATGGGATTAATTATAAATTAATGATTTTTCAACCAATTTAAATTGAATTTAAAAAAAATGGATTAATATTTTTAAGTAGGTTAATTTATAATGTATAATAAGGTCATCATATTTTTTAAACAAAATTAATATTGAAAAAAGTAAAAATTAGTTTTCAAAGTTAAGGTAAAAATGTATTTACATACAGTTAAACTGAAATGATTTGAGATAAAATGAACCTAAAACATGTCTAAAATATATTTTACGGCCATATTCCAACCTTATTCCATTGTTTTCTGGTCAATAGTCTATTACTAGAGACTTGTTACATGAAATTATTTTGGTGGAATTCATTTTCTAAAAACATTAATGGTGTGTTGGTCACCACATTTATAAATGGCCACGACCTCTCCTCTCTTTTTCATACCTTAAAACCATATTGGTTCCGAAATTACCTATTTAAATAACTTACCAATTCTCATAGTATAATCATATAATCCTTATTTTGGGATTAAATCTAACTTATGAAGGATTAAGTGGAATCCTAAAGACGATACTTGTAGAAGAGGTAATGTTCTTCAATTAGTATATTTAGTTTATTTTTCCTCCACCTCAATAAATTTATTATAAATCTTGATTATATTATATCCCTATTATATTATATATAAATAAATTTTTTTATAAATATTAAATGACCAAAAAAACATCTCCACTTACATCATATGGGTTATAAAATAATAATTCACGTGTACGGCAGACTACATCTTTGTGTACTAATGTCATTCATTTTTCTATTAGAAAATATAACAGCTAGATATGATGATGATTATAGAGTGTATATATGATATTTATAACATTATTATATCTCTTAAGTCATTATTTCATATATACCATTTGTATTTTCATTCGATAGGGGATATATTAAACTCACTTGTGTGTACGGTGGAATACCTCCTCATGAAGCGATATGATTCGTCTTTCACTCTACATTACATATAAGGTGATAAAGAAGGTTTTAATGATTATATATGAAATAAATGAAATAATAATGATATTAATGACAAATATATCATTACCTAAATAAAATATATTATTTTTATTCTTACCTTTTCACTCAATTGTAGATGACAACATCATTCATGTACATGTGGACTACCACCTTCACAAAGAGAAGTGAGTCTATTTTAATATCCACACCACATGGATGATATATATATATATATATATATATATTTAACTATATTATATTTTATTTAATATATTATTATTTTTGTAAAATTAAAAAAATAAAACTTAGAACCTTTCAATAATGATCATTTGAAATTTGAAATGATACATTTGCGTTTGTATGGGCTACCATCTCTGTGATCGTAACGTTCTTAATTTTTCAAAAAACAACTTCCATGAATTGTATTAAAAATATAATTTATTTATATTTAAGATAAATATGTAATGATTATTATTATGTAGATTATGTAACTATAAAATATATGAAATAACTAGATCCTTCATGGAAAAAGAAAATGAGAAGAGAAGGAAATTAAAACATTAAAGAATGAAAATAATGAATGATTCTTATTGAATGGGAGATAAGTTATTAAAAAATAAACACATATGATATTATAAATATAAATATGGTTCCATAAAATGTTAATAAAACTTTTAAAACTACTTTACATGATTTTAAATCATTTGAAAATAAATAGAAGCATGAGGTAAGGTATTTTATCTCAATATCATTTCGTTGAGTTATATTGTAATGTTTTGAACTTATTTTATTTCATATGTTTTTTATAATACGCATTGAAATGTTATATCATGATTTACTAACATCTATTTTTTTATGTTTTTTTAATTATTTCATCTAATGAGACTTGACTTGAAAATTACTAATTTATAAACAATTTAATAACTCAATTTATTTTCACTGTGCTATATTTCTTATTTTATATTTTTGATCTTAAATGATTTTGTAAAAAATAATTTTGATTATATTTTGAATTATTTCATAAAAAGTATGTGGATTTATAGTTGATAAAAAAATTTAATTAGTTTTTAAATTTTCATTATTATGATCATTTTAAGGATCATTAAACAATCTCATTCTAATCAAGATTATTTATTAGTGAATTTCAATTGATGGAAATTATTTGATAGTTTTATAATAAATACATTCAAATCTATTGTCCTTTTTTATTTTTGATATATTAGTGTCATATTAACATTTTTCAATCTTTGGTTATTAATATAATATAGAAAATGTTGTTATGGAAATCTATATTCATTTCTCTCTTCGATCAAAAATATTTTTACATCCGAAACCATGTTTTCTATAAAATTAAATTCTTTTAAACCTTTTCCAAATTATAATTTGAATAAATTTTAACCCATTTTTAATTTTTATAAATTAATCTTCATTTATTTTATAAAAAGGAATATTTGGTTTTTACCAAAATTTTATAAGGAATAATTGATTTAATGTAAATGGTATATATAATAATTTCCTACCACGATGAACACTCGTTATTTTAAACCATACATTAAATGTTTAAAATATTTTTTTCAATTATTTTTTTTTATTTTGGGAGAATGTCTTTTTAAAAGTTATTTTCAAAATAAAAATGATATTTTTCTAAATAATATTTAATGGGTTTTTATGCTATTTCTATTCATTGATTACTAAAAACCCTTCTTAATACTTATACTAAAAGAGGGATATGTTGTATTGATAACATCTCTATTCTCCTGCTAGATGGGTTATGAATATTTTTGACCAAGTATAGTATTGACATTTACTTCCCTGATTTAATTTTTTGTCACTTACCTTCTCTTGAAATGATTACTTTCCTTTGATCGTCGGAAATTAAATTTACCATAAATATCCATATTATTTATCATAGATATGTTTATTTCATACAAAATATATCATTTCTATATATGATGTTCTATATCTAATGTTATCTGGTTGTCTAGGAAATAGTGACAAATTAGTTTTCTATACTCAATACAGATATTTCATGATAAGGCACATTATTTATGATTAGATCGATTACTCAATATATGAAGAATAATTTGGACACAAAAAACCTAATAGTAGATTACTTATATATACCCCTTGAAGTAAGGCTAATCTCATCAGATAAAACAATTTCACTGCCTTAGTTAAATGGATTTATGAGTTTTCATATGACTTAAGGAAAGATAAAGATGGAAAATATATCACATTCTTGGGAAACATTACCCCAATAATTAATATTTTCTTTAATTAATAATTTATTTATTATTAACCATGAAATTTTATATATGATGTTACCTCTCAATGAAATTCATTCTCAGTTATTCATTAAATTTAATGTGTTTTCATTTATTTACCTTTACATATTGATTATGCCTTGTCCAGTAGTGATAATAATGTTATTTATCATATGAGAATGTGTTTTATGTTATTTTATTTTACATTGATTATGTTATTTAGTTATTTAAATGGTATGTGTGTTCATATCTTCATAAAGACATATTGTTCATTATTTATTGATTCTTATTCATTTATTCATGATATCTTATATTGTAATTAACCCTTATTGAGAATTTGATCTCACCCTTATTATGTTTTAATTCCAAAAAATCATTGAAGTGTACTATGAATGGTATGGAAATATATGATATAAAGAATAATTATATTCCTGAAAAAATTATTTTATGACTTTTTTATTAAAATGTCATAATGAAACAATATATGTATCTAGTTTACCAACATTTCTAAACTGTTTAGTAAATAAAGATGTGACTCCTTGTATCATTGTGAAATATATTAATAAAAACACTAGCTCCATGCTACTAGGTTAGGGTGAATACAGATTTTGTCAGAGGAAGTCTAATAGAGAACAAGAGAATGTATTTTGAAAATCATATATTTGGGAATATAACCCTTTGATATAATTTGAGGATAAGTATAGAAGGAAATTCTAATGTTTTATAAAATAATAATTATCTGGTATTTCTAAACAATACATTCATGTATGGATAATGAATTTTGTCATAGTTAAGGATTAGAGGTACAAGTGGTAATATCTCTGAAATAGGTGCATTAGTCATATCCCAATCATCACTAGTGTGTGATAATGGTCCTTACATCACACCTACTCTGACTCTACTCAATTATATACATAGGAAAATTCATCATCTGTTTACAAACCATTATAATGGATTTGAAAAGTTGATGGCAATGAATGACCTAGGTTCAACCTGAGGTGTCATATATTAAAAATTAGGTGTCACAAATTTACATGAAAATGTTTTATGTAAGAAATAAGGGAATAAAGAAATGAATTTCCAATGTAAAATTAAGAGTATGATGGAAGTAAATAAATCCAATCCTAAGGATCCATTTATTTTTTTTGATTTCTTAAAATTAGAAAACCTATGAAATTATCCAATTCAATTCTCTCTCTTCTAAATATTAAACCCTAGCCCATAGAGGGGCCAATGATGAAACAAAATAGTTAAAGTAGTTATTGTTCTTCCTAATGTATATTATAGATGTATTTTTTCCAATGGTATTTGTTTATAATAATAAAGATACATTTAATGATTAAATACAATTTTAGAATCATATTTGTCTTCATTAACAAAACAGTTATGGTTATCATTATGGGTTAATGAGTTTATGATCATCATAATTTTAATGTCTTATATAGTTATTTTTGTTTGTTTTGTGATTGGATACTATAAATTTCAATGATATTTTTGGATAAATTTATAGAAATATTATGTTTAGGTGGGAATTTTATTTTAGGAATAATAAATATACATTTTATAGACCTATGTTTAATGATATAGATATATTTTAGTGATAATATAATCAATAATAAAATTTTAATAATAGTCAAATTATTTATTAGATGTTTTGGGGAAAAATTTTGTTGTATTTAATACCTTATTAAATATGTCAAATAATGATTAATTTTATTTTTAAAATACCCATCATATTTTTTATGTAACATTTTAGTAATTATATTAATATGGTTTTAGGTAAAAGACAACCTCTGGGCCGGATAACAACCTGACACATCCTGCAAGAGTATGGGGCTGGAACTAATGACCAATAGATGATAAGGGATACCATTGGCCAGAATTAAAGCTAGTTTAATATGTCATGAGTTAAATAATTTCAAAAAATATATATTGATGTTGAAACAGTGGTGTTACTATTAAGGTTTAGAGATAAATTTATTATATTGGATAACATCTTCTAACTATAATGAACTGAAGAAATAGTTAGAGATATAAAAAAATAATTTTCATGCTTTTATAGATCTTAAATTCTATTAAAGGTGAATTTTAGTGCTTTAAGAATAAACAAATTCATTTTTAGATATTTACTGCATAGAGTTAGCATTTAATTGTAAATTGATTGAATCAAAACCAAAGGATGAAATTGTACTTATGAAATATAAATGTATAATGTTTTTATATTTCTTAATATTCATAGAGAGTAAAATAATTCCTAAAATTTAAGAAAATTATATCATATTGAATTCATATATGATGAATCAGAAGGAAATTAAGGATGAAGAGCACTGCGACAAGTTCCAGTTCTGGTGTCCCTGTGGTTGGATCCATTTTGATTGGTGGGGGTCTTCATCTGGCTTCCTCGAGTGTTCCTCTGAGGTCGTTCAATGAGGCTGTGATGCGACTCCCAGACTCGTTGGATAGATCACTTCCCTGTATTCGGGTGATTCGTTTAGAACCAAGGTTTCCTGAGAAGGTGGACGGTCTCCCTGTGGTGGAGGTTTCGAAGAGGGAGCTTTTGGATGCTACCGCCTACCACATGCTTTCTCTTGTTGCTCGTTTTAGACTGGATAAACCTACACTAAAGGTTATCAGATATTTGGTTACTTTGTGGGGTCTTCTTCAGTCGGTCGTGGTGTCTAAGTTATCCAGGTATGCATTTTGTGTTCACTTTTTTAATAAGGAAAATTTTTTGTACACGTGGTCCTAGAAGGATAGATTTTGTGGTTCTCAGTGTTTCACTTTGTCTCGTGGGTTTTGGGATTACCATTATGGGAGAGAATCTCCTATGGCGGCGGTTTGGATTAAGCTCTCAGTCCTTCCTCTTCCGCTGCAAAACCCAATGTTTTTGGTTACTATAGACGATTCTCTAGTGAGTTTTCCCTATTCATATTTTTCTACCGAGTGTCTCCTGGTTTCTTCCAACCCTTGGGTTTGCATTGAAATGGATATCGCTTTGATATTTCCTCTACAAATCCTTATCAAGAATCTGGAAGGTTATAATTGGTGGCAGCGGTTGATTTATCAAGCACCCCGAGATTTTGTTCAGTGTGCGGTTTGTAGGGTCACTTGGTTGAGGTTTGTCTTAAAAGGAAACTGAGATTTCGGCCCCAGGATGATCCCTTGGCATGGGGTAAGGGTGTTCGTTAAGGGCCTTCAGTGATAGGAATAGTATCGGATTCTGAATCCAGTGTCGCCCCAAGGAATTGTTGGTGCTACGGTGACCAGCGAGGATCGGGGGTCATCTTCTCGGATGATAGGGGAGATAGCTGATTTTATTCATCCGGATTACTTCAAGTCAAAGATTTCAGCAAATACTCTTCCCCCACTACCTTTGGTTTCTGGTCAGTCTTTGTATCTAGACTCTAGGTGACATTTTCTTAAATTTTTTGCATCGGCTTGTGGGGAGGGGGGAAATCTGTGAAGTCATCCCTGGCCTTCTCTAGGCCCTACCCAGGGAGCTTCATCCTCTGTCCCAATGAATTTGAATATCCACCATAATTGCTCTGGAGTCAATAGGTAGATCCCTTTTGTTCACTTCTGGTTTTAACAAGAATGTTCAGTAGGTGGTTCTATGGAAGGCGCCTCCATAAGGGGTGACAAGGGAGGTGTGCACTGCTCGGGGTTCACCTTCCCGGATGACGTTGTTTTATCTACTTAAAGAGGATTTGGTTCCCTTTTAACCACCAACATCGTCAGCTAACAGACATTCCTTGATTGAAGAATTGGATATCCCTCTTAAACAGAATATTCTTACGCTGATGAATCTGGCGTCTACAGATGATCTCATTGGACCGGTTACCAGATCTATGTCTACGGAAGATGAGAAAATACTCTTATCTCTAAAAATAGGTACTCATGGGAGGAAGGTCAAGAACCTTATCATTTAATGATGTCCTTGATTTTGTGGAATGCTCATAGGTTGGTGTCACCTGCAAAAAGAGATTTCATGGCTTCTAAAGTCAAGAAGCACAATGTATCAATCGTGGTTATTTGGAACCCAAACAAGATCCCACCAAGATCAATATTTTTTTCAAGAAAATTATTTTTTGGAGTTATATGCATGCTTTCCCTGAGAACAAACATATATGGATTTGATGGAAAAAGGAGGTTCAGGTAGATGTGGTCCGGGCATTGGATCAATGTATGATGGTTAGGATCCCTATGAAGGGTGATATTATCTTGTTTTCTTTCATTTATGCCAGTGGTGATAGGAAAGGTAGAAAGCCTTTATGGGATTATTTGGAGTCTTTTTATTCGCTTGGTCTGCCATGGTTTGTAGGTGGTGATTTCAACTTGATTGTTGATTCCTAGGAGAAAAGAGGATGGATAGGTACTGATAACGTTGGAATGAAAAATTTTAGAGAATATATGGCTCACAAAGGGCTTCTGCACTTGGGTTTTAAGGGCTCCAAATACACATGGTGAAACAACTGTAAGGGCACCTGTCACATTTGGAGCCATCTAGATAGATGTTTTTCCATCATTCAAGGATTAGACTCATTCCTGTAGGTTTATGTTTCCCATCTGTCTTGAATTATTTCGGATCATACTCTATTACTAGTTGATTTGTAAATAGGTGAACCTGATAATGTTCCGTTTTTATACTCCTCGAACTGGAACTGGGATGACGAATTCATACAAATGATGAGAGAATCTTGGGAGAAGGAAGAAATTTTGAGAGTGTGGGTTGGCCTCTTGAGGTGTCTTAGGCATCTTAAGTAGGACATAAAAGGATGGTTGAGGAACAAGCCATTTTTTGATATCTCGGTTGAATCCTTGCAAGAAGATATTGACACTTTGGAAGAGGAGCTATATAACAACTGGGATGAGTGTATGTTTTTGAGATATTGTGATAAAAATAATCTTCTGACAGCACGTTCGATAGAAATCGAAGGGTCTAGCAAGAAAAGATCCGGAATTCGATGTCTTATTGAAGGTGACTATAATAATGCTTACATATAGGCCTACCTTAAGGAGCGGAAAAAACATGAAAATCAATATCATGATTGATGATGGGTCCTATACATCTGATGTGAATGTGGCAGGGAGGTTGGCTCTACAACATTTTGAGAGTTTACTTCCTAGGGAGGCACCTGTTCGTAGTCATGGCTCCTCGGAATAAGAGATGGATTTTATGGGTAGATTACCAAGACTGATCATTGAGGAGGATAATTTGGATGTTATGTATATTCCTTCTGTAGAGGATATTTGGGGAATAGTTCACAGCATACATCCTGACAGCGCACCAGGCACGGACGGATTCCCGGGTGCTTTTTAGGTGGCAGTTTGGGACTTTGTCGGAAATGACGTTATTGCTGCGATCCAATATTTTTTCAGAGGTGGATCTATCAATAGACATTATTTCTCTTCCAGGGTGGTCCTTATCCCAAAAGTGAAGGACCCATCTAGTATTATTCAGTATAGACCCATTTTCTTATGTAATGTATTTTACAAAATTCTGGCTAGTTTGATTGCAAAGAGATTTAACAGGGTGATTCCTTGTATCGTGTCTCAGGAACAACATTGATTTATTAACGGAAGAAGTATTCAAGGTGTGATCGACATTTCTAAAGATCTTGTGGAGGATATTAACAAAATGGATACTAGTTCCAATATCATCTTTTCAGTGGATATGGACAATGATTATGATAAACTGGAATGGGGACTTTGTCATTCGGTCAATGAGGAGTTTTGGATTCCATGAGTGGGTCATTGATATATGTTTCAGATGCAACTCCTCACCATGGCTGTCTATTTTGATTATGGGAAAGGGATACGGTTTCTTAAAAATCTTATGGGGTGTGTGCCAAGGGGACCCATTGTCGCCCATTATTTTCATTCTGGCTCAAGATGCCTTATCTCAAAACCTCCATAGTAGTATGGATGAAAGAAGAAACCACCCTTATAAACAGACTGGGGAAGATTTTATTTCTCATCTCATTTTTGATTTTGATATTCTCCTAGTCATTAATGGTAGGCGGAGCTCACTACATAACCTCTTGAAGATCATGGTGGTGTACAGTGATCTAAGCAGACAATGTATCAATGCAAGGAAGAGCAGTGTTTATATTTCCAATATGTTTCTTGCTAGAAGAAGCAAGGTAATTAAATACATTCATGGAATTCAAAAGAAAAAAATGTTCTATGATTTATCTTGGGGCACTGATCTCTTTTGGTCAGATTAAAAATCCTTTCTTCGATGATATTTTGAATAGAATTTTTGGGGCGAATTGTTAATTGAAAGAGAAGATTTATGTCTTTTGGTGGGTGGGTTATGCTGATTAATAGTGTGATAACCACCATTACGATGCATTTTTTTTCTACAATAATTCCTCCACAGGTAACCACAGATAATATGGATAAGATCATGAATAGTTTTTTATGGGATGCACACTCTGTAGGCTGCTATCCTTGGGATTCTTGGAAATGTATGGATAAAGTAGTGAAAGAGGGAGGTATTGGCTTAATGGACATTAAAGATGTCATGCAATACTTACAATCTCGATTGGAATGGTATTTTATAGTGGGTGAATCCTTATGGGACTCCTTTGTTAGAAATCGTTATGGCAAGCGGCGGGAAGATTGAGACAACTATCATGGAAAGTAGACGAAGCTGGATAAATGTGTTTTTCACCATTTGGAAGAGCTGTAAGAGGTTACCCAGTGGGTGGTTGGAAGAGGAAATATCAATTTATGGAGGGATAACTGGGTGGGAGAAAAAATCTAGGATTCCTGAGGCTGACTTATCAGTGAAAGAGGCAAGATCATACCCTTCCCTGTTGGAGGAAGATATATGCTGCTTCACCAAGTCGTCCTCGTGTATCTTCAACGGTAGGGATTACAGAAGGCTTCTACATGAGATACCTGCTTGGGATGAGTGGTCTTCGTATTTATGGTGTAAGGAAATTCCCACGAAGATGAATTTTCTCATGTGGAAGCTGTGGAATCGAGCAATTCAAATGGATGATAATGTCCAAACAAAAGGTATTTACTGGATTCTCGCTGTTTTTTCTATAGTAGTCCACACATGGAGCCTGCTTTGCATTTATTCTACATGAGTGAGTGGGATTCTGGCTTGTGTTATGTGATAGATGTTCTAATGGTTGTTCGGTGAGATGATGAGTTGCTGTAGTACTTTATTGGGTTCTGGTTTATGGGGTCGGACCACTGAAAGGTGGAGAGTGGGATTCGCTAAATTGTGTTTAGTGCCATTTGCGGGATTTTATGGGATGTGACTAATTTGACCAGAATGGATAAACGACCTTAGATGTATCATCATCAAGTAATATCTAAGACTCTCAAACATGATCTGACCTCAATATTGAAAGGTGGACACTGATCAGATGTGCTTGGCTGTTTCTTGAGTAATCCTAGTGTGGTTAATAATCTACAAAGCCGATGGGTTAGATGCCTCCCTATAGTTAATGGTTTGAATCTTAATGATTATGGTTTATTTAGGAATGGTTACATGTGTTTTATGTGGGCCAACGAGCCCATACCCGATTGGTAAAGGCTCCTGCTTGGCATCCAAGAGACCCAGGTTCAAAACTAGGTGGAGGTGAATTTCTGGGTTACTGTAGCTGTACTGTAGCAGTAATGTAGCAGGTACTATAGTAGGCCTTGTAGCAAGCACTGTTCGGTACTGTAGCAGCTGGACTATTCACCTGATTTGGGTTTTCGGGTCACCGGTTTGGGCCTACGGGTCTCAGGGCCTTCGGGCCATCAAGGGCCTTCAGCCCATAGGGACTTCGTGCCATTGAAGACCATGATGTATCCCAGTTCACATAGAGTAGGCCCTAGATGAGGATCAGAGAACCAGTAGCAGTCACCAGAAGAAGATCTAATTGGATTGGAAGAATGATAGGGTATGGCAACCGCCATCAGGACCAGGCACCATGCAGCTTTGTACGGGGCAATGCTAGCCGATCACCAATGCAGGTGGGGAGCAAAAGGCAACCAATGATGCAGAAGCGGGGGCGGGGCAGTTCTAGTGGGATGGGCCTACGGGTCATGTATTGGGCATGGTATGCCTATGGGACTTCGGGACATGTATTATGGGTCATGTCGGGCCTTGTGCCTTGGGCCTACGGGTTATGTACGGGTTCCCCTTCAACCCTTAAAAGGGGGATTATCTATTAAAAAATAAAAAAGCTGTCCTTCGATCCATTCAGGCATTTAGGAATGGTTACATGTGATGGGGTGGTTTTCTCAAGGACACAAATGGGTCAGTTTTGATGGATTTCAACACTTTTTATGGTTCGGGGAATTCCTTGTGAGCGGAGGTGAAGGCCTTTCTCACCATTTTATCTCTCTACATATGCTTCAGCTTGCAGGTCATTGAGGCTAAATCAGATTCCAAGATTCTGGTACGGTCCATCCAAGGGCAAGCAGATCCCCCATGGCTTCCGATTTATCTTATCAAAAGTTGTGCGAAGGAAATAAATTAAGGGTGCAAGGTTCATCATGTTTGTAGAGAAGCCAATTTTGTTGTGGATTCCCTTGCTCGAGCAGGAAGTGAAGAGGAGCTGTTTATTATCTATTACAGTTTAGTTTCACTTCCTCAGGATTTTAAATATGTGGTCCAGGGGGATTCCCTCAGACTTCATCACTTCAGAACACCATGAATGTTCATATGTGCTTTTGATGGGGGTTTCACCCATCCTTTAATGAAAAATTAATTTTCAATCTAGATGGTTATTAAAATAATTACATATATTAGTTTTTGTGGCCCCTTACTTTCCATTGATCATTCAGTTTATTGTGATTAATGACCTCAACCACTCCCTATAATTATTTAAAATTTTATTAAACATTCATATATTCAATTTTAAAATAATATCCTATTAATAATACTATTTATGTGTTATTCTATATGACATTTTTAAATCCATATCTCAGTCATTAAGAGAATATTTTATTAACTATTTTTATGATTTAGATTTTCGAAAAATGAATTTTAAAATAAAAAAACTTTTATAACCATTATATTGTGTAAATTGTCAGTAAATAATTTATTTAATTTTCGGAGAATGTAACACCCAAATATTATAAAATATGAACATTTTATTATATAAAACATGAAACACTGAGCTTACACCACCCATGAAAAATATTTATTTAAATTTAATCTCTTTAGTAGCTTGCAGATCATGGAACCCCGAGTCGAATTGAACCATAATATATTATACTTTTATAAAATAATCATTATAGTATAAGGTAAAAATATTACTATATAAATTATGGAAATTTTTTTATCTATTGATTAGAAAGAAAATATCTATTATCTAAAAGATAATGAATTTTTTTCTAAAAAAACTATATTTTTCTAACAGAAAAATTAGTCACGCTTTACATACATAATTTTAAATAAAATTTTATGATGTTTATAAAATTTAATTTATAAAATGAACATCAATTTTATAATGACAATATAAAATTTTTATTTTGTTTAATTTTCTGGATTTCTCTAAAATATTTCATTTTTCTATGATTGTGAACAATACTAAATTTAAATTGAAAACTGGAATTTTGTTTAAATTATTTATAATGTTATTTTTTATTATAAATTTGATTAAAAGTAAAAATATTTAAATTATATTTCAATAAATATTTTTTTTGTCATTTAAATGATTTTAATATTTTACTTTTAAAACCCACTTTTTTATCGCATGTGTGGGATATATTTTAAATTAAAATTTTCAAATTTTTTTAATTGAATATAAAACAATGGATTTAAAAATTGGGAATAAGAATAAATTTTTATTTCTAATATGTTCAATATTTTTTTTAACAAAATTTATTTTGAAAAATGTAAAAAAATATTAGCACGGTTGAGGTAAAAACAGATTTACCAGGGGTTAAACTAAAAATATAAGGGTTAAAATGACTAAAAAGCATGAATAAAATATATTTCATGGAAATATTTTTAACATAAAAGATATATTATCTTTAATGGTCAATTATTTTATTCTTGTAACATGAAACAAACATGGTTGTAATTCCTTCTTTTCAAAAATTACAAGTGTTCCACTCACCCCAATATTAAAATGCCAGACACTCTTCTATATTATTCACACTTATAAATAATTTTGGTTCATCTAATACCTTAAAAAATAACTTTTAAAATTACCTCATATTATCTTATAATCCTTAGTTTGGTAATAAATCCATCCTATGAAGGAATTTTTGAAAACCTATGGATGATGCCTGACAAAGAGGTAATATATTTAAACAACCACTTTTATTTTATTTCTTCCTCTACCATACTAAATTGTTATTGAAACCTGTTGATATGATATAATAAGTATAATAAATATAATTATATGTTTAAATAAAAATAAAATGACCTATAATTATCTCCACTTCCATCAAATCGGTTACAAAATCATTATTCGTGTGTACATCAGACTATTGCCTTGTGAACTGATGTCATTCATTTTTCCATTAAGAACCCTAATGGAATGGTAATATGATGGATATAATTTATGTATTTTATATTTATATAACAATTAATACATTTGAGTCATTATATCATATATATCTAGTAAATTTTAATTCTTTAGGTTATGTGATAATGTTGCTCATGTGTATGATATCCGGCACACGAAGTGATGTTATTCATCTTTTAGTAACGCATCACATGAAATGGCATAAGGATAAACATAATGATAATATATTATATAATTGACATAATTATTATTTTAATTAAATATTTTTCATTATTTAAGGACAACATATCATTTTATATCTTACATTTTCACTCACCTAATAATGATAACATCATTCATGAAAGTGTGGATTATCATCTCTATGAAGTGATGTGACTATCTTTTCACCATAATACCAAATTAATGATAAATATAAGTATATAATATGTAATTTATGATATTATTATCATTATTTAAATGAAAAATATTCCTAACCACATTTATATAATGAATTTTGAAAAATGGAAACATTAGTCATGTTTATGTATGGCATACTACCTCTATGATTGTTACATAGTTGATTTTTGAAAACCATATTTCTTTATTAGTTTTAAAAGCATAATTTATTATATTTATGATAAATTTTTATGAAAATTATTAATTATATTATGGAACTATATAATATAAAAAATAACGAAATCCTTCATGAAAAATAACGACTGAGAAAACAAAAAATGTAACACCTGAAACATTGAAAATAATAAATGATTATTAAAAGAAATGCGATAGAAACTTATAAAAGAATCATATATGAAATTATATAAAAAAACATTTTTCTTTAATAATTTAATATAATGTTTAAAACCACTATATAAGAGTTTAAGCCGTGTTTAACCAAAAAGAAGCATGATGTAAGGGATTTTGTCTCAATTATAATTCATTGAGGCATATTTTAATGTTATGAACCTAATTTATTTTATATGGTTTAAATAAATAACCTTGAAATGATATGTAATTATTTTTTAATAATTAAAGTTATATTATGTATCTATTTGAATTATTTCATCCAAGGGGATTTGACTTGAAAATTAATTACTCGTAAATAATTTCATAAATAAATCTATTTTTATTAGGTTATATTAATTCTTAATTTTCATTGATAATATAAGATTATGTTTATAATGAATCATGATTATATTATTTTTCATATTCAATTATTTTATGTGTATTTATAGTTGATTCATGTAATCTATTAATTGACTAATTATCTCTTAAAGTTTATGATCATTTTATGGATTTATTTAATAATATCAATTTAATCATTATTGTTTATTCATGAATATTAGTTGAATGAAATAATTTTAAAATTTTCTAATAAAACCTTATCATTTTAAAATACTTTTGTTTTTCATGATATTTAAAAGTAATATTATGATTTTTCCACTCATTGGTGCTTAAAATAATTGATAATTTTTTATATGTACAATCTGACTTCATTTTTATCATCGATCAGAAATTAAATTTCTTCCAAAACGTTGTTTTCTAAAAAAAATTCCAAAATTTCTTTAAACCATTTAAAACATAATTATTGAATTAATGTTTTTCATTTTTTACTTTGAACAAAAAAAAATTAAAAAATATTCACGTCATTTTCAAACATAGTCTCACTCGGCTTTTACCAACAATGTGGACTGGATAATTGGTCTAGTGTAACAAACATGTATGTAATTTCAAATAGTCATCTTCCCTAAATTTATTAAATAATTCATTATATGTATAGAAAATTATTTTAAAAAAATTATTTTCAAAAGTTTTTGTGAACATTTTGTTTTAAGAATATATTTTCAAAATGAAAAGGATATTTCTCTAAAAATGATTTTTATATATCTTTTTATGATATTTTTATTAATAAATGAAAACAAACCTTCATTTTAATTATAATACACTATTTGTATATTGAATTTATACCATCTATATTCTATATGTGAATGGTTTGGGATAATTTTGACCAAGGATAGTATATTCATTCACTTCCTTAATTTATTTTGGTAGTAAATTAATTTCTCATAAAATATTATCTTTTCTATGATCATTGAAAATTAAATTTCTCATAAATTTCTATTTTATTTATCATCAATTTTTTTATTTCTTAAATCACATATCACTTTTCTAAATGGAATTCGATATTGGAAGTCATTTTTTTATTATGGAATTACTGATAAGCCTCAATTCATTACCCATTATAAATATTTGACTATAAGATATGTTATTTAAGAAGTAAATAAATTATTTGATATATGATGATTTAATTTTTACATTAAATACCCAATCATGACCTAGTTATATATAACCCCCCAATGCATGAGTAGTCTTATGGGATGAATCAGTTCATTAGTAACAGTTAAATTTGTTACTACCCATCAACTTAAATCATTATGGAGAATAGATCATGATGGTAAAGGTGTCATGTTCTTGAGAAACATGGAATCTAAAAATTATGAATTTACATCATTATTAATTAAATTATAATTATCCATTGTATTTTATCTATAATATTGTAATTGGATGTATTTTATTTTTACATATTGATTATATAGTGTGTGTGTGTGTGTGTTTAATTATTTACCTTTCCATATTGATTGTGCATGATCCATTTATGATATTTATGTTATTTATTAATGGAATGTGTATTAATTTTTTTACCTTTACATTGATTATAATAGTCATTCCTTCAAATGGAATATGTTGTCAGATATTAAACTTTCCATAATGTTCAATTATTTTTTATTATTTTTTATTTTTTCATTATAGCTTTTGATGTACATAACCCTTACTGAGAATTTGAGATCAACCTTAATTGGTTTCCATTTCTAGGAATCAGTGAAGCAGGCTACAAAATATATGAAAAAATATTTTAGAGGGAATAATGATATTTAAAAATAATAATATTATTTTTATGTTAAAATGAAATATGGGAATAATATATGTATCTTGTTTAACAAGACTACTAAACAATTTAGTTCTTCAGGATTTGTTTATTTCTATCTTATAATAACGTATTAATGTGGGAACTGATACCACACTACTATGGTCATGGTTGATAAATTTAAAATGTTTTAATGAATAGAGAATACCAAAAAAATAATTCACTAATATTTGTAAATTTATTTTAATAATTTAAACAAACATTGGTTTAGTAACAAAATTTCATCACCCATCATTTCAGTAAATATTAATCAACGATACACCTTTGATATTGATGCCAAGAAATATAGATTACCCACTTATAATAGTGATGACACAACTAAATAATGAGTGCATAACTATATTAATGAATATCAACCATGATTATTGTATTGAACCTCAATAGAGATCTATGATAGGGGAGTACTGAATAAAAAATAGACTGGGCCCAGGTGTGTGTTAAATAGTATGACCAGATCAGCATATAATAAATTGGGTACCTATAACATCCCTCCTTTTTGTCACATAAACTTTCATTACATTATACAAAACGGAGGATCTTTAAGGTTTATTGTCTTGGAAACCAGGAACTTAATACGTGAAACAAAAAAAATTCTTCTTAAACACTTGAAAGGCTTCTCTTTATGTTCATCCTAGGTTCATTACTGTATCTCATATCCTGGGGACATACATCAAAAGCAATGGTGAGCAAAAGGCACAGTAAGGGAAAAAAGAGAAACATTTATTATGTGAACTTGAGATACATCAACTATGTCATGAAAAAGAACTTTAAGGCATGAGAAAGAAATCATGTGGCATATCATAATAAAAATATCATTTTTCAAAACATTATGATGTGGCTACATCATTTACCATAGACAATCATAACATATCACCAAGGTCCATCCCCAAGGTGTCATTTGAAAATTACCAAGGTTATTCACCAAGATATCATGAAAATTGTAATCTCTAGTGGTTACATCATTACCCAATGCATTGGAGCGCTATCAGGGAGCACCCTTAAAGTTTTCTTTATTATCATGTGAGACACATATATCATCATAAATAATTTCTTAAAAAACCCACATAGCATAAAATAAATGGGTTTCATTTCATAATTATAACGTTTTAAAAACTGCTTTAAAGACATGATCTTTACGTCACTTTAAACCCACGGAAGGGGAGAGCGGGTCTCATGTATGTAAATCCCAGAATTTAAAATATAACTTTTTGATATATATGTGAATACCCCTATAGAAATAAGAGCTTTTAGTATTCACTTTATAAAATAAAATAATTTTGAGAAGAGAGAGAGGCATTTTGAGACGAAAATTCTGCAGCATAATGGTTATATTTCGGGGTTTTAGAAAACATTGAAAAGAGAGGGGACATGGGTCAAACATTCATACATGACCCATAAAATAGTAGAGGGACAGAATAAGAATGATATATGAACATGGTAATGAAATTTTATGGACATACCATTTGAAATGAAAAACATGGAAGGAAGACATAAATTAGATTTCTCTTATGAAAATTCAGCAGCCTAACGGCGTCACTTAAACATCAACCAAATGATTTGAAAAGATCAAATACGGTCTCTCATAATTTGAACATAAGAGTTTGGTATGAAAGATATTGAGATCATACCACAACATAATGAAAAAGGAACTTGAAATACTTGACATGAAAGTAGAACTTTGAAAATAATGAGAAGGGTGAAAGAACCACTTAAAAATTCGGCAGCCTAACGGCGCCACTTAAAACTTCAAAATACTGAATTGAAGAGATCAAATGGGGTATTTCATCATATGATCATAAAAGATAAGTATGATAGATATAGATATCATACCCCAACACAATAAAAAGGAACTTGAAATACTTGACATGAAAGTAGAACTTGAAAATGAGAAGGGAGGAAGAATCTGTTACAAAAATTCCGGCAGCCTAACCGTGCCACTTAAAACTTCATAAAACGAAATAATGAGAGTAAGAGGGGATCTATAATAATATGAACATGAAAATGGAAGTAATAGTAAAATAAAATAACATCCTTTAACATAAGAACATGGAGCATAAATGAAATGACATAAAAGAGATTACTTGAAAAGAAAGAGAGAGGTCGGATCCCTTACCTTAGAATGTAACTCTTAAAACTCAAAGGTTTGGACCTTGAGGGCTTGGGGGCACCTTGGGAGGACTCCATGGGAGGTAAGGAGACCTGAACTTTGTTGATAATGATTTTGGAGTCCAAAGAATGAGATCATGGCTTGGTATTTATAGGGAAAGTGAGGGGACAAGGCATTAATGGCCAAGGGACACCTCATAAGTGGGTTTCTCAAAACCATGTGCTCTCCCAAGATATTTCCCATGAAGTTAGGCCAAATGGGGCCCCAAACACTATATTTCATCACCTTTGGTCTTCCAACCCATAAAATATCTCATGAAAGCATCATGATACAGTTATGATGTCATTAAACATACCGAAACCCTAAAACTGTATTTTTACTATTCACTGAAAATTCAACTTTTCAGAAAAATCCTAAAATTTCACCTTAACCAAATATCAATGCTCTGATTTAAAAAATGAACTCAATTTTATAAAAATAATTTTCTAAATATTTTTAATTCATTTTTTAAATAAATACACTATTCACCGAAAATTCATTTTTTTCAGAAAAAACCCCAAAATTTAGCTTAACATAATATCAATGCTCAGAGTTCAAAAATGAAATCCATTTTATAAAAATAATTTTCTAAATATTTTTAATTTAATTTTTAATTAAAAACACTATTCACCTGAAAAAACTAATACTTGAATAATAATTTATGGAGCCGTTATTTAACCATTTTATTGTCACATTACATAATCAAGGTGCCTAGATTATATTAATACTTTATTTAAGTGAGATTACTAATCCATTTGGACACATTACTAATCCTAATCATAAAATCACTAGTCATAATTTACTATTCATCAAAAATCAAGTTGATCTTATAAGACTCTAAATTTCGTACTGAAGATAATTGTAGAAGAACATTTTTTGAAAATCATTACAAATTTTTAATTATTTAAGGTTTAAATAAACATTTTTTTAAAAATATCCTTTCTCTAAAATTCAACAAAAATATGCATACTATATTTATCCGGACATTTGAAAATTCATAAACTTCATCATCAGAAGAAATCCCAATTTTTTTTTAAAACAAAGGATTACACAAGGCAGTTACGGTCTCCTTACATAGCCCCTTATCACACCAGCATAGGACCTAAGTGTAAGGTGTTCTAAGGTGAGAGAATCCGAGGGAGGCTCGGCCAAAATAGCACGAGTAGTAATTTCTATCAGTTTAAACTTCTTGCGAAGGCGATCCCGTTCTAGATTCACACGATGAAGTTCAGCATGGGCTTGGTCCAGAGCAAAGCCCAGTGGTGCTACCTCCTTCCCAAGTTCTGTTAGATGGGCTTCGATCGGTCCAAGACTACTGGGTGAGGCCATCGAATCTTCTTTCTATATTAATTAACCAAGATTACTTGTATTTAGAGATAATAATCGAAACGTTTAGTTTACAGCGGTCATATTGACCAATGGTCATATAACAGTCAAAACCCAACGGTCTCATTTGAATTATACTCATGTTATCAAATGAAACATTTTTTTGAGTACAAAAATGAAATAAAATAAAACAGCACACAAAATTAGGAAACAAGATTTATTCAAACTTTCAGGTCGTTACAATCTTCCCCCCTTAAGAAATTGCGTCCTCAAAATTTTTAAAATTGGGTTTTGAAATTTTATTGAAATTCCCACATTGGAAAAGGAGTCAGTAAAACTATTACTTTAAAAGAAAGAAAGGGAAGTACAAAGGTCACCCGAGTTAACCCATACTAGGATCCCATGTAGGAAAACATGGACATGGAGGAAAAAACCAAGGGTCACGTTCTAAGGGAGAGTGATAGAAAACATGATTAGGAGAAAGTTAACCACGAGAAAATCCCAACCTTATGATGTGTGTAAACAGTATTTGATTACCTAGTAGGAAAGGTAAACCAACAATGTTTTTGTTTTACGTTCCTTTTCATAATTTTTAGGAATTCATTTACTACATAGAACAAAAACATATGAAAATATACCTACCTTCAAGTAGAGTTTCATCCTTTAATAAGTCTCTACCAAAACTAATCTTTTCTACAAATGATGAGAATACAAAAACACTTGGTCTCATCAAAATCACAAGAATCATCTTCTAGAGAATCACATAAAATACAAAAGATTAACTATCTATTTCTTCTATCTTTAAACATTATCCCAAAAACAGAATGGTTAAGTTAAAACAACTCTTCAAAAAGAAAGAATCCCATAGGAATGGAAACTAATTTTAAATCTTGAATGTTCTGTGGTACTACCCAAAGTTCATCATAGACCATTCCATAAATAACGGTCCTTAAAATTCCTTGAAATAAACCAAACTATGATTGAAACCCAAATACAAGAAGGATTTGATAACATAGTCTTCCAAAATAAACTTTACTGTTCATCTCCAAACAACATCAACCACTCCTAACATCTTATAACAAAAGTAGCTAACCTGAACATATTTTACTCAAGATTGGTTAATCATTCCCATAAGTAACCCAAATTTCTATAAGTCCACCTTAAAGTTATCGATTCTTCCAAATATAAGTCAACCTTACTCAATGAAAATACCATAGTAATATTTTTACCTCGATCATATAGGGTCCCCAAAATAGTGAATGTCTTCAAAATAATAATCATCTTTTAATCCCCTAATCATCCCTATCATATTAATACGGAAATCGTCGCATTTCCTATCACATTGGTTGTTAGGAAATGTTCTTCCATTTCCCAACATTAACTAAGAAGAGAAAGTATAATTAGGGGCTTAAGTACTTAGCCAATAATCATGAAAAGGAACTGAAATCATATAAGGATAACTTGTAGAAGAAAAGTATACCTTAACTTGGGATCCTCAAGGTTCCCATCTAGGTTATCCATGATCATATACTCTTATGTGAATCTTTATTTTATTTTATCTTTGTCCCTTTAACAATGGTTCATGCTAAGCTTATGAATTTACCAAAGCATATCCCCCGGGAGTGTCGTAACCAAGAGTGCAGCAAGGCCCGTTGTCGTGTACCAGTTCCTGTTCGAGTCTAGCTCAAAGCAGTGTTTTCGGGTTTTACCACTATGTACATCTGTACCAGATCCACCTCTACATGCTCGTATCTAGATAGGGATGTATTTGCTTGGCAACCCCTTACTCAATACTCACCAAAATACCAGGAAGATTACTATATTTAAACTTTTCTATAGGGTTCTTCCTAGAGTTTTCATATCCTAATTTCCATAAATAACTAAACTGTCCATTGATACCGACTATAGAATCCCACCTTTTTTTCACATAAACTTTCATTACATTATAAAAAACTGAGGATCTTTAAAGTTTAGTGTCTTGGAAACCAGGAACTTAATACATGAAACAAAAAAAAACATTCTTATTAAACACTTGAAAGGCTTCTCCTTATGTTCATCCTAGGTTCATTACTGCATCTCATAACCTGGGGACATACATCAAAATAAAGGGTGAGCAGAAGGCCCAGTTAGGGAAAAAATAGATACATTTAACATGTGAATTTGAGATACATCAACTATGTCATGAAAAAGAACTTTAAGGCATGAGAATGAAATCATGTGGAATATCATAATAAAAATAAAATTTTTCATAACTTTAAGAAGTGGCTACATCAATTAACATAGAAAATAATGAACATATCACCAAGGTCCATCCCCAAGGTTTCATTTGAAAATTACCAAGGTTATTCACCAAGATATCGTGAAAATTGTAATCTCTAGTGGTTACATCATTACCCAATGCATTGGAGCGCTATCAGGAAGCACCCTTAAATTTGTCTTTATTATCATGTGAGCCGCATATATCATCATAAATCATTTAATAAACAACCTATATAGCATAAAATAAATGGGTTTCATTTCATAATCATAACGTTTTAAAAACTGCTTTAAAGACATGATCTTTACGTCACTTTAAACCCACGGAAGGGGAGAGCGGGTCTCATGTATGTAAATCCCATAATTTAAAATAGAACATTTTGATATATATGTGAATACCCCTATAGAAATAAGAGCTTTGAGTATTCACTCTATAACATAAAATAATTTTGAGAAGAGAGAGAGGCATTTTGAGACGAAAATTCTGCATCATAACAGCTATGTTTCGGGGTTTTAGAAAACATTGAAAGGAGATGAGAAATGGGTCAAAAATTCATAAATGACCCATAAAATAGTAGAGGGGCAGAATAAGAATGATATATGAACATGGTAATAAAATTTTAAGGAAATACAATTTGAAATGAAAAACATGGAAGGAAGACAAAAATTAGATTTCTCTTATGAAAATTCAGCAGCCTAACAGCGTCACTTAAACTTCAACAAATGATTTGAAAAGATAAAATAGGGTCTCTCATAATGTGAAAATAAGAGTTCAGTATGATAGATATAGAGATCATAACCCAACATAATTAAAAAGGAACTTGAAAGACTTGACATGAAAGTAGACATTTGAAAATAATGAGAAGGGTGAAAGAACCACTTAAAAATTCGGCAGCCTAATGGCGCCACTTAAAACTTCAAAATACTGAATTGAAGAGATAAAATGGGGTCTCTCATAATATGATCCTAAAATATCAGTATGATAGATATATATATAATACTTTAACAGAATAAAAAGGAACTTGAAAGACTTGACATGAAAGTAAAACTTGAAAATGAGAAGGGAGGAAGAATCCGTTACCAAAAATTCGGCAGCCTAACGGCGCCACTTAAAACATCATAAAATGAAATAATGAGAGTAAGAGGGGATATTTCATTATATGAACATGAAAATGTAAGTAAGAGGAATATAAAATAATATCCTTTAACATAAGAACATGGAGCATAAAATAAATGACATAAAAAAGATTACTTGAAAAGAAAGAGAGTGGTCGGATCCCTTACCTTAAAATGTAACTCTTAAAACTCAAAAGTTTGGACCTTGAGGGCTTGGGGGCACCTTGGGAGGACTTAGTGGGAGGTAAGGAGACTAGAACGTCATTGATAATGATTTTGGAGTCCAAAGGATGAGAGAATTGATTGTTATTTATAGGAAAAGTGAGGGGACAAGGCATTAATGGCCAAGGGACACCTCATAAGTGGGTTTCTCAAAACCATGTGCTCTCCCAAATTATTTCCCATGAAGTTAGGCCACATGGAACCCCAACACTATAATTCATCACCTTTGGTCGTCCAACCCATAAAATATCTCATGACATCATCATGACACAATTATGATGTCATTAAACATACCAAAACCCTAAAACTGTATTTTTACTATTCACTGAAAATTCAACTTTCTCCGAAAAATCTAAAAATTTCACCTTAACCAAAGATCGATGCTCTGATTTTAAAAATGAACTCCATTTTATAAAAATAATTTTCTAAATATTTTTAATTTTTTTTAAATAAATACACTATTCACAAAAAATTCATTTTTTTCAGAAAAAACCCCAAAATTTACCTTAACATAATATCAATGCTCTGAGTTCAAAAATGAAATCCATTTTATAAAAATAATTTTCTAAATATTTTTAATTTAATTTTAAATTAAAAAACACTATTCACCCGAAAAAACTAATACTTGAATAATAATAAATGAAACCACTATTTAACCATTTTATTGAATCACATTACTTAATCAAAGTGCCTAGATTATATTAATACTTTCTTTAAGTGAGATTACTAATCCATTTAGACACATTACTAATCCTAATCATAAAATCACTATTCATAATTTATTATTCATCAAAAATCAAGTTGATCTTTTAGGACTCTAAATTTTGTACTGAACATAATTATTGTAACACCCCAAGCTTCTACGGTACGCTTCTCATTGAATAATGTGATAGCGTGTGTTGTACGCAACACCGAGTTCTAACACACCATAACCAATCAAACTAGCCGTTATGAATAGTAATACCTAAATTTTAAAATTATATATATTTTATATTTTAAAATGGACTTCATTTTTGGATTTGGAATATCGATTTTAGCCTAAGGTGAAATTTTGGTACTTTTCGGATTACTTTCATATTTTGATGAATAGTGAAAATTACTAAATTTTAATTAAAAACAACTTTTTAAATCAAAATAATTAATAGTGATAAATTGTGAATTTGAGTGGTTTTAAAGTATATTTAGAATATATTTTTACCATTTAATATAATGTTGGTCATTGGACATAATTTTACAATTAAACCGAACATAAACAAGTGTCAATCTTTTGATAGTTATTATCTCTTAAAAACACGCTTTTTGTTTTGACAGCGGGAATTAATTTTAAATTAATTTCTGCCACTTCTGTGTTTTGAATTTAGAAAAATGGATTCCATATTTGGAATCAGGATGTCCAAATTGTGTAAATATGTAACTTTTATTTTTATACATTTTGAATAATTACTGTGGTAAATATTTTATTTACCATGGTTAAGGGTAAATCTGGTAAATAAGGGTTAACAAATAATATTATAATAATAACAAATTACCCTAAAACGTGTCCTAGACTTATTGGTTGATAAATTTTCGACCATAGACATCTTTGGGTAGATTTGGGGACCCCATGGTGCCACTTGTAGGTGATAGGGACACTTTATTTTAATTAAGTTAAATGAATACAAAAATGACACAAGCATATATCTTTTAGCAAAACAATTATTACATAAGGTTATATATGTTGGATTTTAGATTATAAATATTCATTAAAAATATAAAACGATTTCCTACATAATTATATTTTATTTATAATTTTTAGACATTAAATAATTTATTTTATTTATGACACAATGATGATGCAGTAATTACTAAAATAGTGAAAAATTAAAATAATTGATATTATAAATACCCAAATAAATATAATATGGACTTTTTAATGAATTAAACTAATTTTATAGGATAATATGATATATTAGGATTGATTTAATTGACTTTGTTTGAAGTAATCAATCTGTTAAGAGTTTCACAAAAATCAACTATTGAATAGTGTCAAAATTGACAAAAAAGAGTTCTTAAAACAAATATTATATTATTAATTGATATTAAATTCCTAAAAATCTAAGGTTCGGCCAAGCGACTTATAACATGATAATTTCATCATTAATGGACCACTTGGGGGTCTCTTGGATGTATATAGTAAGTTTATTAACCATATTATATAAAAATACAAAGAGACATTGTAAAAGTGAAACTAATTAACTTAGAGTTAATACTTAAAGATAAGGTTAATATAAGTACCCAAACCTATCTAAATTCTATTGGATGAGTTTTTTTATCCCCATCCCCACCTTAACCTTTGAATAGTCAACTTTGGAGCCATTATAAACCTAATATAAATTTATTATAAATTAATATTTCTAGCTTTTCCAAAGGTGCCGCTCACCCCTCTTATAAAAAGGAACTCCTCCTTCTCATTTCTTCACACCTTCAAAGCCTTTTGGTTCGGCCAAAATCTACCCAAATACTCTCACAACTTTTCTCACTACAACCTAGAGGCCTTAGTTTGATCAGAAAGCCAACTTATGGAGCCCTTTTGATCAAATCAAAAGGAAGAAACCGAAGAAGAGGTAATAATTTCACCACCCTTTTCCAAGTTCATTTCTTCTTCCACTTCTTCTTCCTTTGTTGTTACCATTATAAAATAATAAATCCAGTATCATATATATACTGTGATGTTATTATAAATATGGTACAACCATATTCAGTGTTCTATCCACCCTTTGAATAACATGTTACCATACGTGCGTACGTACGGCTTACCGTCTCCACGTCGTGGTGTAATTGTTATTCAATATAATATTATTTTGATGGGTATAATAATGATGTGTAACTCTTGTAAATAATAAATATAACATGTTAATGATTCTGTATATATTATATACCATCCATTTATATATTATTTTAATATCAAAAGAATGATACTGTCGCTCGTGCGTACGTACGGACTACCGTCTCCACGAACGCGATGAGATTCATTCTCCATCGTAACCATTAAAGTATAATTATCATTTTATGATTTAAAAATGATGTTTAAGGACATAATATAATTCTGGATATGAATAATATACAACCTATCCTTTACAAACATGTCTTACGTAACAAAACATATAAAAGAAAACAAGTAAGTTAGCACCCGAAACAACGATAATACTAAGATATTATTATCAAATAAATATTAAAAGATCATATATGATATCATATTAATGTATATGATTCTTGTATAATTTAATAACAATTATTTCACCATTATACAGGAGGTTAACCTACCCCAACAAAGGAAAAGTACAAGGTAAGGGTTATTTCACAATCTCTTCATTATCTGAGGTTGTTTATATGTAATAATCTACTGGGATCTCTTTATCATCCACATCCATGTTTCTTCAAAATGTATTTCAAAACATTTTTATTATTTACAAGAATATGGGTTAGAGTCATTTATACCCTTGTTTGACTTTTTATAATAGGAATCTTTCTATCGTTTTCAAAACAAGGTCCTTTTAACCTTTTCGACAGAATTAAGGTAAGAATGTTTTTTTTAACTTATACGGCGAGTGCGGTTATTTTCTACCGTTATAAAATCTTCTAAGTTTTCCTTACAAGCTTATAAGAATATTTTCAAAGAAAATGTTTTATTTTATATGGATCTTAAATGATTTCAAAAAAAATATAAAGAGATATTTCTCTAAAAAGAGTTTTGATTTCATCTATGTCAACATCCTTTGATGGATTTTACGCTTATTTGAAGTTGATTTGTTATGATACAAAACTTCTATATTGTATTGAAGGTTTTGTGATATGTTTGACTGTGGATGTGCTATTTTTATACCATTCATAGTTTATGGTGAAATTATTGACATTTCGTATGCTAGTTTTAATACGAATGTTTATGTTATGTTTAAACCTTTTCATATGGGAATGCATTGGACTTAATATGTGACGGGTGGAGCCCGCTATAGCTCCTCGATGCATCGGTAGGTCTCATGAGGCAAACTAGTGTCTTGGAACAAGGCCATGAACAAAATCTTATTTGTAGTCTTGGCACGAGGCCTTGGCTATGTGGTTATGATAGTCTGGCATTATGCATTCCATCATTATGAAAGTGGTTAGTGATTTTGCATGTGATTATTCGATTAGTAGAATATCCATGTGAATGAGTAAATGGAATTATTTCATTTTATTTATGCCATACAAAGTCGAAAGTTCAAGTTTGAAAGGCTTTTGTTTTAGTTATACATTGCCTTAAATTTTTATTCTTATTTATGAAAGTTTCCACTATATTGTTATCCTTACTGGTCATTTGAGCTCACCCCTTTTCTATGTTTTATTTTTCCCAGGAAGTGAAGAAGTAAATTATGAATGACCTGCTGGGATATTATGTGGGCATATGAGTGTGAATTATGGAGACATTATGTTGTTGTAGTAGTTTTTCATTTTATGATGTAATGTAAAACTTATGAATATATCTAGTGTTTCCAAGGCTACTAAACCAATCGGTCTTTCGAGATTTGATCTTTCTTGTGATCATGCCAATGTTATGTAATAATGCACCGACTCTGGGTAACTAGGGTCGGGGCATTACAGTTGGTATCAGAGGAAGTTTAGTATAAACCTTGGAAGCTAGATTTAGATAAACTCTGATTAGAGCACGTAGACCTAAGATGAACTTTGAGGATTAGTATAGAAGAACTTCCTAGAATTTTGGTATTGTAGAGATTTTGTGAGTTTTCCGAGCAATACATCCCTGTCTGGATACGAGCAGGTAGAGGCGGCTCTGGCACAGATGTACCTAGGGGTAAAACCCGAAAACACCGCTTTGAGCTAGACTCGAACGGGAACTGGTGCACGACAACGGGCCTTGCTGCACTCTTGGTTACGACACTCCCAGGGGATATGCTTAGGATAACTCTCATTTTCTTTATAAATCATTATAAAGGGTTTATGAGTATATAATTCCTCAAAGAAAACATTTTTATGATTATGGATTATATCCATAAATAGTTCAATTTATGTTAAGTGTTTTATAAGTATGGGATTATTCATAAACTGATCTAGTTTATGTCATTGTTTAGAAATGGCGCCTAGTGGAAGAAATGGAAACCGTATCAATGCACACACTCCATGTAGGGATTGCCCTCATGCTCAAGATAATTATAGTGGGGATGGTGATGCAACTGGTGCCGATCAGCTAATCACCATACTGGGACAACTTACTCAGGTTATGAATAATAACCTTACCCATATGGAGCACCCTGATCCACAGCGTGGAGGATCAATGTTAGACTGATTCATGAGGCAACAACCACCAACGTTCAATGGGAGTACAAATCCCTTAGTAGCCGAGTAGTGGATAAATTCCCTAGAGAAAATATTTCAGGCTTTGGGGAGCAGTGAAAGGGAAAAAGTTATCATGACAGTTTACCGCCTCACTGGAGATGCTGATCAATGGTGGTCATTGATTCAAAACATGAAGGAAGATGATGAAGTATCAAATATGGAATGGAGGGAGTTCAAAGATCTATTTTTAGAAAAATACTTTCCTCAGGACCATCGAGCATATATGGAAAGGCAATTTCTATGTTTGAGACAGAAGGAGGATGAGAATGTCACAAAGTATGAGGCTAACTTTACAAGGTTAGCAAGGTATGCTGGTGATTATATACGCAACCCAAGAAGTAAGATTGATCGTTTCTTTGATGGGTTAAAACCATTTCTCCGTCGATCATTAGTCTCACAATCCTTTTCATCGTACGAAGACATTGTCTCATGTGCTATCAAGACCGAAAAGGAATTCTCTAAGTCCTAAGACTTTAAAGCAAAGAAAGATAAGAAGAGACATGCTGATCAATCTGGGAATGGAAATAAGGGGAAGAAGGGAAAAGTTGAATATCCATCTTGTGGTAAATGCGGGAAGAAACATCCTGGTACGTTCTTGAAGGGAATGGGAGTCTGTTACAAGTGTGGTGAAAAAGGCCACCAAGCTCGTGATTGCAAGGGGAAAAAGGAAGCTACCAACTTTCAGTGCTACAACTGCAGGGAGATGGGGCATTATGCAAATGCATGTCCTAAGCGTCAAGAGAACTTACCTCAGAAAAGGCCAAGGGATCAAGGCCAGGCTTATGCTATCACTACTACTGAGGTGGAAGCTCCGAAAGACGTGGTGGCAGGTAATTTAATGGTTTCCTTAAGTTTAGCAAATGCATTATTTGATTTTAGATCATCGCATTGTTTCATATCTTCCCAGTTTGCTAAGAAAATTAAATATTTCCAATTTGCTTTAATAAGGGAGTTGTTAGTTAAAACTCTTATGGGAAGTATCATTGCAACAAAGTTTTGTGAATCAGTCCCCATTAGAGCACATAAATGTTCTTTATCTGCTGATCTCATCGTCATACCTATGATTGAGTTTGATATAATCCTCGGTATGGATTGGATTTTGGACTATGATGCAAAGATTTATTGTAAGAAGAAAGAGGTTACGATTCTTGATGATAATGATAAGGAACACCTTATCTTTAGAGAAGAATCGTCACCACCTAATTCTTATTTAGATCCACCCCCAGTAGCTCAACTTAATTCAATTATTGGGGAGGAAGAGAATGAAATAACTGTCCGTGAGGAAAGGAATGTTCAAATAGAGGATGTACCTGTTGTGAAAGAATTTGTAGATGTATTTCCGGAAGATTTACCTGGACATCCTCCAGAACGAGAAGTTGAGTTTTCCATTGATTTTATTCCTGGATCAAGGCCTATATCGAAGACCCCTTATAGAATGGCCACTGTAGAATTAGTCGAACTAAAGAAACAACTAGAGGAATTGAGTAATAAGGGATTTATTCGCCCTAGTGTTTCTCCATGGGGAGCCCCTGTTCTTTTTGTTAAAAAGAAAGATGGATCTACGAGGTTATGTATCGACTACAGGGAGATCAATGCTATAACGATAAAGAACAAGTATCCCCTACCTCGTATTGATGATTTATTTGACCAACTGCATGGAGCTCAATACTTTTTAAAGATTGAACTTCGATCTGGATACCATCAGTTGTGTGTGAAGAAGGAAGACATTCCGAAAACAGCATTTCGAACCAGGTACGGGCATTACGAGTTTACTGTAATGCCGTTTGGATTGACTAATGCACCATCTGTATTCATGGATCTGATGAATAGAGTTTTCAAGGAGTATCTCGATGAATTTGTGGTGGTATTTATTGATGATATCTTGGTATACTCCAAAACCTACGAAGATCATGAAAATCACTTGCGCGTTATCTTGAAGACTCTGAGGAGGCATGAATTATATGGGAAGTTTAGCAAGTGTGAATTCTGGCTTCATGAGATTTCTTTTCTTGGCCATATTGTCTCTAAAGATGGAATCTCTATTGATCCTTCTAAGACCAAGGCAATCCAAGAATGGCCAGCACCTACAAGTATAACTGAGGTACGTAGTTTTATTGGTTTGGCAGGTTATTATCGAAGTTTCGTCCAGAATTTTGCCCGATTGGCTAACCCATTAACAAAGCTCGCACGTAAAGGGGTTAAATTTGTTTGGAAAAAAGAGTGTGAAGAATGTTTCAAATAACTAAAGAGAAGATTAGTCAATGCTCCTATATTGACTCTACCATCGGGGAATGATGGGTTCGTTATTTATAGTGATGCATCAAAGAAAGGACTTGGCTGTGTCCTTATGCAGAATGATAGAGTTATTGCCTATGCATCACAACAGTTGAAAATTCATGAACAAAACTATCATACTCATGATCTTGAGTTAGCAGCTGTGATCTTTGCTTTGAAGATATGGAGGCACTACCTCTATGGTGAAAAATGTGAGATTTATACTGATCACAAGAGTTTGAAGTATATTTTCTCACAAAAATAACTCAACATGAGGCAAAGGAGATGGCTTGAATTACTCAAGGATTATGATTGCACGATACACTACCACTCGGGGAAAGCAAACAAGGTGGCAGATGCTTTGAGAAGAAAAGACCATGGATTTTTGAACATGATGAGAACTAAAAGGGATCCAATTTTCATGGATCTAGTGAAGATGGACATGGGAATAACCAGGGAAGGTGAAACATCAATGCTTTTTCAAATGGTTGCCAAACCATCTTTACTAGAAATGATTAAGAGTTCTCAGACCGATGATGAAGAATTTTAGAAGAAGCTTAAAGCTGTGAATGATGGGAGATTGAGAGACTTTGTGTATGAAGATGGAATTTTGAAATTCGGGAAGAGGCTTTGTTTTCCCGATTTACCTGATCTAAAAAGGGAATTGCTGGATGATGCTCATAGTTCCACTTTCTCTATACACCCTGGGAGCACCAAAATGTATAGAGATTTGAAGGAACATTTTTGGTGGGACAACATGAAGAGGGAGATTGCCGATTTTGTGTCAAGATGAATGGTTTGTCAACAAGTGAAAGCTGGAAGGCAATAGCCTGGAGGAGTCATGCAACCTCTTCCCATACCGGAGTAGAAATGGGACAATATTACGATGGACTTTGTCATGGGGCTACCAAAGACTCTGAGAAGGAACGATGCAATATGGGTTATTGTTGATCATCTTACCAAGTCAGCACATTTTCTTGCTATAAGAGAAGATCTACCCCTGGAACGTCTAGCAAGACTATATATTAATGAAGTTGTGAGACTTTATGGAGTACCCTTATCGATTGTTTCTGATCGTGATCCCCATTTTACTTCACGATTTTGGAAAAGACTTCAGAAATCCCTGGATACTGAACTTCATTTGAGCACTGCTTACCACCCTCAGACAGACGGACAATCAGAACAGACTATTCAGACCTTAGAAGACATGTTGAGATCTTGCTCACTTGATTTTCAGGGTATGTGGGATCAATATTTACCACTGGTAGAATTTTCCTATAACAATAGCTTTCATTCGAGTATTCAGATGGCACCATATGAAGCGTTATACGGAAAGAGATGTCGTACACCAACCTGTTGGGATGACGTTGGTGAAAGAAAACTTGTAGGCCCAGAACTGGTGGAGGAAAAGGTGGAAAAGGTGAATGTAATCCAAAATCACATCAAAGAAGCTCAAAGTAGGAAGAAGAGCTATGCCGATAATCGAAGGAAGGATTTGGAATTTCAAGTCGGTGATCATGTTTTCCTGAAGGTATCTCCGTGGAAGGGAGTCATACGTTTTGGTAATAAAGGTAAATTGAGTCCCAGGTACATCGGACCTTTCGAAATTCTAGAACGAATTGGGGCTGTAGCTTACCGATTGGCAATGCCGCCAAGTCTCTCCAAAGTTCACGATGTGTTCCACGTATCTCTGTTGAGGAAATACATGCCTGACCCAACGCATGTACTCACCTATGAAGAATTAGAACTGGAACCTAATATGTCTTATTACGAAGATCCCATCAAGATTCTTGATACGAGAGAACAAGTGCTGAGAAACCGGACGACACGTCTGGTAAAAGTTTTGTGGAAAAACCATAAGATGGAAGAGGCAACGTGGGACCCGAGGAACTTATGATGAAGAACCACCCGAGTCTTTTCATGCGGTAGTATTCTAGAAATTTCAAGGACAAAATTATTTGAAGGAGGGGATAATGTAACACCCCAAGCTTCTACGGTACGCTTCTCATTGAATAATGTGATAGCGTGTGTTGTACGCAACACCGAGTTCTAACACACCATAACCAATCAAACTAGCCGTTATGAATAGTAATACCTAAATTTTGAAATTATATATATTTTATATTTTAAAATGGACTTCATTTTTGGATTCGGAATATCGATTTTAGCCTAAGGTGAAATTTTGGTACTTTTCGGATAACTTTCATATTTTGATGAATAGTGAAAATTACTAAATTTTAATTAAAAACAACTTTTTTATTCAAAATAATTAATAGTGATAAATTGTGAATTTGAGTGGTTTTAAAGTATATTTAGAATATATTTTTACCATTTAATATAATGTTGGTCATTGGACATAATTTTACAATTAAAACGAACATAAACAAGTGTCAATCTTTTGATAGTTATTATCTCTTAAAAACACGCTTTTTGTTTTGACAGCGGGAATTAATTTTAAATTAATTTCTGACACTTCTGTGTTTTGAATTTAGAAAAATGGATTCCATATTTGGAATCAATATGTCCAAATTGTGTAAATAGGTAACTTTTATTTTTAGACATTTTGAATAATTACTGTGGTAAATATTTTATTTACCATGGTTAAGGGTAAATCTGGTAAATAAGGGTTAAAAAATAATATTATAATAATAATAAATTACCCTAAAACGTGTCCTAGCCTTATTGGTTGATACATGTTCGACCATAGGCATCTTTCGGTCGATTTGGGGACCCCATGGTGCTACCTGTAGGTGATTGGGACACTTTATTTTAATTAAGTTAAATGAATACAAAAATGACACAAGCATATATCTTTTAGAAAAACAATTATTACATAAGGTTATATATGTTGGATTTTAGATTATAAATATTCATTAGAAAGATAAAACGATTTACTACATAATTGTATTTTATTTATAATTTTTAGACATTAAATAATTTATTTTATTTATGACACAATGATGATGCAGTAATTACTAAAATAGTGAAAAATTAAAATAATTGATATTATAAATACCCAAATAAATATAATATGAACTTTTTAATGAATTAAACTAATTTTATAGGATAATATGTTATATTAGGATTTATTTAATTGACTTTTTTCGAAGTAATCAATCTGTTATGAGTTTCACAAAAATCAACTATTGAATAGTGTCAAAATTGACAGAAAAGAGTTCTTAAAACAAATATTATATTATTAATTGATATTAAATTCCTAAAAATCTATGGTTCAGCCACGAGACTTATAAAAAGATAATTTCATCATTAATGGACCACTTGGGGGTCTCTTGGATGTATATAGTAAGTTTATTAACCCTATTATATAAAAATACAAAGAGACATTGTAAAAGTGAAACTAATTAACTTAGAGTTAATACTTAAAGATAAGGTTAATATAAGTACCCAAACCAGTCTAAATTCTATTGGATGAGTTGTTTTCGAACCATCCCCACCTTAACCTTTGAATAGTCAACTTTGGAGCCATTATAAACCGAATATGAATTTATTATAAATTAATTTTTCTAGCTTTTCCAAAGGTGCCCCTCACCCCTCTTATAAAAAGGCACTCCTCCTTCTCATTTCTTCACACCTTAAAAGCCTTTTGGTTCGGCCAAAAACTGCCCAAATACTCTCCCAACTTCCCTCACTACAACCTAGAGGCCTTATTTTGATCAGAAAGCCAACCTAAGGAGCCCTTTTGATCAAATCAAAAGGAAGAAACCGAAGAAGAGGTAATGATTTCACCACCCTTTTCCAAGTTCATTTCTTCTTCCACTTCTTCTTTCTTTGTTGTTACCATTATAAAATAATAACTCCAGTATCATATATATAATGTGATGTTATTATAAATATGGTACAACCATATTCAGTGTTCTATCCACCCTTTGAATAACATGTCACCATACGTGCGTACGTACGGCTTACCGTCTCCACGTCGTGGTGTAATTGTTATTCAATATAATATTATTTGGATGGGTATAATAATGATGTGTAACTCATGTAAATAATAAATATAACATGTTAATGATTCTTTATATATGATATAACATCTAGTTATATATTATTTTAATATCAAAAGAATGATACTGTCGCTCGTGCGTACGTACGGACTACCGTCTCCACGAACGCGATGAGATTCATTCTCCATCGTAACCATTAAAGTATAATTATCATTTGATGATTTAAAAATGATGTTTAAGGACTTGATATCATTCTGGATATGAATAATATACAACCAATCCTTTACAAACATGTCTTACGTAACAAAACATATAAAAGAAAACAAGTAAGTTAGCACCCGAAACAACGATAATACTAAGATATTATTATCAAATCAATATTAAAAGATCATATATGATATCATATTAATGTATATGATTATTTTATAATTTAATAACAATTATTTCACCATTATACAGGAGGTTAACCTACCCCAACAAAGGAAAAGTACAAGGTAAGGCTTATTTCATAATCTCTTCATTATCTGAGGTTGTTTATATGTAATAATCTACTGGGATCTCTTTATCATCCACATCCATGTTTCTTCAAAATGTATTTCAAAACATTTTTATTATTTACAAGAATATGGGTTAAAGTCATTTATACCCTTGTTTGACTTTTTATAAGAGGAATCTTTCCGTCGTTTTCAAAACAAGGTCCTTTTAACCTTTTCGACAGAATTAAGGTAAGAATGTTTTTTTTAACTTATACGGCGAGTGCGGTTATTTTCTACCGTTATAAAATCTTCAATGTTTTCCATACAAGCTTATAAGAATATTTTCAAAGAAAATGTTTTATTTTATATGGATCTTAAATGATTTCAAAAAAAATAGAAAGAGATATTTCTCTAAAAAGAGTTTTGATTTCATCTATGTCAACATCCTTTGATGGATTTTACGCTTATTTGAAGTTGATTTATTATGATACAAAACTTCTATATTGTATTGAAGGTTTTGTGATATGTTTGACTGTGGATGTTCTATTTTTATACCATTCATAGTTTATGGTGAAATTATTGACATTTTTTATGCTAGTTTTAATACGAATGTTTATGTTATGTTTAAACCTTTTCATATGGGAATGCATTGGACTTAATATGTGACGGGTGGAGCCCGCTATAGCTCCTCGATGCATCGGTAGGTCTCATGAGGCAAACTAGTGTCTTGGCACAAGGCCTTGACAAAATCTTATTTGTAGTCTTGGCACGAGGCCTTGGCTATGTGGTTATGATAGTCTGGCATTATGCATTCCATCATTATGAAAGTGGTTAGTGATTTTGCATGTGATTATTCGATTAGTAGAATATCCATGTGAATGAGTAAATGGCATTATTTCATTTTATTTATGCCATACAAAGTTGAAAGTTCAAGTTTGAAAGGCTTTTGTTTTAGTTATACATTGCCTTAAATGTTTATTCTTATTTATGAAAGTTTCCACTATATTGTTATCCTTACTGGGCATTTGAGCTCACCCCTTTTCTATGTTTTATTTTTCCCAAGAATCGAAGAAGTAAATTATGAATGACCTGCTGGGATATTATGTGGGGATATGAGTGTGAATTATGGAGACATTATGTTGTTGTAGTAGTTTTTCATTTTATGATGTAATGTAAAACTTATGAATATATCTAGTGTTTCCAAGGCTACTAAACCAATCGGTCTTTCGAGATTTGATCTTTCTTGTGATCATGCCAATGTTATGTAATAATGCACCGACTCTGGGTAACTAGGGTCAGGGCATTACAATTGTAGAAGAACATTTTTTGAAAATCATTACACATTTTTAATTATTTAAGGTTTACATACACATTTTTTAAAAATATCCTTTCTCTAAAATTCACCAAAAATATGCATACAATATTTATCCGGACATTTGAAAATTCATAAACTTCATCATAAGAAGAAATCCCAATTTTTTATTTAAAACAAAGGATTACACAAGGATGTTACGGTCTCCTTACATTGCCCCTTATCACACCAGCATATGACCTAAGTGTATGGTGTGCTAAGGTGAGAGAATCCGAGGGAGGATCGACCAACATCGCATGAGTAGTAATTTCTATCATTTTGAACTTCTCACGAAGGCGATCCCGTTCTAGCTTCACACGATGAAGTTCATCTTGGGATTGGTCCAAAGCAAAGCCCAGTAGTGCTACCTCTTTCCCAAGTTCAGTTAGATGGGATTCGATCGGTCCAAGACTACTGGGTAAGGCCATCAAATCTTCTTTCTATATTAATTAACCAAGATTACTTGTATTTAGAGACAATAATCGAAATGTTTAGTTTACAGTGGTCATATTGACCAATGGTCATATAACAGTCAAAACCCAACGGGCTCATTTTAATTATACTCATTTTATCAAATGAAACATTTTTGTTGAGTATAAAAATAAAATAAAATAAAACAACACACAAAATTAGGAAACAAGATTTATTAAAAATTTCAGGTCGTTACAATCTTCCCCCCTTAAGAAATTGCGTCCTCGCAATTTTTAAAATTGGGGTTTTGAAATTTTATTGAAAGTCCCACATTGGAAAAGGAGTCAGTAAAACTATTACTTTAAAATAATGAAAGGGAAGTACAAAGGTCACCCGAGTTAACCCATACTAGGATCCCATGTAGGAAAACATGGGCATGGAAGAAAAAACCCAGGGTCACGTTCTAAGGGAGAGTGAAAGAAAAAATGATTAGGAGAAAGTTAACCACAAGAAAATCCCAACCTTATGATGTGTGTAAAGGGTCTTTGTTTACCTAGTAGGAAACATAAACCAACAACGTTTTTGTTTTACGTCCCTTTTCATAATTTTGAGGAATTCATTTACTATATAGAACAAAAACATAAGAAAATATACCTACCTTCAAGTAGAGTTTCATCCTTTAATAAGTCTCTACCAAAACTAATATTTTCTCCAAATGATGAGAATACAAAAACACTTGGCCTCATCAAAATCACAAGAATCATCTTCTAGTGAATCACATAATCCACAAAAGATTAACTATCTATTTCTTCTATATTTAAACATTATCCCAAAAATAGAAATGTTAAGGTAAAACAACTCTTCAAAAAGAAAGAATCCCATAGGAATGGAAACTACTCTTCAATCTTCAAAGTTCCGTGGTACTACCCAAAGTTCATCATAGACCATTCCATAAATAACGGTCCTTAAAATTACTCAAAATAAACCAAACTAAGATTGAAACCGAAATACAAGAAGGATTTGATAACATAGTCTTCCAAAATAAACATCATTGTTCATCTCCAAAAAACATCAACCACTCATAACATCTTATAAAAAAAGTAGGTAACCTAAACATATTTTACTCAAGATAGGCTAATCATTCCAATAAGTAACCTAAATTACTATAAGTCCACCTTAAATTTATCGATTCTTCAAAATATAAGTCAGCCTTTCTCCTCAATGAAAATACCGTAGTAATATTTTTAACTTGATCATATAGGGTCCTCAAAATATTTAATGTCTTCCAAAATAATAATCATCTTTTAATCCCCTAATCATCCCTGTCATATTAATACGACAATTGTCGCATTTCCTATCACATTGGTTGTTGGGACATGTTCTTCCATTTCCCACCATTAACTAATAAGAGAAAGTATAATTAGGGGCTTAAGTACTTAGCCAATAATCATGAAAATGAACTGGAAGCATATAAGGATAACTTGTAGAAGAAAAGTATACCCTACCTTGTGATCCCCTAGGTTCCCATCTAGGTTATCCGTGATCAAATACTCTTATGTGAATCTTTATTTTATTTTATCTTTATTCCTTTAACAATGGTTCATACTAAGCTTATGAATTTACCAAAGCATATCCCCCGGGAGTGTTGTAACCAAGAGTGCAGCAAGGCCCGTTGTCATGTACCAGTTCCCATTCGAGTCTAGCTCAAAGCGGTGTTTTCGGGTTTTACCCCTATGTACATCTGTGCCAGAGCCACCTCTACCTGCTCATATCCAAACAGGGATGTATTTGCTTGGCAACCCCTTAGTCAATACTCACCAAAATACCAGGAAGATTTCCTATATTTATACTTTTCTATAGGGTTCTCCTAGAGTTTTCATATCCTAATTTCCACAAATAACTAAACCATCCTTTAATACCAACTATAGCATCCCGCCTTTTTTGTCACATAAACTTTCATTACATTAAACAAAACTGAGGATCTTTAAGGTTTAGTGTCTTGGAAACTAGGAACTTAATACATAAAACAAAAAAAAACATTCTTCTTAGACCCTTGAAAGGCTTCTCCTTATGTTCATCCTAGGTTCATTACTGCATCTCATAACCTGGGGACATACATCAAAAGAAAGGGTGAGCAGAAGGCCCAGTAAGGGAAAAAAGAGAAACATTTAACATGTGAACTTGAGATACATCAACTATGTCATGAAAAAGAACTTTAAGGCATGAGAAAGAAATCGTGTGGCATATCATAATAAAAATAACATTTGTCATAACTTTAAGATGTGGCTAAATCATTTAACATAGACAATCATTAAAATATCACCAAGGTCCATCCCCAAGGTGTCATTTGTAAATTACCAAGGTTATTCACCAAGATATCGTGAAAATTGTAATCTCTAGTGGTTACATCATTACCCAATGCATTTGAGCGCTATCAGGGAGCACCATTAAATTTGTCTTTATTATCATGTGAGCCACATATATCATCATAAATAATTTCATAAACAACCCATATGGCATAAAATAAATGGGTTTCATTTCATAATCAAAACGTTTTAAAAACTGCTTTAAAGACATGATCTTTACGTCACTTGAAACCCACAGAAGGGGAGAGCGGGTCTCATGTATGAAAATCCAAAAATTTAAATTAGAAAATTTTTAAATATATGTGAATACCCCTGTATAAATAAGATCTTTGAGTATTCACTTTATAAAATAAAATAATTTTGAGAAGAGAGAGAGGCATTTTGTGACGAAAATTCTGCAACATAACGGCTATGTTTCGGGGTTTTAAAAAACATTGAAAAGAGAGGGGACATGAGTCAAACATTCATAAATGACCCATAAAATAGTAGAGGGACAAAATAATAATGATATATGAACATGGTAATGAAATTTGATGGACATACCATTTGAAATGAAAATCATGGAAGGAAGAGAGAAATTAGACTTCTCTTATGAAAATTCAGCATCCTAACGATGTTACTTAAACTTCAACAAAATGATTTGAAAAGATCAAATAGGGTCTCTCATAATGTGCACATAAGAGTTTGGTATTATAGATATAGAGATCATACCCCAACATAATTAAAAAGGAACTTGAAATACTTTACATGAAAGTAGATCTTTGAAAAGAATGAGAGGGGTGAAAGAACCACTTAAAAATTCAGCAGCCTAACGATGCCACTTAAAACTTCAAAAAACCGAATTGAAGAGATAAAATGGGGTCTCTCATCATATGATCATAAAAGATCAGTATTATAGATATAGATATCATACCCCAACACAATAAAAAGAAACTTTAAATACTTGACATGAAAGTAGAACTTGAAAACGAGAAGGGAGGAAGAAACCGTTGCAAATATTTCGGCAGCCTAACAGCGCCACTTAAAACATCATAAAACGAAATAATGAGAGTAAGAGGGGATATCTCATTATATGAAAATTAAAAGTGCAGTAAGAGGAATATAAAATAACATCCTTTAACATAATAACATGGAGCATAAATGAAATGACATAAAAGAGATTACTTGAAAATAAAGAGAGAGGTCGGATCCCTTACCTTAAAATGTAACTCTTAAAACTGAAAGGTTTGGACCTTGAGGGCTTGTGGGGACCATGGGAGGACTCCTTGGGAGGTAATGAGACCAGAACATCGTTTATAATGATTTTTCAGTCCAAAGGATGAGAGCATGGATTGGTATTTATAGGGAAAGTGAGGGGACAAGGCATTAATGGCCAAGGGACACCTCATAAGTGGGTTTCTCCAAACGATGTGCTCTCCCAAGATATTTCCCTTGAAGTTATTCCACATGGGGCCCCAAACACTATATTTAATCACATTTGTTCGTCCAACCCATAAAATATCTCATGAAAGCATCATGACACAATTATGATGTCTTTAAACATACTGAAACCCTAAAACTGTATTTTTACTATTCACTGAAAATTCAACTTTCTCAGAAAAAACCAAGAATTTCACCTTAACCAAATATTACTGCTCTGATTTCAAAAATGAACTACATTTTATAATAATAATTTTCTAAATATTTTTAATTTATTTTTTAAATAAATACACTATTCACCGAAAATTCATTTTATTCAGAAAAAACCACAAAATTTACCTTAACATAATATCGATGCTCTGAGTTCAAAAATGAAATCCATTTTATAAAACTAATTTTTTAAATATTTTTAATTTAATTTTTAATTAAAAATCACTTTTCACCCGGAAAAAACTAATACTTGAATAATAATTTATGAAACCGTTATTTAACCATTTTATTGAATCACATTACTTAATCAAGGTGCCTAGATTATATTGATACTTTCTTTAAGTGAGATTACTAATCCATTTGGACACATTACTAATCCTAATCATAAAATAACTATTCATAATTTAATATTCATCAAAAATCAAGTTGATCTTATAAGACGCTAAATTTCGTATTGAACATAATTGTAGAAGAACATTTTTTGAAAATCATTACACATTTTTAATTATTTAAGGTTTACATATACATTTTTTGAAAATATCCTTTCTCTAAAATTAACCAAAAATATGCATACTATATTTATCCGGACATCTGAAAATTCATAAACTTCCTCAGAATAAGAAATCCCAAGTTTTTATTTAAAACAAAGGATTACACAAGGCAGTTACGGTCTCCTTACATAGCCCCTTATCACACCAGCATAGGACCTAAGTGTAAGGTGTGCTAAGGTGAGAGAATACGAGGGAGGATCAGCCAACATCGTATGAGTAGTAATTTCTATTAGTTTGAACTTCTCGTGAAGGCGATCCCGTTCTAGCTTCACAAGATGAAGTTATGCTTGGGTTTGGTCCAGAGCAAAGCCCAGTGGTGCTACCTCCTTCCCAAGTTCTGTTAGATGGGCTTCGATCGGTCCAAGACTACTGGGTGAGGCCATCGAATCTTCTTTCTATATTAATTAACAAAGATAACTTGTATTTAGAGACAATAATCGAAACGTTTAGTTTACAGTGGTCATATTGACCAATGGTCATATAACAGTCAAAACCCAACTGTCTCATTTTAATTATACTCATGTTATCAAATGAAAAATTTTGGTTGAGTATAAAAATAAAATAAAATAAAACAACACACAAAATTAGGAAACAAGATTTATTCAAAATTTCAGGTCGTTATAATCTTCCCCCCTTAAGAAATTGCGTCCTCGCAATTTTTAAAATTGGGTTTTGAAATTTTATTGACAGTCCCACATTGGAAAAGGAGTCAGTAAAACTATTACTTTAAAATAATGAAAGGGAAGTACAAAGGTCACCCGAGTTAACCCATACTAGGATCCCATGTAGGATAACATGGACATAGAGGAAAAAACTAAGGGTCAGGTTCTAAGGGGGAGTGATAGAAAACATGATTAGGAGAAAGTTAACCACGAGAAAATCCCAACCTTATGGTGTGTGTAAACGGTCTTTGATTACCTATTAGAAAAAATAAACCAACAACGTTTTTGTTTTACATTCCTTTTCATAATTTTGAGGAATTTATTTACTACATAGAACAAAAACATAGGAAAATATACCTACCTTCAAGTAGAGTTTCATCCTTTAATAAGTCTCTACCAAAACTAAACTTTTATCCAAATGATGAGAATAAAAAAACACTTGGTCTCATCAAAAGCACAAGAATCATTTTCTAGAGAATCACATAATCCACAGAAGATTAACTATCTATTTCTTCTATCTTTAAACATTATCCCAAAAACAGAAAGGTTAAGGTAAAACAACTCTTCAAAAAGAAATAATCCCAAAGGAATGGAAACTACTTTTAAATCTTCAATGTTTCGTGGTACTACCCAAAGTTCATCATAGACCATTCCATAAAAAGCGGTCCTTAAAATTCCTCAAAATAAACCAAACTAATATTGAAACCCAAATACAAGAAGGATTTGATAACATAGTCTTCCAAAATAAACTTCATTGTTCATCTCCAAGAAACATCAACCACTCCTAATGTCTTATAACAAAAGTAGCTAACCTAAACATATTTTACTCAAGATAGGTTAATCATTCCTATAAGTAACCTAAATTACTATATGTCCACCTTAAATTTATCGATTCTTCAAAATATAAGTCAACCTTACTCCTCAATGAAAATACCGTAGTAATCTTTTTACCTCGATCATATAGGGTCCCCAAAATAGTGAACATCTTCAAAAATAATAATCATCTTTTAATCCCCTAATCATCCTTGTCATATTAATACGGCAATCGTCGCATTTCCTATCACATTGGTTGTTGGGACATGTTCTTTCTTTTACCACCATTAATTAAGAAGAGAAAGTATAATTAGGGGCTTAAGTACTTATCCAATAATCATGAAAAGGAACTGAAAGCATATAAGGATAACTTGTAGAAGAAAATTATACCCTAACTTGTGATCCCCTAGGTTCCCATCTAGGTTATCCATAATCACATACTCTTCTGTGAATCTTTGTTTTATTTTATCTTTGTTCCTTTAACAATGGTTCATACTAAGATTATGAATTTACCAAAGCATATCCCCAGGGAGTGTCGTAACCAAGAGTGTAGCAAGGCCCATTGTCGTGTACCAGTTCCCATACGAGTCTAGCTCAAAGCGGTGTTTTCGGGTTTTACCACTATGTACATCTGTGCCAGAGCCACCTCTACCTGCTCGTATCCAGACAGGGATGTATTTTATTGTCAACCCCTTACTCAATACTCACCAAAATACCAGGAAGATATCCTATATTTAAAATTTTCTATAGGGTTCTTCCTAGAGTATTCATATCCTAATTTCCATAAATAACTAAACCATCCTTTGATACCAACTATAGCATCCCACATTTTTTGTCACATAAATATTCATTACATTATACAAAATTGAGAATCTTTAAGGTTTAGTGTCTTGGAAACAGGAACTTAATACATGAAACAAAAAAAAACATTCTTCTTAAACACATGAAAGGCTTCTACTTATGTTCATCTTAGGTTCATTACTTCATCTCATAACCTGGGGACATAAATCAAAAGAAAGGGTTAGCAGAAGGCCCAGTAAGGGAAAAAAGAGAAACATTTAACATGTGAACTTGAGATACATCAACTATGTCATGAAAAAGATCTTTAAGGCATGAGAAAGAAATCATGTGGCATACCATAATAAAAATAACATTTTTCATAACTTTAATATGTGGCTACATCATTTAACATAGACAATCATGAACATATCACCAAGGTCCATCCCCAAGGTGTCATTTGAAAATTACCAAGGTTATTCACCAAGATATCGTGAAAATTGTAATCTCTAGTGGTTACATCATTACCCAATGCATTAGAGCGCTATCAGGGAGAACCCTTAAATTTGACTTTATTATCATGTGATCCACATATATCATCATAAATCATTTCATAAAAAACCCATATTTCATAAAATAAATGGGTTCCATTTAATAATCATAACGTTTTAAAAACTTCTTTAAAGACATGATCTTTACGTCACTTTAAACCCACAGAAGGGGAGAGCGGGTCTCATGTATGTAAATCCCATAATTTAAAATAGAAAAATTTGATATATATGTGAATACCCCTATAGAAATAAGAGCTTTGAGTACTCACTTTATAACATAAAATAATTTTGAGAAGAGAGAGAGGCATTTTGAGACGAAAATTCTACAGCATAACGGTTATGTTTCGGGGTTTTAGAAAACATTGAAAAGAGATGGGACATGGGTCAAACATTCATAAATGACCCATAAAATAGTAGAGGGACAGAATAAGAATGATATATGAACATGGTAATGAAATTTTAAGACATGCCATTTGAAATGAAAAACATGGAAGGAAGACAAAAATTAGATTTCTCTTATGAAAATTCAGCAGCCTAACATCGTCACATAAACTTCAACAAAATGATTTGAAAAGATCAAATAGGGTCTCTCATAATGTGAACATAATAGTTTGGTATGATAGACATAGATATCATACCCCAACATAATTAAAAAGGAATTTGAAAGACTTGACATGAAAGTAGAACTTTGAAAAGAATGAGAAGGGTGAACGAACCTCTTAAAAATTCGGCAGCCTAACAGCACCACTTAAAACATAAAAATACTGAATTGAACAGATCAAATGGGGTATCTCATCATATGATCCAAAAATATAAGTATTATAGGTATAGATATAATACCCTAAAACAATAAAAAGGAACTTGAAAGACTTGACATGAAAGTAGAACTTGAAAATGAGAAGGGAGGAAGAATCCATTAAAAAAATTTCGACAGCCTAAGGACGCCACTTAAAACTTCATAAAACGAAATAATGAGAGTAAGAGGGGATCTTTCATTATATGAACATGAAAATGGAAGTAATAGGAATATAAAATAATATCATTTAACATAAGAACATGGAGCATAAAAGAAATGACATAAAAGAGATTACTTGAAAAGAAAGAGAGTGGTCAGATCCCTTACCTTAAAATGTAACTCTTAAAACTCAAAGGTTTGGACCTTGAGGGCTTGGGGGAACCTTGGGAGGACTCCCTGGGAGGTAAGGAGACCAGAAAATCGTTGAGAATGATTTTTGAGTCCAAATTATGAGAGCATGGCTTGGTATTTATAGGGAAAGTGGGGGACAAGGCATTAATGGCCAAGGGACACCTCATAAGTGGGTTTCTCAAAACCATGTCCTCTCCCAAGATATTTCTAATGAAGATAGGCCACAAGGGGCCCCCAACACTATAATTCATCACCTTTGGTCGTCCAACCCATAAAATATCTCATGACTTCATCATGACACAGTTATGATGTCATTAAACATACCGAAACCCTAAAACTGTATTTTTACTATTCACTGAAAATTCAACTTTCTCCGAAAAATCCCAAAATTTAACCTTAACAAAATATCAATGCTCTGATTTCAAAAATGAAGTCCATTTTATACAAATAATTTCCTAAATATTTTTAATTTATTTTTTAAATAAATACACTATTCACCGAAAATTCATTTTTTTCAGAAAAAACCCCAAAATTTACCTTAACATAATATCGATGCTCTGAGTTCAAAAATGAAATCCATTTTATAAAAATAATTTTCTAAATATTTTTAATTTAATTTTTAAATAAAAAACACTATTCACCCAAAAAAACTAATACATGAATAATAATTTATGAAACCTTTATTTAACCATTTTGTTGAATTACATTACTTAATCAAGGTGCCTAGATTATATTAATACTTTCTTTAAATGAGATTACTAATCTATTTGGACACATTACTAATCCTAATCATAAAATCACTATTCATATCTTATTATTCATTAAAAATCATGTTGATCTTATAATACTCTAAATTTCTTACTGAACATAATTGTAGAAGAACATTTTTTGAAAATCATTACACATTTTTAATTATTTAAGGTTTACATAAACATTTTTTAAAAATATCCTTTCTCTAAAATTCACCAAAAATATGCATACTATATTTATCCGGACATTTGAAAATTCATAAACTTCATCATAAGAAGAAATCCCAATTTTTTATTTAAAACAAAGGATTACACAAGGAAGTTACGATCTCCTTACATAGCCCCTTATCACACCAGCATAGGACCTGAGTGTAAGGTGTGCTAAGTGAGAGAATCCGAGGGAGGCTCGACCAACATCGCACGAGTAGTAATTTCCATCAGTTTGAACTTCTCGTGAAGGCGATCCCGTTCTAGCTTCACACGGTGAAGTTCAGCTTGGGTTTGGTCCAGAGCAAAGCCCAGTGGTGCTACCTCCTTCCCAAGTTCTGTTAGATGGGATTCGATCGGTCCAAGACTACTGGGTGAGGCCATCGAATCTTCTTTCTATATTAATTAACCAAGATTACTTGAATTTAGAGACAGTAATCGAAACATTTAGTTTACATCGGTCATATTGACCCATGGTCATAAAACAGTCAAAACGCAATGGTTTCATTTTAATTATACTCATGTTATCAAATGAAACATTTTTGTTGAGTATATAAATAAAATAAAACAAAACAACACACAAAATTAGGAAACAATATTTATTCAAAATTTCAGGTCGTTACAATATTCCCCCTTAAGAAATTTTGTCCTCACAATTTTTAAAATTGGGTTTTGAAATTTTATTGAAAGTCCCACATTGGAAAAGGAGTCAGTAAAACTATTACTTTAAAAGAAAGAAAGGGAAGTACAAAGGTCACCTGAGTTAACCCATACTTGGATCCCATGTAGGAAAACATGGACATGGAGGAAAAAACCAAGGGTCACATTCTAAGGGAGAGTGATAGAAAACATGATTAGGAGAAAGTTAACCACGAGAAAATCCCAACCTTATGATGTGTGTAAACGGTATTTGATTACCTAGTTGGAAACGTAAAGCAAGAAAGTTTTTGGTTTACGTTCCTTTTCATAATTTTGAGGAATTAATTTACTACATAGAACAAAAACATAAGAAAATATACCTACCTTCAAGTAGAGTTTCATCCTTTAATAAGTCTCTACCAAAACTAATCATTTCCCCAAATGATGAGAATACAAAAACAATTGGTCTCATCAAAAGCACAAGAATAATCTTCTAGAGAATCACATAATCCACAAAATATTAACTATCTATTTCTTCTATATTTAAACATTATCCCAAAAACAGAAAGGTTAAGGTAAAACAACTCTTCAAAAAGAAAGAATCGCATAGGAATGGAAACTACTTTTAAATCTTCAAAGTTACATGGTACTACCCAAAGTTCATCATAGACCATTCCATAAATAACGGTCCTTAAAATTCCTCAAAATAAACCAAACTAAGATTGAAACCCAAATACAAGAAGGATTTGATAACATAGTCTTCCAAAATAAACTTCATTGTTCATCTCCAAACAACATCAACCACTCCTAACATCTTATAAAAAAAGTAGCTAAACTAAACATATTTTACTCAATATAGGTTAATAATTCCCATAATTAAACTAAATTACTATAAGTCCACATTAAATTTATCTATTCTTCAAAATATAAGTCAACCTTACTCCTCAATGAAAATACCGTAGTAATCTTTTTACCTCGATCATATTGGGTCCCCAAAATATTGAACGTCTTCCAAAATAATAATCATCTATTAATCCCCTAATCATCCCTGTCATATTAATATGTCAATCATCGCATTTCCTACCACATTGGTTGTTGGGACATGTTCTTCCATTTCCCACAATTAACTAATAAGAGAAAGTATAATTAGGGTCTTAAGTACTTAGCCAATAATCTTGAAAAGGAACTGAAAGCATATAAGGATAACTTGTAGAAGAAAAGTATACCCTAACTTGTGATCCCCTAGGTTTCCATATAGGTTATCCATGATCATATACTCATATGTGAATCTTTATTTTATTTTATCTTTGTTCCTTTAACAATGGTTCATACTAAGATTATGAATTTACCAAAGCATATCCCCCGGGAGTGTTGTAACCAAGAGTGCAGCAAGGCCCGTTGTCGTGTACCAGTTCCTGTTCGAGTCTAGCTCAAAGTGGTTTTTTCAGGTTTTACCCCTATGTACATCTGTGCCAGAGCCACCTCTACCTGCTCGTATCTAGACAGGGATGTATTTTCTTGGAAACCCCTTACTCAATACTCACCAAAATACCAGGATGATTTACTATATTTAAACTTTTCTATAGGGTTCTTCCTAGAGTTTTCATATCCTAATTTCCACAAATAACTAAACCATCCTTTGATACCAACTATAGCATCCCACCTTTTTTGTCACATAAACTTTCATTACATTATACAAAACTGAGGATCTTTAAGGTTTAGTGTCTTGGAAACCAGGAACTTAATACATGAAACTAATTTTTTTTTTCTTAAACACTTGAAAGGATTATCCTTATGTTCATCCTAGGTTCATTACTGAATCTCATAACCTGTTGACATATATCAAAAGAAAGGGTGAGAAGAAGGCCCAGTAAGGGAAAAAAGAGAAACATTTAACATGTGAACTTGAGATACATCAACTATGTCATGAAAAAGAACTTTAAGGAATGAGAAAGAAATCATGTGGCATATCATAATAAAAATAACATTTTTCATAACTTTAAGATGTGGCTACATCATTTAACATAGACAATCATGAACATATCACCAAGGTCCATCCCCAAGGTGTCATCTGAAAATTACCAAGGTTATTCACCAAGATATCGTGAAAATTGTAATCTCTAGTGGTTACATCATTACCCAATGCATTGGAGCGCTATCAGGGAGAACCCTTAAATTTGTCTTTATTATAATGTGAGCCACATATGTCATCATAAATAATTTCATAAACAACCCATATAGCATAAAATAAATGGGTTTCATTTCATAATCATAATGTTTTAAAAACTTCTTTAAAGACATGATCTTTACGTCACTTTAAACCCACGGAAGGGGAGAGCGGGTATCATGTATGTAAATACCAGAATTTAAAATAGAACATTTTGATATATATGTGAATACCACTATAGAAATAAGAGCTTTGAGTATTCAATTTATAACATAAAATAATTTTGAGAAGAGAGAGAGAATTTTGAGACGAAAATTCTGCAGCATAACGGCTATGTTTCGGGGTTTTAGAAAACATTGAAAAGAGAGGGGAAATGGGTCAAACATTAATAAATGACCCATAAAAAAGTAGAGGGCCAGAATAAGAATGATATATGAACATGGTAATGAAATTTGCGAACATACCATTTGAAATGAAAAACATGGAAGGAAGACAGAAATTAAATTTCTCTTATGAAAATTCAGCAGCCTAATGGCGTCACTTAAACTTCAACAAAATGATTTGAAAAGATCGAATAGGGTCTCTCATAATGTGAAAATAAGAGTTAGGTATGATATATATAGAGATAATACCCCAAAATAATTAAAAAGTAACTTGAAAGACTTGACATGAAAGTAGAACTTTGAAAAGAATGAGAAGGGTGAAAGAACCACTTAAAAATTCGACAGCCTAACGTCGCCACTTAAAACATCAAAATACTGAATTGAAGAGATCAAATGGGGTATATAATCATATGATCATAAAAGATCATTATGATAGATATATATATCATACCCCAACACAATAAAAAGTAACTTGAAAGACTTGATATGAAAGTTGAACTTGAAAACGAGAAGGGAGGAAGAATCCGTTACAAAAATTTCGGCAGCCTAACGGTGCCACTTAAAACTTCATAAAAAGAAATATTGAGAGTAAGAGGGGATCTATAATTATATGAACATGAAAAAGGAAGTAAGAGGAATATAAAATAACATCCTTTAACATAAGAACATGGATCATAAAAGAAATGACATAAATGAGATTACTTGAAAAGAAAGAGAGAGGTCAGATCTGTTGCCTTAAAACGTAACTCTTAAAACTCAAAGGTTTGGACCTTGAGGGCTTGGGGGCCCCTTGGGAGGACGTCTTCGGAGGTAAGGAGACTATAACGTCGTTGAGAATGATTTTGGAGTCCAAAGGATGAGAGCATTGCTTGGTATTTATAGGGAAACTGAGGGGACAAGGCATTAATGGCCAAGGGACACCTCATAAGTGGGTTTCTCAAAACAATGTGCTCTCCCAAGATATTTCCCATGAAGTTAGGCCAAATGGGGCCCAAAACACTATAAGTCATCACCTTTGGTCGTCCAAACCATAAAATATCTCATGACATCATCATGACACAGTTATGATGTCATTAAACATACCAAAACCCTAAAACTGTATTTTTACTATTCACTGAAAATTCAACTTTCTCAGAACAATCCCAAAATTTGACTTAACCAAATATCAATGTTCTGATTTAAAAAATGAAATCCATTTTATAAAAATAATTTTCTAAATATTTTTAATTTATTTTTTAAATAAATACACTATTCACCAAAAATTCATTTTTTTTTAGAAAAAACCCCAAAATTTACCTTAACATAATATCGATGCTCTGAGTTCAAAAATGAAATCCATTTTATAAAAATAATTTTCTAAATATTTTTAATTTAATTTTTAATTAAAAAACACTATTCCCTCAAAAAAACTAATACTTGAATAATAATTTATGAAACCGTTATTTAACCATTTTATTGAATCACATTACTTAATCAAGGTGCCTAGATTATATTAATACTTTTTTAAGTGAGATTACTAATACATTTGGACACATTACTAATCCTAATCATAAAATCACTATTCATAATTTACTATTCATCAAAAATCAAGTTGATCTTATAAGACTCTAAATTTCGTACTGAACATAATTGTAGAAGAGCATTTTTTTGAAAATCATTACACATTTTTCATTATGTAAGGTTTACATAAACATTTTTAAAAAATATCATTTCTCTAAAATTCACCAAAAATATGCATACTATATTTATCCAAACATTTGAAAATTCATAAACTTCATCATAAGAAGAAATCCCAATTCTTTATTTAAAACAAAGGATTACACAAGGCAGTTACGGTCTTCTTACATAGCCCCTTATCACACCAGCGTAGGACTTAAGTGTAAGGTGTGCTAAGGTGAGAGAATCTGAGGGATGCTCGGCCAACATCGCATGAGTAGTAATTTCTATCAGTTTGAACTTCTCGCGAAGGCAATCCCGTTCTTGCTTCACACGATGAAGTTCAGCTTGGGTTTGGTCCGGAGCAAAGCCCAGTGGTGCTACCTCTTTCCCAAGTTCTGTTAGATGGTCTTCGATCGGTCCAAGACTACTGGGTGAGGCCATCGAATCTTCTTTCTATATTAATTAACCAAGATTACTTGTATTTAGAGACAATAATCGAAATGTTTAGTTTACAGCGGTCATATTGACCAATGGTCATATAACAGTCAAAACCCAACGGTCTCATTTTAATTATACTCATGTTATCAAATGAAACATTTTTGTTGAGTATAAAAATAAAATAAAATAAAACAACACAAAAAATTAGGAAACAAGATTTATTCAAAATTTCAGGTCATTACAATCTGCCCCCCTTAAGAAATTGCATCCTCGCAATTTTTAAAATTGGGTTTTGAAATTTTATGGAAAGTCCCACATCGGAAAAGGAGTCAGTAAAACTATTACTTTAAAAGAAAGAAAGGGAAGTACAAAGGTCACTCGAGTTAACCCATACTAGGATCCCATGTAGGAAAACATGGACATGGAGGAAAAAACCAAGGGTCACGTTCTAAGGGAGAGTTATAGAAAACATGATTAGGAGAAAGTTAACCACAAGAAAATCCCAACCTTATGATGTGTGTAAACGGTCTTTGATTACCTAGTAGGAAACATAAACCAACAACGTTTTTGTTTTACGTTCCTTTTCATTATTTTGAGGAATTCATTTACTATGTAGAACAAAAACATAAGAAAATATACCTACCTTCATGTAGAGTTTCATCCTTTAATAAGTCTCTACCAAAACTAATATTTTCTCCAAATGATGATAATACAAAAACACTTGGTCTCATCAAAAGCACAAGAATAATCTTATAGAGAATCACATAATCCACAAAAGATTATCTATCTATTTCTTCTATCTATAAACATTATCCCAAAAATAGAAAGGTTAAGGTAAAACAACTCTTCAAAAAGAAAGAATCCCATAGGAATGGAAACTACTTTTAAATCTTCAAAGTTCCGTGGTACTACCCAAAGTTCATCATATACCATTCCATAAATAACGGTCCTTAAAATTCCTCAAAATAAACCAAACTAAGATTGAAACCCGAATACAAGAAGGATTTGATAACATAGTCTTCCAAAATAAACTTCATTGTTCATCTCCAAAAAACATCAACCACTCCTAACATCTTATAACAAAAGTAGATAACCTAAACATATTTTACTCAAGATAGGTTAATCATTCCCATAAGTAACCTAAATTACTATAAGTCCACCTTAAATTTATCTATTCTTCAAAATATAAGTCAATCGTACTCCTCAATGAAAATACCATAGTAATCTTTTTACCTATATCATATAGGGTCCCCAAAATAGTGAACGTCTTCCAAAAGAATAATCATCTTTTAATCCCCTAATCATCCCTGTCATATTAATACGGCAATCATCGCATTTCCTATCACATTGGTTGTTGGGACATGTTCTTCCATTTCCCACCATTAACTAAGAAGAGAAAGTATAATTAGGGGTTTAAGTACTTAGCCAATAATCATGAAAAGTAACTGAAAGCATATAAGGATAACTTGTAGAAGAAAAGTATACCCTAACTTGTGATCCCCTAGGCTCCCATCTAGGTTATCCATGATCATATACTCTTATGTGAATTTTTATTTTATTTTATCTTTGTTCCTTTAACAATGGTTCATACTAATCTTATGAATTTACCAAAGCATATCCACCGGGAGTGTAGAAACCAAGAGTGAAACAAGGCCCATTATCGTGTACCAATTCCCGTTCGAGTCTAGTTCAAAGTGGTGTTTTCGGGTTTTACCCCTGTGTACATCTATGCCAGATCCACCTCTACCTGCTCATATCCAGACAGGGATGTATTTACTTGGAAACCCCTTACTCAATACTCACCAAAATACCAGGAAGATTTCCTATATTTAAACTTTTCTATAGGGTTATTACTAGAGTTTTCATATCCTAATTTCCACAAATAACTAAACCATCCTTTGATACCAACTATAGAATCCCGCATTTTTTGTCACATAAACTTTTATTACATTATATAAAACTGAGGATCTTTAAGGTTTAGTGTCTTCTAAACCAGGAACTTAATACATGAAAGAAAAAAAACATGCTTCTTAAACACTTGATAGGCTTCTCCTTATGTTCATCCTAGGTTCATTACTGCATCTCATAACCCGGGGACATACATCAAAAGAAAGGGTGAGCATAAGGCCTAGTAAGGGAAACAAGAGAAACATTTAACATGTGAGCTTGAGATACATAAACTATGTAATGAAAAAGAACTTTAAGGAATGAGAAAGAAATCATGTGGCATATCATAATAAAAATAACATTTTTCATAACATTAAGATGTGGCTACATCATTTATTAGAGAAAATCATGAACATATCTCCAAGGTCCATCCCCAAGGGGTCATTTGAAAATTACCAAGGTTATTTACCAAGATATCGTGAAAATTGTAATCTCTAGTGGTTACATAATTACCCAATGCATTGGAGCGCTATCAGGGAGCACCCTTAAATTTGTCTTTATTATCATGTGATACACATATATCATCATAAATCATTTCATAAACAACCCATATAGCATAAAATAAATGGGTTTCATTTCATAATCATAACGTTTTAAAAACTGCTTTAAAGACATGATCTTGACGTCACTTTAATCCCACGGAAGGGGAGAGCGGGTCTCATGTATGTAAATACCAGAATTTAAAATAGAACATTTTGATATATATGTAAATACCCCTGTAGAAATAATAGCTTTAAGTATTCACTTTATAACATAAAATAATTTTTGAGAAGAGAGAGAGTCATTTTGAGACAAAAATTCTGCAGCATAACGGCTATGTTTTGGGGTTTTAGAAAAGATTGAAAAGAGAGAGGACATGGGTCAAACATTCATAAATGACCCATAAAATAGTAGAGGGACAGAATAAGAATGATATATGAACATGGTAATTAAATTTTAAGGACATTCCATTTGAAATGAAAAACATGGAAGGAAGACAGAAATTAGATTTCTCTTATGAAAATTCAGCAGCCTAACGGTGTCACTTAAACTTCAACAAAATGATTTGAAAAGATCAAATAGGGTCTCTCATAATGTGAAAAAAAGAGTTCGGTATGATAGATATTGAGATCATACCCCAACATAATTAAAAAGGAACTTGAAAGACTTTACATGAAAGGAGAACTTTGAAAAGAATGAGAGAGGTGAAAGAACCACTTAAAAATTCGGCAGCCTAACGGTGCCACTTAAAACATCAAAATACTGAATTGAAGAGATAAAATGGGATATCTCATAATATGATCATAAAATATCAGTATGATAGATATAGATATCATACCCTAACACAATAAAAAGGAACTTGAAAGACTTGACATGAAAGTAGAACTTGAAAACGAGAAGGGAGAAATAATCTGTTACAAAAATTTCGGCAGCCTAACAGCGCCACATAAAACTTCATAAAACGAGATAATGAGAGTAAGAGGGGATATCTCATTATATGAACTTTAAAAGGGAAGTAAGTGGAATATAAAATAACATACTTTAACATAATAACATGGAGCATAAAAGAAATGACATAAAAGAGATTACTTGAAAAGAAAGAGAGAGGTCAGATCCCTTACCTTAAAATGTAACTCTTAAAACTCAATGGTTTGGACCTTGAGGGATTGGGGGAACCTTGGGAGGACTCCTTGGGAGGTACGGAGACCTGAACATCGTTGAGAATGATTTTGGAGTCCAAAGGATGAGAGCATAGCCTGGTATTTATAGGGAAAGTGAGGGGACAAGGCATTAATGGCCAAGGGACACATCATAAGTGGGTTTCTCAAAACCATCTGCTCTCCCAATATATATCCCATGATGTTCGGTCACATGGGGACCCCAATACTATAATTCATAACCTTTGGTCGTCCAACCCATAAAATATCTCATGACATGATCATGACACAGTTATGATGTCATTAAACATACCAAAACCCTAAAACTGTATTTTTACTATTCACTGAAAATTCAACTTTCTCAGAAAAATCCCAAAATTTCACCTTAACCAAATATCAATGCTCTGATTTCAAAAATGAACTCCATTTTATAAAAATAATTTTCTAAATATTTTTAATTTATTTTTTTAAATAAATACACTATTCACTGAAAATTCATTTTTTTCAGAAAAAACCCCCAAAATTTACCTTAACATAATATCGATGCTCTGAGTTCAAAAATGAAATCCATTTTATAAAAATAATTTTCTAAAGATTTTTAATTTATTTTTTAATTTAAAAAAATTGTTCACCCATAAAACTAATACTTGAATAATAATTTATGAAACCGTTATTTTACCATTTTATTGAATCACATTACTAAATCAAGGTGCCTAGATTATATTAATACTATCTTTAAGTGAGATTAATAATCAATTTGGACACATTACTAATCCTAATCATAAAATCACTATTCATAATTTACTATTCATAAAAATCAAGTTGATCTATTAGACTCTAAATTTCGTACTGAAAATAATTGTAGAAGAACATTTTTTGAAATTCATTACACATTTTTAATTATTTAAGGTTTACATAAACATTTTTTTAAAATATCCTTTCTCTAAAATTCACCAAAAATATGCATACTATATTTATCCGAACATTTGAAAATTCATAAACTTCATCATAAGAAGAAATCCCAATTTTTTATTTAATAAAAGGATTGCACAAGGCAGTTACGGTCTCCTTAAATATCCCCTTATCACACCAGTATAGGACCTAAGTGTAAGGTGTGCTAAGGTAAGAGAATCCGAGGGAGGCTCGGCCAACATCGCACGAGTAGTAATTTTTATCAGTTTGAACTTCTCGCGAAGGTGATCACGTTCTAGCATCACACGATGAAGTTCAGCTTGGGTTTGTTCCAGAGAAAAGCCCAGTGATGCTACCTCCTTCCCATGTTCTGTTAGATGGGCTTCGATCGGTCCAAGACTACTGGGTGAGGCCATCGAATCTTCTTTCTATATTAATTAATCTAGATTACTTGTATTTAGAGACAATAATCGAAACGTTTAGTTTACAACGGTCATATTGACCAATGGTCATATAACAGTCAAAACCCGACGGTCTCATTTTAATTATACTCATGTTATCAAATGAAACATTTTTGTTGAGTATAAAAATAAAATAAAATAAAACAACACAAAAAATTAGGAAACAAGATTTATTCAAAATTTCGGGTTGTTACAGTACCTCACTATGAAATAAATACACATGTTATAGAAGTATTGAAACTCTATATACTCAAAAAACATACCCAATCACCCATGGTTAATCATCATTAAAAAAACTCATTCCAATGACATTGCATCACATATCTAAAATTTAAGTAACGGCCACTATCTAGATCCATATAGAAAACACATTGATTGAGTTATTTAATTACCCAAATCTAAATCCCAATTGAAATATACACCAAGTAACTAGATATTGAAGAAGTATATAACATGTCTTATAGGGAACATGACATGTAGCACTAGTGTAGTATCCACATCATCTATGATAACATTAAATTCCATGAAAACACCATATAAATGGAATTTAGAATAGACATAATGATTTTTATCACTAGGTGGAATACTCAACATTTATTATTTAAACTTGAGACATCAGTAACTTATGTACACATTATATGGTTCTAATTACCAAGGAATTAATGGAATATGAGACACTAGGGTGTGTACTCTATCATCCAATCCTAAAAGTTGTACATGGTCTCTTATAAGCATATGAGGTCATAAATCATGTGATATATAACTCCATCATAATTATTTAGTGTCAATATCATGAGATACACAATGAAATTTATTCCAATCTACCAATTATGTAGTTAGTTATTTAATCTAGATTCGTCTCATTTCCTTTATATTTATACACACATAACACATTTTTTTAGTCATGATTAAAACTTATTTTATAACCCTGATCATGGATGAAAAACTATTAGATTCCAATATCCATCCATTGATATTAAGGATAAAAATACCATGCAATTTGGATGATACTCCCATAGAAATTTGTTCCACATGGTAATACACCACTTCTTCTTACATTCATGTTTCTCTAAATTTCAAGACAAACACTATTTTTGTTAACCAGAATAATAAAAACCCAATAGCCACACATGGTCCATTTACTTATTCACTTTAAAATATGACCAATAATGAATAACTAATAGATTATTGGTAGGATAATGATGAATACAAAGTGAATGGTGTGAGGAAAATAATAATCAGCCATGTGAATATCATTCATGGTAATTATAACACCATCTATCGAACATATGTGCGAAATATCAATAAAAATATATTAAAATATAACTAATACTTTAATCTCAGATATATTATAATTATAAAAATTAATATGTCCATGAAAACATTCATATATAGGTTGAAGACATTAATTCATGTTAAAAAATGAAGTTAATGAAAGTGTCTAGAAATAAAAATTCCCTATATTTGAAGCGACTCATCATCAATTCATTTTCAATGTCACAACACTATCATATTTTCCAATAAGTTATTTTAGACATAATACCACATTTAAATCTCCATCAAGGATACCTCAATCTAGTTTCCCTTCCCTCCGTCTATTTTTTCATTTTTGATAACTTATAAACATCAGTAAAACCCATAACATCTTTTATATTGGAAACAATAAGGGTTTTAAAATAAGTCAACAAAAATAATAAATTTACTCATGACTGGAACATCAGTAAAACTCCAAAACACCACCTCTGTGAAAACAGAACTCACAAAAAGAAACATATTCATTAGAAATTTGTTATGAGTTTATCGGTCTTTAAACATTCACCAACATACCCCAAGGATGTCTTAGGACTCCGAAAAACCCCAAAAAAGATGAGATAATTTATTTGAAAATAGAATAGAAATGTAATAATTCACCTAAGGAAACTGTCATTGATTCTAAAGATTTTGTTTCTTTTAATAAAATAATAATTTTTTATTTCTTACATTTTAATGATGATCTCTAAAAAATATATTGATAAAATTAATTTAATTTTTAATAAAGAACCACAACAATTTCTTAAAATTAATTACGAAGCTATAACGAACAATAATATAATTATAGATAAGGAAAACATTATTTTATTTGAAAACATGTTATGTTATTCATTTAGAGAAATTAAATTTATGAAATTTATCACTTTTTTTAATTTTTTTGTTTATAAATATTAAAAATTTAATAAACATTCAAATATTGATTATAATATTTTTACTAATTTAAATAATATCATTTAATGATAAAATATTTATTTATCAAGGAAATGTTTTTAATTGTTTAATATATATTTATCTAAATAAACAAATTTAATAACAAATAATGAATGATTTTAATGAAATAAAACATATAATATAAAAAATAAATTTAATTAAAAATTCAACTAGAATTTTTAAATGGAATGGAATAATATTAAAATAGTTTCTCTCCTAAAATATAATTTTTCTAAAATTTATTTCTTAAGTGTTTATGTTCATTAATTTTATTTTGTTTTATCATTTTGGAACTAAATCTAGTAAAATGAAATTAATATTTTCAATATTCATTTAAAATTTAGAAAATGTGGATAATTTTTAATTTTATGAATAAAAATATGTTATTAAAGAAAAAATATGTTAAAATAATAAAGGTGAATTCATTATAATTGGTTTATGTATGGCCTAAAGGCTTAATCTATAATTAATCATTATACCAAAATATGTTCATGAGGGATTTCACAACAATCTATCATGTATTCTCCACAATTTTTAAAAATTGGATCCACTTCACAAAAGAAATTACATTTCTTAGTCATTAAGAAATTGATAAATTCTACAATTCCATCTAAGATCATATATAAAATGAACCCTTCCCTATCAAACTGAATAAAAATATTTCATTGAATTTCCTCATGATTTCATGACCATAGTCTCTCTATAAGGAAAATACCATATATTTTTTAATCTCTTCTTATATGATGGAGTTCGTAATCTTTCAAATCCATGGGTATCTCTAAGAAAAGATTCATATTTTTCAACATAAGTGCTGTCCTATCCCTAAAAAATTATATTATTCATTTTTAATCCAAGTATTTTCCAACATTATTCATCACATTAAACATTTTAAATGATTATTATTTTTTAAAACTGATATTATTTCTAATAAATAAAATTTTCTTACTCATTTTATTATTGTAACACATTATCTCATGGATCTCTTCTACCATCCACAACAACATTGATATAATTATTTCATCATGAATAAATAAAAAAATACAATTAATTTGATATAATAATTATTAAATTAATAATTTTTTCAATTAATTGTATGAAAATACATATAAAAACATTTATCAAAAAATCAATTATTTTTTGTCAAATCAAAATTCACAAAAAAATAGATTTTAAGGTAACTTGAAGAACCATATATATATATAGCTTTCAAAAAATAACTATTATATATAAAACTATATAAAACAGAAAAATTAATATAAAATTAAAATTTTGGAGGTGAAAAAAATGATAAAGGATCATCGACTAGAATCACTATATCGAAGCTAGTGATGAATAAAAGGGACAATTAACACCCAAATATTAATTTTAATAAATATAATTAACAAATTGGAAGTTTTAAATTATTAACCAATGGTAAAAATTAAAATTATTATAATAATTTTTATGAAATAGATAATTAATAAATAATTATATAGGAGGTTATATCACACTTGACCAAACTTGAATCTAATGTGAGGGGTTTTGTTTCTAAAATTTCCATCTTTGAGGTACGTTTCATATTATACTAAAATTTTTATTTATATTGGGAATATAAATCATATATAGAAATTTTTAATAATTATATTTTCATTTATCTTATTTAATGTTCTATTTTAGGGTATATATTTCAAGCACTACTAATTTAATAATTACCAAATCCATAAGGTTTTATTGTAAACTCAAATTTTTTTCACTGTGTTTTAATGATTTTTGATTCATTCTGAATGATCAAGTTTTTTTTACTAATAACATGTGTTATATATATATATATATATCAAAAACCCCATTTTTTACGTGTTTTATAAATTAATATCTATTTTAAAAACATTTAAAAACATTTTATCTAAATAAAAAGGTTTTTGTTGACTCAATTTTTATTTCATTGGGATAACATCCTAATTATTTGTTTTCGGTATTTTGAGCATATCATATTCTACCCTTACTAAATTTCATATGGTATTTTCTATTTTTATCAAACTAAAATATATTTTCATTTTAAAATCATATTCATTAATATATTTTATTCTTCATGAAAATATGACATTATTAAGTACAATTCTGACATTCTCTGTTAGATCATTCACCACCAAGACCGTATTTCTTTTTTCCATAAATGTTATATTTTCATATTTTGAAACCCAAATATGTTTGTTCATAGATAATACTAATATTTAAATATATATCACTGTAAAATTAAAAATAATAACTCATTAATTTTTTTTTATTTTATATAAAATATCACTAAATCATAAAAATTCATTTTTTTCACAATCATATATTTCGTATCATCCCCACCACATTTCCCTAAAAAATATTTATTTATTTTCTTTGTTTCAATATGGAGAAATTTTATTAATTTTATTTTCCATATGTCTTTATTTTAACTTCATGGAAATTTATTTTTATGAATGTGGCTTCAAACATCATTTTTTATGACAATACAAAAAATTAAGATAACTATATTTTGATTGAGAATCTTATTTCCTCTCTCTATTAAGAAGATAAATATCTTATGGACTTATTCATGAATGTCACACCATAATGGTATTACTTTATATACATCTATATCATTATTTATTACTTTGATTTCATATGAACTAAATATTGATTTCTACTTATGAGATACAATTAAAAAATATTATGTATCCTATCGTACTTCATTGGGATTCTTATGATAAAATTTATGATTGATTTATTGTGGTACATAAATTTAATGTTTATCATTATTTGGTATAGAGGTTATATATATCCTTCACATTCATTTGGTAATGTTTAATATCTCCTAGAAAATTATAGGACATGATTTATGTTTCTCAATATACAATGAGTTTCAGGTTGTAATGATTGATCTATAATGTTATGAGAAAAAGGTAGTGATGCTTTATCATCTATATTATGACTAAATTAGAAGTTAAACATGATTTATATTATATTTTTATACATATCATTATCCAATATTCCCATGTTATATTTTCAAGGTATATTATTTTTTTAAATGATTCCATGCCACGATTTATGTGTAACTCATCCCTGATGATCCTTTTAGGGTTATATTTTCATATTTCTTATCTAAATAGTTTAAATTAGGTCAGATGTTTACCAATTATAATCCCATGATAATTTTAAAAATATATCACTCTTCAAATCATGTTTTATCACATTTTTAATTACTTACCCTTTATGAACCAGTGATTTGTTTTTCCCTTACTATGTATTTGACCTCACTTTTTTATATGTTTCCCATTACCCTACAGAATTATATGTTGAAATATGTTTACATGGATAAAACATATTTTTTTATGATCAATTATTTTCATTTGGTATCATAACTGGGTTATGTTTTATTTCAGGATTAAATTCATATGGATAATAGAAACCATCATAAAAAAATCAAGGTTTAATTAAAAGGGTAGTAGGATGATATAACTATGTCATTGTTGAACTAAATGTATCACAGTCGAAAATAAACATTTCATAGAGTAAGACACCATATGAATTATTTTTCATATTCATGTGATTATTTAGTTTAATATTTCTTAAATATTATGGTTTTTTAATTATATCACCTTTTATATTTTATGTAAATGTATAGTATCAGAATGATATAAGAGAATTAAGACTATCAAGGGAAATATGGTTATTTCCTAATAAGAAACTAAACATAATATGTGATATTATGTTGAAATTATTATGACTATTTTTAGAATAATATAAAAAGTTATTATTGATAATATTAATAATAGAAAACATCAAATCACATTAATATGTCAAAAACGGAGTTTCATGCATACTCAGTTTGTAATTTCAATAAAGGAAATAATATTTAGCTTTATAAATTTCAGAATGTCTGAAGTATCACCATAGATTTTGTCAAAAAGGGATTAGTGAATTTTTAATGTGTTAACATTTTGGAAATTGAGATAAGGATTATCATTAAAGGGATTAATAGGCTATTGAATATAATTAATGGTAATAATTTCAAAACTATACAACCAATAACATGTTAATACATGAAATTCAATAAATAATAGAATTATTAAAATCAACGACCTAACAGATTTCTTAACAAGGATAATTGACATTAACACCACATTTTAAAGTGTATAAAGGGATGTAATATACAATCAAAGCATATAAAGTGATACAAGGAGATGGTTAGTGAAAAGTATACTCATTATCCACTCAGGAACTAAGAATGACTTATCGGATTTTGGTTTTACACACATCATTATATATATGGTGTGTTTTCAAAGTGAAATGATTAGATATTAAAATATCAGTAAAAAATATTATAAGATTAATATAGAAGACATTGTATATATATCATCTCGGATAGATCTATAAGGGAATATACATCAAACAAATCTTATTTTTTTCTCTAATATAATTTTATATGATTAAAGAAATTTATTGAGACTTTTTACAGAGAGACTATATTATTTTCAAGGATATATAAATTAAATTTCAAACCCAACATTTAATCTCAATATTTTATCAATTAAAGTTTAATTTTAAATAGATTTCAAAAAGTCATTGGTTACATAAAACTTATTTACCATTTATGAGAAGTATTTATCTTAAACAGTTAGAGACAACCTCGCTATTGAGGATATTTTGACTCTAAATGAATATATTAATGTTTTTTATCAAGGTTTTAATGGTTTTCCCCAAAATAATTAGTTGTATTTCTCATTAGATATTATATCTTATGTTATATATATTAAATAAACCTTGTAGAAACCTAGACCTACACTCTCATATTATTTTCCATAGAAACAAGTTTTACATACTAGTATAGAAAATAACTATATATATTCTTGGAAATAACTATCTCATTATTACATTACAAAAAATAAATATTATACTTCATACATTCCCAAGACCATGATGGTTTAGATTGTTAGATAAGTAATAAATTTCATTAACTAGTAAATACCATGTATCTCTAAACTTATTGGAATTTTTCAACACTTAAGAAACATTATAATCCATAATAAGTCTTAAATATATCGCAATAATCTAAAACACATGATATTATACTTAATATTCCATTTTTCATGATTTTTATTCATAATATTGGATTATGGAAGCATTATAATGGGTGTGATAAACCTCTTAGTAAATGAAAAGAATAAAATTGAGGATGTCATTAAATAATAATGAAAAATATATTAGGTCAAGAATAAGTAATCAGAATAATTTCAAAATCAACTAAAATTGGGAGTATTATAAATCCATGGACAAGAATGATTTTTAAGTCAAATAGAAAACAAATAACTGAATATACTATGATTTATTGTATAATGTTATACATCTAGATCTTGTCGTTAGTGAATTAACCACGAAATCAATCATATTTTCAAGGAAACAGTCAAGGAATCTTATTGAATAATGGAGTCTTACACCCAAAAACCAAACCAGTTTAAAACACGAGGCCTACAAATTCCTTAAGGTGTTATATAATGTCATTCCTAATCATTAAATTTTTTATATGCATTAATAATTTTTGATCATGAATAAAAAATACATATTCAACATATCTTTAAATAATCTATATTAGGATAAAATAAATTCTAATACTTTTTAACATATCAATAATAGTGATATTATTATCAGAAATCATATAGAGAAAAAAAGTGTTTGGTTAAATCAAAAATAGTAATTTTTTCAATAATTATCATCAATATAATAACAACATAGAGAATTGTAATGCATTTCAAATCAATAAAATGGATCATTAGATAATAACCCATCTGTTGGAAGAATGTGGATAATTAAACATTATATAATAATTTTTATTGAGTAATCAATTAGAATCAATTCCAAAATTAAAAAATATATGGGTTTCCAATGGTTCCCTAATAAATGAATGGACTATCTTCTTATATACAAATCCTTCAAACTTTCACCATATATACAAATGTGTATAAATTTATGTCAATAATTTCCTCAATAAATCAACATATCAAATATATGTAAGAAATATTTTTCCAAATAAATGGAAAGTAAGGTATTAATAAAGTAAAAGAACTGGAAGAAAAATTATTGTTATTAATGGTGGATGGTTAGGGATGATAACGGTAATTATGGATCAAATATTTAACAGTTTATAATATACATTAGCTATATAGATAAATAATGTTTTCCTTAACATTTTAAGAGTATCCTTGATCATGAATAAAGTGTGTCAATGATAAATTAATTAGATGAGAAAAAAATTTTCATTGTTTTATAAAAATTATTCTAGGAATGAGAAATAGTAATGATGAATTCATAAAATTTATTTGATAAAAATAATATTTTAGTAAATTCCCTAATTAATGATGATTTCATAGAGTTTATGTTTTATTTGTATGATAAAGATAGTATAATATTGTTTTTATATGGAAGAAATCATTAAAATAAAATTTTAAAAACATTTAAAATATTATTGAAAAATAAGATGTTATATCTCACTTTCAAAAATTATAATAAAAAAATATAATTAGAAACATTGAAAAATTTTACATTTGAAATGTAAGCATATATAATAGACAATTTAATGACCAAAATGCTTATAAAAAAGAATATTCGTTTTTAATATAAAAAAATTTTAGTTTAAAGAATGGTTTTTTAAGTTTTATGAAAAACCATTTTTTGAATCCCGCATCATAAAAATTGTATAAAATTATAAATTTGGAAATGGGAGAAGATAATTATGGGACTCATGGAAAAAATACATATTATATTTTACAAAAATAAAGAAAAAATTTTGTTTAAAGGAAAATATGTTCATGAAGGAATATATTAATTTATTATAATGGTAGTTATTTATACCACCTTTTTACTTTTATTTTGAGAATAATTTATTCATAAAAGTGATTATTTTATATAGGTTTTTATTTAACTAGTAAAGTAAATGCAATAATATATACAATAGGTGAATGTAAGGATTAATAAAATTTTGAAATATATACATATGTATGATGGATTATGACCCAATGTATAAGAAATTGGGTCGATGAATCCCTTATGAGATGTGAAGCATTCAAATGAAAATCCCTAGAAGGATATGAATTAAAATATAAAACTAGATTTCTATAATATAAACTATAGCTGGTGAAAATTCTTTCATGTGTTGGATCCTTCACCTTTCTACTTATATGTCATCCTCTCTGTGCATTCCTCCTTACTCCATCTATCGATTCCTATTTTCTCTATGATGTGAGTCTCTTTTTCCTCCACCTCTATCCCCCATCCCCCACCTCAGTCTCTTCCACCAACTACACCCCTTAGCTATGCCAATATATTCTCATTGTTTTACTTCTCCACCTACAACTCAAAGTTCACTTTGTCCACCTACAACTCTTCATTCTCTTTCCCCACATGTAACTCCTCCTCCATCTATAACTACACCTCCACTTATACCTCACTCTAAACCTAATCCTCTACCTTAGTTTACACATCTTCCTCCACATTGGTATACACCTCTTTGTTGGACTCATTATACACCTTTTCCTTGTCATCAGTTAACACCTCCAACTATGTCTCAACATCTAAAACTGTATTCTCCTTAAATCATTGCTTAAAAATACCTCTATCAATTCGTTAACTGTCCTACATCCTGGAATTTGAATGTAATTTATCATGAAAGATATGGGTCAATTATTTCATAAATTATACGTTCCACATCTTACCATTCTTCTCTTATATTTTTCATATGGGTTTCCTCTACACTCACTCATTTATTGATTCTTAGGGATTCCTTCTCTCAGATTATCAATATATTTCATACTCCTTATATTATCAAAATGATATTTATATTATAATACTTCCTATATAGACAAATTTTCCAACATTTTCATCATTAATTTATTCTTTATTTAATTGTATTTGTTTCTTTTACCTATGTATCCAATGTTGGTTCTTTATTTCAAAATTTATAGATAGATTCTTGAAATTTTATATGATGACTTGAAATTAAAAATACATTATATTATATCATTCTACATGATCAGATATATACTACTCTAAATTCTACATTTCTATCATTCTCCATTATATTTATGTATAGTTAACAGTTACAAAATCATTGTATCTATATAATTTGTTATATGAGATTTCATGTTCACATGATGTGATGATTATATTCCATTGGATAAAATGTTTTCCTAATTTTGTAAATATATTTTCTATTTATATTATAATTATTTATCTAATTTTTTACCATTATAATATTTTTATTAAAATAAATCAATTATCATATTGAATTTATCTGTGTGTTATATTATCTAATTTCTGTATTATTTGTTTTAATTTGTGTATCATTGTTTATGACTTCATGCCTGTAATATCATGGGATTATTCATGTTTCAGAATTCCATACCATTTAGATGGTTGATAACAAACCACCAATAATGACTAGGTTAATTAGGCAATTCAAACTCACCCCCCCTTGAATCTCTCTCAGATTTCCTTACTCTTGGGTTGAATTTTTTTTATTTTTTATTTTATTCTTTTGGTTATTGAAACAACAGATGATAAAGGGTAATAATCTCTGAATACCATATCTTATATTATTTAAATGGTTTTATTTAATGAATAAATATTTTATATTAATGGGAAAACATCCTCAAAATATCTATTCTGTTTTTTAAATATATACAACATGAAATATGCATTCTATTTCTTCTTATTTATCTATTATTCACTTCCATCAGATATACCAATGATATGATTATCATCTTCCTTTATTCTATCATCTTATTTCACTGATTTTCCCCATTTTTTGTGATTTCATGTGACATTAATTGTTAGTTTAATTTTTTAATCATGTTTCAATTATGGTATTTCAAAGCATCATATAATTTATACAATATATTTGATGATATATGAAAACCGATTTTTTGTGTAGTTTTGTTTCATTAATCTTTCCTATTCTCTCTATATTATCAGTTTACCTCTTATTACTAGATAATATGTAATCAACCCGTAACATCATTTTTTTCATCTTCTATATAGTAAGAACCTTGTATTCCATATGCCTAGTGAGCCCAGGTCTCCAGACACCACTATCATGAAGGTATTAATATTTTGAAAAAATTAGATTCTTCCTGTAATGACCCAATATTCTTCAATGGAAAATCCCTTCTCATAATTATGTTCTAAAATCACATGAAAACACAACATAATGAACTGCTGCATTCTATGTGGCCTTTAAAGATAATTTTGAAACTTCTGTGTTTGGAATTTTGAAAATCTGGCATACACAGTTGCAATCAATAAGTTATTTGGAGTCCGATAAGAAAAACATATTTTTAGTGAATAGTAACCTACCCTAATGAATAGTAACATACCCTTATGAATACTAATATAACCCAATTAATTTTAACCTCAACAATGATATTATAAAAAAAATATTCAAGTTGGATGTACGATATACGTAATTTTATAATAAGTTAATGACTGTTTTAAAACTGGTTTTGATAATAAATTATTATCTTAATTAAATATTAAAATAATCATAATTAGAAAATTATTTTTGAAAAATTTAATTCATATTTGGATTCTACATGTCTAGAAATTCTATTGGTGAATTTTTGGGATTTTTCTGAAATACATGAATTTTTAATGAATAGTAAAAAAACAATAATTTATAATAATTGCTAAATAAATGATTTATTGATTCATTAATGATGTTCTGATGATGTAATCCCACTTGGTTCGGGATCTAATGATAAAATTATGATTCTTTTTCATGTAATACTTACTATTCCTTGATTTGTGAAGAAATAATAAATTAATGATTATAATATTATGAAATACCTCCTCTCCTCCACTATAAAAACCCCCCTTTCGCTCTTCTAAAGCCTTGTACCTTGCCATTATTCTTCTCAAATCTCTCCCCAAGATTCTCCTACATGTACAAAGTCTCCTAGCCTCTTAAAAATAAGAAAACCTCTCCCCTTAAGAGGTTCTCATAGGAGGAAGTCTCAAGAGGTAAATTCTTCTTTCCAATTCCTTTATTTCTTTTATGTTCTATTTCTTTTTGTTTCTTTCCTCACCTCATTTCACCATAATAGTTTGATAAATCCAGTAACATAAATGTACAAAAATATTTTCATGCTAATGGTATATTTCATTACCTTCTCTCCTTTCCCCACCCTTTTATTTGAATGAAATGAAAGCACCATTTGAGATGTGCTAATTTAGCACATTCAAGGACAACAGTTTATCAATTTCTATTATTATCATTAATTCTTGTCATGAAACCATTTGTTTTATGGTCGAACTAGATTATTATATAAGTAATATATCCTATTTTTGGTTCTGTAATACTTTTTTTCAGATAGTATTAAGTTATAAATAAAAACATATTCTTTGTAATCAAATCCATCGATTAACAATAACGGTTATCAATAAGGGTATATATATAATAATTTGACTTCACTATAAGTAACCTAATTAAAATTAAAATAATTTAATCTCATGGATTTTCAATATTTAATATAACTTCAATTATGGATAACTACTTTCATCTTACATATAATACAAACTTGAATATAAGTGAATCGATCTTTTAAAGCCAAGTAAACAAACGAGCCCGAACAATGAAATTGAACCTTATAACTAATCAAAATGGCTTTGAATGAAATAAAAAGGGTTATAATAAATAAATTACATATAGAAGAGGTTATAGACTTTTAATAACGCCTAAATGTTTTTATTCATGTATTTAATAACAAGGGTAGAACACCAACGGATTTTTGGTAAGGGATCCTCTCTTTTTCACTCTTAATCAAGATTGTTCTCTAGGATATGACTTTTTGTGTAATAATAAGTTATAGGGTATGTATTATCACCTCCCCCATACTTACCTAATGTTTTATATGTGATTAGAAACCCCTTATCTCACTCATCAAGCTCTCTTAGTTACACCTGATATCATGTCGATAAACCGTAATGGATTCTACCTAAACTTCCTTTATTCCTCCAGGTTACTCTATCTTTCTTTTTATTACTAAAATTTAATTACCCTTCATTTTTATGAAAAACTTATAAATTATTTTTATATACTCTATAATCATGTTCCATGATCCATCTCTCGTTCTATTTCAGGATATACATGCTTTTAAGTGATTCCCTCCTCGATACTTGCCAATAAGCACACTCGTTTTAAACAAACTTCCCGAACCTTTACCTAATATCATATGCACTCTATACTCTATTTTAAGACACCACTGTCTTTATAAAATCAGTATTTTTATTATGAAAACCTTCTTGGTTCAATTCTGGTTTTATATAAAATAATCTCCTCTTTTTTATTTTAAAAGCTCTATAGTATTGTTCTTAAAACCTCCCAAAAATGATTTAATGCTAATGTTTCACAAATACATTTCTTACATGATGTCACTTCTATTTTTTAACACCTTCCAATTTATATTCCAATATTACCTTATGATCTTCCATGTATGTTCTAATCCCTTTTTTTCATAGACACTTTAATGATACAATCATTGGTTTTGCTTTATGTCATGATTGTGGTACCCAATACTCTTCATCGGTAACCTTATGTTTATGTATAGTTGATTATGTATGATTATTTATGTGGAAAGACTATTTATTTGTCAAGAATATTTATGTAGAAATAATATTCATGAAAATGGTGAGATGGGTGCGCCCATATAGCACTCCAATGCATTGGGTATGGATAAGTCTCATGAGATGCGATGTGAAACAGGATTGGCGGCTAGCCTTGACCTGTACTGAAATGGGAAACGGGATTGGAGGTTAGCCTTGACCCATACTAAATAACTTTTTTTATGATTCTTCCACATTTATATGATTCCGTGTTTATATGATTCCATGATTATATGATATAATTTCAGATGTTTCATGTCTTGGATATCAATATGTCATGCCTTCTTACTCAAGTGCTTAAGATGTATCCTTATGTTCATTACCTTACTGGGATTTTCAGCTCATCCATTTGTTCATGTGTTATTTAGGGTACCCTATGAAGAGGTAAGGGACCAAATGAAGTTAGAATCTCTTTATGAAGATTAAATAAATAAGTGTTTTTAGCCCCATGTTTTATGTTATATGTACCTAGTCTTCCAAGACACTAGACTTATCGATCCTTGGCATGTAATCTGATGGTTAACTATGCTTAAAATCATGTAATGTTATATGTAAAAGGCCCAGGTTTCTATAATTGGTATCATAGGATGGTCTAGTTATTTTTGGAGAATAGGAATAGAGAACCTTAGTGAGAACCTTAAGGTTGAGACTAAGTATAAGAAAACATTCCAGAATTTTGGTGAGTATTGAGTAAGTGGTTTATCAAGAAAATACATCCCTATCTGGATACGAGCTGGTAGAGGCATCTCTAGCACAAATGTATCTAGGGGTAAAACTTGAAAACATTTCTTTGAGCTAGACTCAAACGGTAACTGGTACACAACAACAGGTCTTGCTGCACTCTTGGTTACGACACTCCTGGGGTAAATACTTTGGTAGATTCATGAGCTTGGTAAAAACCATTATTAAGGGAAAAAAAGAATAGCATAAGAATATAAGTTAATAAATAGATCGAGGATAACCTAGATATAAACCTAAGGAATCACAAGTCATGATATACTTCTTCATTATAAGTTTATACTTTTATGTTCAATGTTTCCATTTTATGCTCAATAGATAAGTATTCATGACCTCTAATTATACATTCTCATTCTTAGTTAATGATGGGAAATATAAGAACACGTCCCAACAATCAATGTGATAGGAAATGTGATGATTTCTATAATTATATGCCTTATGTGATGTATATGGGTGCTCAAAACATCATGGAGGTACTTTATCAGTTGGCTCAAGTTATGAATAATAATTTGAATTAGGTGGAACGTCCTCCTCCTCCAAGGAAAGAGGAAGTTTTCATATAATCCTTCATATAGCAAAGGCCTCCAATGTTTAGTGGGTGTCCTGATCCCCTCCTCACAGAACAATGTATTAACTCCATTGAAAAGATTTTCTCCGTCCTCTAGTGCTCAGATGAAGAGAATGTTGTACTGGTGGTCTATCATTTTGATGGGGAAGCTGATCTGTGGTGGACACTAATAAAAAATACAATGTCCCAAGAAGAAATTGATTCCATAGATTGGTAGAAATTCAAGAGGATGTTTTTTATCAAATATTTTACTCAAACCCTCCGTCTCAAGATAGAAAGAGAGTTACTTGGACTCAAGTAGAAGGAAAATGAGTCCATCGGGGCATATGAAGAGAACTTTACAAGGCTTTCAAGGTACACCTCTAGATTTTTCATGAACCCCAAAAGAAAGGTGGATCGCTTATTTAGTGGAATAATTCTGAGTCTACAAAAAGTGTTGGTGATTCGATACTTCGATAGTTATGAAAATATTTTCCATTGTGACCTCATGGTTGAAATAGATATTTGAGACTCTTAGTGGTCTCGTGGGCCTAGTGTCAAGAAGTGTAAAATAGAGAACATCATGGGTGGTTCATCAAGAAAATCCCATTATGGAATGAATCCTCACTTTTCCCTTTGAAAAAATTATTGGAATAAGCATCTTGGTGACTATCTCAAGGGAACCAAGAATTGCTTCAAATGCGGAAAGTTTTCCATCTAGTAAAGAACAGCTAAAGGGATATGAAAAATCCCACTAATGTTGAAGAATAAAGGAAGGTTCAGATGAACACTCATCCTACAGTGAAATTTTACAACTTCAAGGAGCTTGGTCATTATGCGAACAATTTCCCTAAGCTGAGGGTTGTCAGAGGCAATCAGTAACATCCTCCAAGGAAACAAGGAAGGGCTTATGATATCACCACTACTGAGGCAGAGCTGAAAAACAATATGGTGATAGGTACACTTGTTATTCATTCATGAATAGTGAATGTACTATTTGATTCTGGTTCTACGCATTCTTTCATATCTTTCATCTTTAGTAGAACTATTCAAACACCACCTCAAAATTTGAAGGAAAAGTTATCTGTGAGAACATTGAATGGGGAAATTATTGCATCCATGGTTTATAACTCCTCGTCGATTAACATTTGTTGGATGAACCTCCCAGCAAATCTCATCATACCTCTTTTAGTTAAGTTTGATGCTATCATGGGAATTGATTGGCTATCTTTGTACAAGGCCAACATTAATTTTAGAGAAAGGGAGATCACTTTTCAAATACCAAAGCACCCTCTGATTCTTTACAAGTGTAAGGAGGAAGATGAGTCTCCTTTAGAATCTTCATCTCAGGTTTGGATACTTCTTCCTTGTGAGCAAGCATGTTTAGCTCAAATGATTAGGACAAAGGGTAAAATCTTGCTTGAATATAACCCCATCACGAGGGATTACACTGATGTATTCCATAAAGATTTGGATGGGATTCCTCTTGACTAAAAGGTTGAGTTTTCAATTGATCTTATCCCTGGATCTCTGCCAATATCAAAGAAACCTTATAGAATGGCCACCGTAGAGCTGGAAGAGCTGAAGAAGCAGTAACGGGAGAATATGGAGAAGAGTTTTATATGCCTGACTGCTTCACTGTGGTTTGCGCCGGTCCTCTTCACCAAGAAGAAGGATGGATCAATTCACCTCTTCATTGATTATCGTGAGCTCAATAAAATCATGATAAAGATCAAGTATCCCCTTCTACGGATAGATGACTTGTTCGATCAGCTTCATGGGGCTAGTTATTTCTCTATGGTGGACCTTCGGTTGGTATATCACCAACTAAAGGTGAGTAAGGAAGATATTACCAAGACTACCTTTCGAATGAGGTATGGAAACTATGAGTTCATAGAGATTCCCTTTGGACTCACTAATGATCCCACAATTTTCATGGATTTAATAAATAGTGTCTTTAGAGATTACCTCAACATATTTGTGGTGGTCTTTATTAATGATATTTTGATATACTCAAAGAGAAAGGAGAAACATGAGGAGCATTTGGAAACTGTGTTAAATACTTTGTGATGGGAGAAGTTGTATGAAAAGTATAGTAAATGTGTGTTCTGGATAGAGGAAGTATCATTCTTGTGGCATGTTATCCCCAGGAAAGGGATATATGTGGATGCTTCCAAGATGAAGGCAATTGAATAGTGGTCGAGGCCAACTTCTGTAATGGATATCCGCAGCTTTTTCGGTCTAGATGGGTATTACTGACGATTCGTGAAGAACAGTTCATGATTTTCATACCCAATGAACAAGCTGACATGGAAGGGATTAAAGTTTTTCTTGACATAGGAATGTGAAGATTATATCAAGGAGTTGAAAAAGAGGCTTATCATTGCGCCAGTACTCACACTCCCATCAAGTTGAGAAATATTTGTGGTGTATAGTGATGCTTCTAAGAAAGTATTAGGTTGTGTGCTAATGAGAAATGATAAAGTGATAGCCTATTCTTCATGGTAGAAGAAAATCCTTGAGAAAAACTATCCTACGCATGATCTGGAGTTAGTGGCCGTGATCTTTACATTGAAAATCTGGCGGCATTATCTCTATGGAGAAAAATGTGAGATATATAATGAACACAAGAGTCTCAAATATATATTCACACAGAAATAGATTAATATGCACCAGAAAAGATAGATAGAGCTCATTAAGGATTATGACTACTCAATCCAATACCATCCCGATAAGGCAAACAAGGTGGTAGATTCTCTAATTAGAAAGGATCCTGCATCTTTGTCAATGAGGAGAATTGAAAAGGATCTGATCTTCTTAGATTTTAAAACGATGGAAATGGGAATAATTATGGGAGGAACATCATCAATCCTTTCTCAAATGATTTCTAAACCATCCCTCTTGGAGAAAATAAAGTACCCTCAAAGAAAGGATGTGGAAATTCAGAAAAGGGTGGAACTTGTTAAAAATGTGAAATCCTCCAATTTTAGAATTGATGAGGAAGGAGTTGTAAGATTTGGGATATGATTATGTGTACCATCTGATCCAATGATAAAGAAAGAGATATTGAATGATGAAAATAGATCAACCTTCTCTATCCACCCAGGGAGCACAAAGATGTATCGAGATCTATGAGAACACTTTTGGTGGGACAATATGAAAATGGAGATTATCAAATATACCTCAAAGTGCCTCATACGTCAGCAAGTGAAGGTTGAGAGAAAAAAGTATAAGGGGGTGCTGAAACCACTACCCATACCAACATGGAAGTGGGATATAATTAACATGGAATTTTTCACTGGACATACAAAGAAATATAGAGCATACAATGCTATATGGGTCGTTGTTGATCATCTTGCGAAGATAGCTCACCTTATTGCGGTTCGAGAGGACTTATCATTGGATCAACTTGCACAGATTTACATCAAATAAGTGGTAAGGCTGCATGGATTACAACTATCTATTGTATCAGATTGTGATATGATGTTCACCTTGAAGTTCTTGACAAGTCTCCAACATTCTCTAAGCACTGAACTGAACTTTAGTACGGCCTATCATCCTCAAACTGATGGCCAATCTGAACGAACTATTCAGAGATTGGAAGTCATGTTGAGAGCGAGTTCAATGGAATTCCAAGGAGTATGGAACCAACATCTTCCACTAGTTGAATTATTCTACAATAATAGTTTCCACTTGAACATATGAATGGCACCATATGAGTCCTTTTATGGGAAAAGGTGAAAAACACCGGCATGTTGGGATGAATTCAGTGAGCGTAAGCTGCTAGCACCTGAAATGGTCGAAGAAATGGTGGAGAATGTGAAAACCATTCAGCAGCATATCAAGTCAGCCCAAAGTCGACAGAAGAGTTATGCAGATAACTGTCTATGAGACCTTGAGTTCAAAATTGGAGACATGGTATTTCTACGCATATCCCCACGGAAGAAGTTCATGAGGTTTGGGAAGAGATGGAAGTTAAGTCCCACGTACATCGACCCCTTTGAGATCCTTGATTGAGTCAGAGATGTGGACTATCAACTGGAACTTCCACCTACCATGTTTAAAGTACATGATGTCTTTCATGTATCCCTCTTAAAGAAGTACATACCAGACCCTTCACATGTACTCTCTTCAGAGGTGGTATAGTTGGGGGATGATCACTCTTATGAGGAGCATCCAGGGAAGATATTGGATCGTAGAGACAGTGTACAACGCAAAAAGACTACTCATATGGTCAAGGTACTATGGAGAAACTATAAGTATGAAGAGGAAACATGGGAATTGGAGGATGCAATGAAAGAAAAGTACCAACACCTATTTTTTTCTTAGAATGTAAAATGAAATTTTGAGGGAAAAATTTCATAAGTGGGGAAGAAGGTAACGACCCATTGTTTTTCAACGGAAATTCCCTTCTCATAAGTATGTCATAAAATCACATGAAAACACAACATAATGAAATACTATGTGCTAATTGACCATTATACATTTTTTTGACACTTATGTCTTTGGAATTTTCAAAATCCGGCATACACAGTTGTAATCAGTAAGTTATTTGGAGTCTGATAAGAAAAACTTAATTTTTGGTGAATAGAATCCTAACCTAATGAATAGTAACATACCCTTATGAATAGTGAAATACCCTAATGAATAGTAACCTCACCTATGATAGTATAAAAATAATATTAATGTTGGATGTACGATATACCTATATTTTAGAATATGTTAATGAATGTTTTAAAACTGGTTTTGATAATAAATTATTATTTTAATTAAATATTAAAATAATCATAATTATAAACTTATTTTTTCAAAATGGACTTCATTTTTGGATTCTACACATCCAAAAATTGTTACGGTAAATTTTTGGGATTTTTATGAAAAATTTGAATTTTTGATGAATAGTAAAAAATGATAATTTACAATAAATGCTAAATAAGGGATTTATTGAGTCATTGATGACGTTCTGATGATGTAACCCTACTTGGTTAAGGATCACATGATAAAAATACTATTCTTGGTCATGGAATACTTATTTTTCCTTGTCTTGTGATGAAATAATAAATTAATGATTATAATATTATGAAATCCCTCCTCTCCACCACTATAAAACCCCCTTCACTCCCTCTTCTGTTCACTCCTCTCAAGCCTTGTTACTTGCCATTATTCTAAACAAATATCTCCCCAAGATCCTCCCCACGTCCAAAATCTCTTATTTTCTTCAAAATACCAAAACCTCTCCCATTAAGAGGTTCTCAGAGGAAGTCTCAAGAGGTAAATTCCCCTTTCCAATTCCTTCATTTCTTTTAAGTTCTCTTTATTTTTGTTTCTTTCCTAAACTCCTTTCACCATAATAGTGTTATGAATCCAGTAACATAAATGTAATGGAATTCTTTTCATTATAATGGTATATTTAATTATCTTCTCTCTTTTCCCCACCCTTTTATTTGAATGAAATGAAAACACCGTTTGAGATGTGCTAATTTAGCCCATTCAAGGAGAACCGTTTATCAATTTATATTATTATCTTTAATTATGGTAATGAAACCATTTTTGTTATGGTTTAACAAGATTATTATATATTTAATATATCCTATTTTTGGTTCTGTAATCCTTTTGTACAAATGGTATTAAGTTATAAAGTAAAACATGTTTATTGTAATCAAATCCACCGATTAACAAAAACGGTTCTCACTAAGGTTATATATATAATAATTAGACTTCAGTCTAAGTAACCTAATTAAAATTAAAACCATGTAATCTCCTAGATGTTCACTAATTAATATAACTTTAATTCTGGACAACCACTCTCATCTTACATATAATCGAAACTTGAATATAAGTGAACCGATCTTTTAAAGCCATGTAAACAAACAAGCACAAACAATGAAATTGAACCTTATTACTAATCAAAAAGGATTTGAATGAACTAGAAATGGTTATAATAATTAAATTAAATATATATGATTTTCTAGACTTATTAATTAATAATTCATAAATTTGTTATTCATTTCATTAATAACAATTAGAGAACACCAACAGATTTAAGGTAAGGGATCCTCTCCTTTTCACTCTTAATCAAGATTGTTCTCTATGCTATGCCTTTTTGTGTAATAACAAGTGATGGGGTATGTTTTATCACATCTAACATACATACCTAATGTTTTATAAGTGATTATAAACCCTTTATCTCACTCATCATGCTCTCTTAGTTACACCTGATACCATGCCGACAAACTGTAATGGATTCTACCCAATCTTCCTTTATTCCTTCGGGTTACTCTATCTTTCTTTTTTTTACCAAAATGTAGTAGTATTTTCGTTTTATGTAAAACTTATACATTCTGTTTATGTACTCTATAATAATGTTACAATATCCATCTATCATTATTTTTCGGGGATATACATGCTTTTAAGTGAATCCCTCCATGATACTTCCCAATAAGAACACTAGTTTTAAAAGAACATCCCGAACTTTTACCAAATATAATGTGCACTCTATCCTCTATTTTAAGATAGAATTGTCATTATAAAATCAGTATTTTTATGATGAAAACATTCTTGGTTCAATTCTGGTTTTATATAAAATAATGTCTTCTTTACTATTTTAAAATCTCTATAGTATTTTCTTTAAAACCAAACAAAAAACTTTTAATGCTAATGTTTCTCAAATACAATTCTTATATTATGTGACGTCTATTTGTTACCACCTACCATGTTATATTCCTATATTAACATATGAATGTCCATGTATGTTATAATCCCTTTCTTTCATGGACACTTTCATGACACACTCATTGGTTATGCTTTATGTCATGATTGTGGTACCCAATTCTCTCCATAAGTAACTTTTTGTTTATGTATGGTTGATTATGTATGATTATTTATGTGGAAATAATATTTATGTGGAAAGAAAATATATTTTGAAATAATATTCCTGAAAATGTTGAGATGGGTGCACCCAGATAGTGCTCCAATGCATTGGGTAAGGATAAGTCTCATGAGATGCGATATCAAACGGGATTGGCGGTTTTTTAACCTATACTGAAATGGGAAAATGGGACTGGTGGTTATCCTTGAAAATTACTAAAGAAATTATTTAAGATTCTACCACATTTGTATCATTCCATGTTTATATTATCCCATGATTATCTGATATTATTTCATATGTTCTATGTTTTGGATATCAATATGTCATGCCTCCTAACGCATGTGCTTAAGATGTATCCTTATGTTAATTCCTTTACTGGGATTCTCAGCTCATCCCTTTGTCTATGTGTTCCCTAGGGTACCCTATGCAGATGTAAGGGCTCAAAGGAAGATAGAATCTCTTTATGGTGATTAAATAATGAAGTGGGTTTTTAGCCTCATGTTTTATGTTACATGTACCTAGTCTTGCAAGACACTAGACTTAAAGATCATTGGTTTGTACTCTGATGGTTAACTATGCTTAAAATCAAGTAATGTTATTTGTAAAAGGCTCGGGTTGCTATACTCCACAATGATTAGTTATTTACATATTTATTACATCATATTTTTCATCATTATTAACATATATAAGGTATTTTTATACTAAATTCCTTCCGATTTAAATTTTAGATCATACATTTTCCTATTTAAATCCAAAATTCAGTTCATCAACTATGGTTGCTCATCAAAATTGGAATATGATTGTTTCATAACGTGAAAAACCAATTAATATTTATCACTTTAGTGTGTTTTTATTGTTTACATTATTTTTTAAAATTTTATTAATAATGAATGAGTTTTATTTTCATCCAATTGAAATTTTATTCCCACAATTATTTAATTGTATTTTTCACTATTCTGATAACCTTCGATGTTTTTATTTTATGAATGCCATATATCTTATTTATTGATATTTTTTTTCTTTTTAACTTCTTTATTTAGTTTACCAAATACAATTACACAACCTAATTTGAATTTGAAAATTTTGTATCATGAGTCCCTATTTAATTATAATCACAATAATTTTATTTTAATTTCTATTTTGGTTTTTGTGTTTTGGTTAATAATTCAAGAGAATTTTTATTCCTTAAATTCATTTCACATTGATAGTTATAATTTATTCAATTTTGATCATTGATATTAAATTACTTCTAAATAAATTATATATACTAAATCTTTTGCTACCTCCCCCCATATATGGACACAAAAAATGCCTACACTAAAATGCCCATTCCCATGTGACTCCATATTGAACCAAAATACCTATTATTATTACCCCCTCCCTAATACTGATTTACCTTCCACCTCTACTTATCCTACAGAATTCCTCCTGAGCCCCACCTCTGACTCCCCCAGCCATAACTCTCCTCCCCTATACCCATCATATCAACCCTTCCATAAGTTCATAATCCCAACCTCAGCCTCCTCTAAAACCTCTACCTCAATCTCAGCCTCCTCTAATACCCCTTCTTAGGTCTATAACTCCTATTTAAAATTCTCCATCACCTCCACCTCTACCACCTATGCCTTGGTCTCCACCTCCTAATATGTATCTGCCTCTATATCCATTGCCTACCAATACTTCCTCCTCCTCCCATTCTAGTTTCACTCGACCACCACATATCAACCACTCCTCCTCGGACTCATCCTCTATTAGGTATCAATGAGCTCCGTTTAACTTTGATTTCTTAATTAAAAATTTATTTTAATTACTTTTCAACACAATGAATCAATATTTATAGGGACATTCAATTTTCAATCATTTTATTTCTTAGATTGTTTTAAAAAACATGAATAATCTAAATTATCTCAGGTTCACGTTGAAAGGTTGTTTTAGGGTGAGCATATCTTTTTTGGAACCCTAGTAAAAATATTTTGTTAGGACCAAAGAACCCTTGTGGGTCTCTATTTTGATTTATCTAAAAAATTATGGATGATGGGTATATATATGTTTTTATCATTTCAGAAGATGTGATTTTTATTGGATGAATTTTTATTGTATGAATGTAATATATTATGCATGTATAATTTTTTCATTTTCAATCCCATGTTTTTATGATGTTTATAGTGGTAGGGGCATCATGTGGGCATGATTTTGTTGAGAATTAGAATGAAATAAATATGATGTGTGTTTAAATGGTAATGATATATTATTTTGATTTAATTTAACATTTTATGATTTTGTATAATTTATTATTTCAAGGATGTATTTCATAAGTTCATCAATTGAATGTTTTTTTCATGTTAGTTTATTTGGAATGAGAATATATAAAATAATTCCTTTTTGATTGTAGGTTGTGTTAATGTATGGAACAATGAATAACATGTGATCATCAAGGAAATTTTTTTATTTCCATTATTAATAGTCATTTTTTTAACTATTAATATTTGTGGAACTTTCCCATTCCCAAACAAATAAATTATTAATTACTCACCCAATGTGATACTCAGTATTTGGGATACTCATGTGAGGTTACATTATCATTCATGTTTCCCCTTTTATACCCTCACTAATCTATTTATAAATTCCCACTTATTTATTTTGGTTCATTTATTTTTTCCTATTAATCATCAAATTAGTTATACTTTGTGTATGATTTTCAATTTCATAAAATATTGAACATTAGAATTTGTTTATCTCAAAAATTTCATTGGCAATATAATTTGGACAGTTCCCCTTTCCTTCATTGCATTAGTGGTACCAATCTATCAAATTTTCATTATAAACATTCATATTACATGTTTTTATATTTAAAATGTTACATTTATTTCAACATTTCTCCAAAAAAATCATTTTTATTAATTATGTCACTAAAAATCATTATAAAAGGGTTTGGATTTGTTTTTGGAAGTTATGGTGGGTTAGATGTTTTGTGGGGGAGCCTAGTTATAGAATGAAATATTATATCTTTAGGATTCAAAAACCCCGTGGTGTATCCAATGGTGGAGTTGTTTTAGTGATTTTGGAATGGTGAGTTTGGTTTTTTAGAGGTTTATATTTTATTATAATTTGTTCATATTTTTTTGAAAATAAGTCCATATTTAATTCAATATGGGTACGTGGATTCTATTTGGGATTTTTTTTCTTATTTCCAAATTTTATGAGTATATGCAATGTTACCGAAATCAATGAATACTTATTATTGTGTACTTGAGTTTCAGACGTGACCATTCGGGCTTTTAATACATGCAGTTTGTAGTGGTGATAGGGACAAGGAGGTCGAACAACATTGTCACCACTCTCATAGATCCACCCATTCTGTTTCCAGACATACCGTACTATATATCCCTAGTGAAGAATTACAACCACTACCACTATCATCAAAAGAACTAGATATGTTGGTATCCTTACTGAAGGAGGGTAATCTAGATTTGGATCTACCACTACTTCCATCCTTGGGTTATTTTACCATTCTTTTATTTTAGCTATTATTATTATTATTAAACTATTTCTATGCTGGTTTTTATTCATTCCAAAAACATATTTTTTATTTAATTTACATTCATTTTACCTTTCTATTTCATTTTCAATTTCGATCAAAATTCATTCCTTGTACTTGGTAGGGGTCTAAAGGTGAATTCCTATTTCGTAGTTTCTATTTCACATCATTTATTTGAAATTGTTTAACACTTATACCTATGAAATACAGTTTATATTGGTTCTATTTCTAAAAACAATTATTCAATAAGCAAGCTTCAAATAAAAAAACAAGATCACTTGTGACATGTACTACAATAGGGATTCAATAAGTGTTTTCAAATGGACTCTTAACTAAGGTGACTTGACATTCATTATTTTTTATCAATTTAATGTAAGCCATTTTTAGGTTTATTCTCATACACATTATTATATACTGGGAAAAGAAATCCTTATAGTGGGATGGAATATTTGGTCATTTTTCATTGATTTCATATATGCATAGTTGCGGTTTATTTTTCAATTATAATTGGATTAATGACGGTTTACTTTGGATGAATGGTCATTTGGGATTATCTATGTTGTTTTGTATATGACCATATAATAGGAATATTTTTATATAAAATAGGAAGACAATAAATGTTATAAACATGATTTAAATTTATATTCCTATAATTTCTACAATTTTTATTTTATAACATATATTATTTTATTTAAAATTAAATCTTAAGAACACTTTATTATATATATCATTTATTAATTTATGATATTTGAAACTATATTCAGATTCACATATATGGGTAAAAGTATGTATTTTTTATTTAATAAGTATTCTATCATTTTTGTATAATGATTATGTTGCACTAAATCTGATAGATACATAGGATATAATCAGAGGTTCTTTTCTCATTATCCCAAAGCCCATCTGTTCTATTATTTTAAGTTATCTAAATCCATCTTTTAAAATTTCATATCAAATATGCGACTATTTAATTTTTTTATCATATTATTAAGTTTTATTTTCTATCATGTTTAGATCTAATATGCTACAGTATACCATTTTCCCTACCACTCAAAAAAATCAATAAATTTTATAACTATTTAGTTTTATGCATTCCCAGACACTCTTTTTGGGAATCTTGAAGTATGTGTTTTAAATTTATAACATTTTATAACCTCTATTATTTTGTAAAAATAAAAAACATACCCATTTCACTATATATTCAATTTTCATTCAACGATACAATGATTCTTAAAACATTATGTAACACAATATACAAGATTTGGTATTGTTTTATATATTGTATATTATTCACTCTTATGATTATTTTTCTTAATATATATCATCTATCAAAATGTTAGGTTTAAATTATGATTGTGTATATGAAAATTTGTAATTAAATGATTATCCCATGAAAATGTGCATGTTGGTTAATAGTTATAATTAATGGCTGAATCGTGAATAAAATAAAAAAAGGAATGTGGATACATTATTAAATAGAAAACAAGTTGTATAATAAGATGTGGGTTTCATTAAGTAAAAATTAGATAAAATAAACACAATTTTTTATCTTTACTTCCATGAATACACACCATCATTGAAAATAAAAAACATAGATATCTTAATAACTTATTTCAAAAATTTGTTTATATATTTTCCATTTTTACTCATTATTTATAATCATTATATGTATGAATTATAGTGAATTATAACATTTTTTCAATATTTTGTGTTAGTATTCATGATTGTTTTAAACTCATTTAATAAAAAAACATTGTTGGAAGTCATTATTTTTGAAACATTGATCATTATAAGTTCATTAAATTTATTGGAATAGATGTTACATGAACTATGTAATTAGAATAATAAAATTTAGAACAAAAAAATCATTAATTAATTTTTATGAAATAAATTACCCAAAATTTAATTACCATAAACATCCATAATAATAATTTATGTTATATGTTTATATAGATTTTTAATGAAACCCAAAAATGAAAATTCCATAGTCAGTGGATGATTATAAATTGATTTTGTTATAATATAATTATAAATGAAATTTATTGTTCTTATTTAGTTAATACCATTGTGATATATCCAAATAATAATAATGATAATGAAATGAAAAACTATAGAAAGATATTTTATAGTATGAAGAAACAATAAATTTTTATAACAACTCTCTTTTAAATGGATGAATTTACAATATTTATTTATAGATTATATGGTATATATGTTAGAGAATGTTCCTTTATATAAAACACTTATTTAATGAGAATAATATTTATCAATTAAACCCATTATCGTGAATATCCATGGTGGGCAGTGATTAGGAGAAAAATATGAATCAATCATTCCATAAAGGAAATAGTACACACATGTGGATGGATGATGATTTCATTTTGCATAAAATATGGAAAAGGATAGTTATGATTTATCATTTTAGAATACAAAACACGTCATAAATATTCTAATTATATATTATATTATATATTTGAACCATATTATGTAGTAATTCATGAAAAATAAAACACATTTCATCGTGGAGGTGGTAGTATGCAAAACACATGAACAAAAATTTCATTTCTCATAATATAAAAGTGAAAGGTTGTTAATTATTGTACCATAATTTTAATAAAGTAAATGTTTTCTAGTGGTATTGGTTTTATAATTTTAATATTGTGTAATTGAATTTTTAGAAGATCATGTGGACATAAATATATAGAGTTGTGAAAGGAGTCATTTGATATATATACCTCGCTTCTTGGATTTTCTCCATTTAAAAGTGGGTAATCCTTTTATGTATGGAATAATGATAATAAAATAACACATTATAGTTTTATATGAATTATTAGTAGAGTAATGGGTATATTTTAGTCTATACTTTGTTGGATTCAATGTTATGGGATGTGAATGGATGGAGGAGTTCCCCTTTAATAAGTGAAAGGTGACGAAATTTTTGTTAAAACCCAAAAAATGTTAAAAATGGGAAGTCACACTCAATAAATATAGCTCAAAATAAAAAACTAATGGATATAGGTAGAAGTGTGGACAATAAAGGCATCAACTATCCATTTCCATACATGTTATAAATAAGCATGTGGTATTTCCATCATGGTTGAACACATTTTAAACTTTTTAAATTTTTTCAAGATAAATAGTTGTTATCAGAGAAATTTATCCATTACAGTTGAAAATAAATTTTTTCTTATAACGTAATTTTGAACTAATAATACCTAATGTTAAACACCTTTCATTATAATAATATTCAAGAAATGATAAATCAATTTTTAAAATACAATATGTTTAATGTATTAAAACCACATATTTATGAATATAACATAATCCCTAAAATTTCAAATATGGGATCAATTTGTTTTTAAAAAATATATATAATTTTATTTAAACATATGCAATAAATATTTTATCTTTTTAAAAGGTTTAATAAATTTTCTTTTCATATTAACATACCATTAATGTCAAAAAAATCAGGTTATTTGTATAAATTATACTTTTCACAAATCACCTAAAAATAAATATTTTAAGAAAAATTAAAAAATTATGTCATAATAAAATATTACCATGATAAATCTAAAAATAATTGAAATTTTTTAAAAGTTGGTATATAATTGAAATAATTTTACATTTTAAATTACTTTTTAGAATATTAATTGTTATCATTCATATTTCCCATATTTTAATAATGAAATTAAAATTAACAAATTGTTCATATCAAATACATATTATCATCATTAATCATAAGTATCATTAAATAGAAATTCATATTCCATAAAATTGAAATATTTTTAAAAACACATTTATAACCATGAAATGATGGTATTAGTCAATTTACGTATACTAGTTGAATTTCATTAATAATAAAAGAAGCCCTTATTTTTGATCCATTAATATTTAATAAAGGGGTTACTCTTTTCCAAGTTGGATAATTTAATTGATATTTTTTAACTGTATAAAAAACATGGTTTCATTTTAGCTTGGGTTTTGTGTCGAGAATGTTATCAAGCACATTTTTTATTTAAGGAAATAATATAGTGAAATATCTATTCCTCACATCCGCATGTTGAATAAATTAAATCCTCAAAACATTAATTATTACTAATTGAATAATGTAATTTGCAATATTATTAACATATTAATCATTTTCTATATAAGCTATAATATTATATCTATATTTACCTGTTTGGAAAAATAATGTTATATATCATTTTTTATAAATAAGTATCCATTAATAGAATCACATAACCATGTATGTATATAAACTAATCATATATTCTCCATAAAATAACATTCCCAAAACCATTTGAATAAACATGGAATTTAATAAAATAAAATTATTTTTTTTCAAAATATTAACACTATATTTAAACATCTAATGATATAAAATATCACACTAATGATTATATACTACAATCCCAAAAATTTCATGCACATCACAAAAAATATTATGAATTGAGTATCAAACTAAAGGTTGTAAATACTTTCCAACTAATTTTTTCATAATCAATCAATCCGTTATTATTTATAAATCCATCCTATAATAATCCTAAGAGTTATACCTTCCTCAATAAAGTTTTATCCAATAGTAATCCCTAAAATAAAACCTTTTCATTGATTATCTATTCATGTTTGTTGATACTAGTTAAAATATGTTTATAATACAATAAGGGAAAAAAATTATTGGAGAAAATACATTGATGTTTAAATAAATTCACTTTTATTTTAAAATATATTAGAATATCATAAATTTATATCACTCACTACTGAAAATATATTAAATAATAAATAATTAATTTCAATTAATATATCATCCCCAAAAACTTAAGCATGTCTAGGATAGTCTCATTTTATATTATAGTTGAAATATTATGTGATTCTAAAAAATTTACATATACTACCTTATTTGGTTATAAGACATAAATATTTTCATATATATATCTCTCCCAACTACATTTTCATGATCCATTTTCAACAAAATACTACATCCAAAAGGAGAAGGATAATATTTAACAAAATCAAATAAATGATCATATGAATATGACATCTAAATATTCTCTAATACCACCTTCATTTCATCCTTTGTTACTTTAAAATAAATATAATGTTATTTATAATAGTTCTTATTGAACATATTAACCAAATTTCATAAAGTAATTCGGAAATAAATCATATATAATGGTTATTAAATGGACTATTTTTTTACTAAATCATATTTATTAGGAGTTTCATACGAGGAGTGTAGTTATGCCTCATTGTCATTTACTAGTTCATGAATGAGATAAACACCAATCCACCCTTCACTGTTTTATTTTCTATAGATAAATACACATATTATCATACATGAACTTTTTTTTATCGAGACTGGGATATAATTTATATAAGAACCACACAAAATATGCTTTAACAAAACATCATGTTATTTTATTATACATAAAAAATTATGTTATATATATAGGGTTTTTACTAATGTTCATTTATCCCAATCCCTATAATATTCAATATTACTAAAACTAAACAATAAGTTATCTATAAATTTGAAATTATAATCAACCTTAACAAATCAACCGTTGTTTTTTTTAAATTATTAACTTATTCTAAACTAATATCATGCTATTATCTAAAGGTATATAAATTATGAACTAGTACCAATTATATCACCCCAAACCCAAATAGTTATATTTTTTCAATAAATACATGCTATAGAAACTAGATTTGATGAAATATTCTTGGAAATAACATTCCTATAATTATATGACCTAAAGAATATATTTCATTAAAAACATTTCCAGACCTTTTATGTTTAGATTGATATACAATTTGTAAAAATACTAAACTAATAAAACCCAAGTCCTTCTCAGCTAATTTACATTTTATTCTATTTAAGAAACAACTTTATATATATATATTAATACATAAACTTCACCCTAGAAATCCAATCAAAATTCTATTTTTCATGTCATTTCAGGTGTATTGTTTTTTTATAACCAAGGGGGATATAATCATAGTAATGGATCTTTTAGAATTTTTTGTAAAGGAAAAAAACTAAAGTAGTCCTGGAATAATCATGGACTAAATATTATTAACAAAATAGATAATCATCATAATTACATAATGTAAGGAACCATACATTAAACGATAAATAATATTTAGTTTTAGTCAAGAATTCACTTTCTTATAGTTTATGTATCTTAATGGTTTTGAGTTTTAGAGTACTAGGATATACTCTTACATAATAGACAAAAAATGATACAAAGTGGAAACATATAATTAGAATCAATTTTTACCCCAATATAAAATTTATACATTGAACCAAATTTTTTATTCATGAAAATTCATTATGACTTTCATTATGACATGTTATATGTTCTCTAACATCATTAAGAACTATGAATAAAATTTAAAAACAAGTTATATGAAAAAATAACATAGTATGGGACATAAAATAAAGAAATATATTATTCAATTGAAAGAAAGGAAAACCCAGTAAATTTTTTTACCTTTATCACAATATTCATTAAATATATTAAATAAACCATATCTACAAAAAACATAACTTTTTTTAGAAGAAAAATTATAAATCAAATAGAATGAAAAAATAAGCCCTTATAACGAACCATAGAATATCATATTCTTAATTTTCATTCCAAATTTTCAAAAAAAATTGATCCATTTTAAATACATAAGTTAAACTACACTATATAGCTCATTCCTTCATGGATTTTGAAGACAAGGAACATTACCTAATTCATTAGAGAGCACTATCGACTGACCCATCTATAGAAGCTATATTGGGCTCACCCATTTGTATAAGTTGCATCAGGATAATGTGTTCAACCATAGTAATGTATTAGGTACATATATGATATATTTGGATCAACCATAATTATATATAATTATAAATTACTATTCCATTAATAAAAATTTTCATCATGAACCTTTTTTATCTTCAAAACCTAAAACACTTTTTAATCCTTATAGAAAAATGGTTTAGGTACTAATGACCCCATTTTAAATACTAAAATAAAAAGAAATATGGTAATAATGATTTTTAATTGAATGATTCATTTTATATTTTAGTGTTTGAAAACATACTAACATTTTCAATTGTGATAAAATTCATTGACGTTGTTCACATTAAAATAGAATATTCAGTTTTTTTCCTTTTGTAAATAAGTAAAAACATTCCATATAAAATACCTAAAAATTCCTTTTAGACACCATTAATGAAAGTGAAAATAGGAATAACTTTTTATTTTTAATTAATTTATGTTAATAAATATACAACCATAAAATAATTTTAATAATATAGTGATGGAAGAAAAATATATTGAAAATAAATTTTGAAAAGATAAAAAACAAGGTTTTAAGTTGAATTGTCTACTAACCTGTTTCTGACTTATCATGTATATTCATTATCATATTTTAAAAAATAATTATGTTTTTAATAGTATTTAACAATAACTATTTCTATTTTTTTATTCCTTTCATTTAATTAATTAATATTATATATACATTTACTTAGTCAATTATGTTCATGTTGTTTTCTTTAATGATATTCGGCTCATATTTACAAAATTAATTCGGTATGTTTACTATTGTAAATGAGTAATTATTACAACATATAAAAATATTAACAATGAAATAATTAATATTTATATATAACTCAATTATAATTTAAAAATAAACCATGGAAGATGGTTACGAAAAATGAGATATGTTATGATCATGGAGACGGTAGACCGTATGTACACATTTATAACATTCCCATTTTTCAATTATGATGATCTAAATTATTTTATTATTATATTATTTTTCTGGATTAATGATTATATCAAAAACCTAATATCATTTTTAAAATAAATAAATAAATTTATATATCATACTTGTGATGTGCTTTTGTAGAATGAATCGCATGACTTGGTGAGGTCGTAATATACATACACACATAAACAACTTTATCATTTTTAAACAGAGATAAAGTTAAAAACGAGAAGAAATATAATCTTTACATTATGATTATTATTCCATGATTATAATACATAAAAATTAACTCCATTATTATACAAACCTGATAGATGTGGTGATAGAAAACAAATTTTATTATTTCACGATGATGTAGTCCGATGTACACATGAAAATAAAATTATTTACCGTTTCTTAAAACAAGAGACATAAATTAATATAATTATATGGATGATAATTATGTTTTTATTTCATAATTTTTGAATAATATTTGAAGGAGGTATAAGGAAAAATAAATGTAAATCATTTAGCTAAAATTTATACATTTTCTTTGGACATCCTCCTTGATTTTACAAATCAAACCCTAGAATTTTTGTATTATATAAAAAATAACACCAATATAAACTTAGAAATTTTAATATTAATGTAGTTTGACTTTTCATAGTCAATAAAATAGATATTCTAGTGTAAATAATAAAGGATATATGGTGACCTTTCATAATTGAGGGGAGCGGCAGTCCTGTAATTATGAAAAATATTAAATTATTATAATTGAAAATTCATTGAACAATCACTCAAAAATAAAATAATTATAATATATGATGATTATGATTCTAAATAAATTATAAAAATAAAATTTGAAAATTTTGTAGTTCTGTTTTACCCTTATCTCTTATATTTTACCCTTATTGATCATTTTTACAATTACAATGATATCATTGTTTTCCTATTAATAAGGGGTCATAAAACTTACTATAAATATAAAAAAACACATTAATATACTATAGATGAGTCTTTAAACCTTATCCAATTTATTTGGATAATGAAATTATTTTTATTACTTCAATATAATATAGCTAATTACAATTTATCATTAAATATTATCAATTTCATTTTTTTAAATAACGGAAATATTGTAATATATTATGTGTATAACTGTTGAGAAATGGTTCAAAATTCACATGGATTCAAATAAATGAGTGATATGTCCTTAATATAATCATCCAATAAAATTTATATGTGTTTAGATATCATTTTAAACATTATTATATCTAATATAACTCCTTGGATGACATGTTTTGTCCTTAACTCTAGTACTGACAATCAATGTTAAAGGGAAATAATTTTAATAATTACGTGATAATTTTCTCATGAATTTTAACGGGAAGAAATTTCATATCATCTTAAATCATATTAATCCTCATTAAAAACTTGATGATTTTAAAATCATTTAATAAAATAATATTTATCATAAAAGATGATTATTTCTATTTTTAACACTCTTTATTTAATCTGACTCTAAAGTAATAAATATAGTAATAAAATAAAAATATAAAACTCTACAAAATTTAGTATTGGTTAAAACTATATTTATAATTTATGGGAAAATACAACTCAGAAAAAAATTAATTATAGAGTTTTTAAAATAATTTTCTGGTTTGTTTCCTTATTCCATAAGAACTATATTGGAATTGCATAAGAAATTAAGGTAACTAAATCATCATTAAAATTTTAAAATAAATTAACATGATAAATAAATAATTTATCAAAAAAATAACAAATTATAACCTATCTTATGTTCTTTTTATCTTAATCAAGAAATTTTATAGATATTAAAAGTAAGAGAGTGATAATAGTTTTATAATATATGCTAAAAATAATGTAAAATTCATTTTCAAAGAAAAACATAACAAAACTGAAATTTATATTTTTATTGTTTATGTAAGGCTGAACCTCATTCATATAATTGCTTATAAGATTCGGTTAGTTTTATTTTAATTGTTTATCAAATTATTTGGAAATATAATTACCATATTGTTTCTTATATAGGTGACAATATTTTATAATGATACTATTTGTAATGATAAAAAATAAAAGGGGGCTATTAAAAAATAGAACCTATTGATTCCAAATTTGGAATAGTATTTTAATGATTCATTTAATCAAATGATCAAAAAAATTAGTATAATGGTAAAAACATGATGAACAATATTTTTTACAAAAAACAATTTCGAAGACCATAAATGACTTTATACCAAAATCAGGAATAATGGTGATCCAAATGTAATTAATTAAAATATATCCAATTAAATATGAATTAGGTTACTTTTTTCATAATTCAAATGATAAAGTGTATATTTAATGAAATTAATGATAGCTTTAAAAAAATTATTTTTCAATATTCACTAAATTTTACTTTTTTTGAAAAATAATAACATTTCTCCCTCTGATAATAATAAAAATATGATTTAAAATTTTCATTTCTTTTTATAAAATAATTTTTAAAAAATTTATTTCAATTAATTATAATATTATATCAGAAAAAAAATAATAAATATTATGTTTGAAGAAACCATATTTTTTAATAATAAAATAAAAAACTAAAAATGTATTTATTATTTAAAAATAATTTTGAAATTTATTTTTATCGAGTAATATATATAAATTGATTTTAAAATGAATTAATTTATATTCTTATGTAAAAATTTATGTTTATTACTATAAATATAATATTTAAATAATAATATTTCATTATTCTTTTAACCATAGTGTCATATTTTTTATACTCTATCGAATAAAGAATTATTTTAAAATCTAATGACATTCAATTCTCCCCCATTTAATCAATTTAATCTTTAAAATTTGAACATCATATTGATAATCATGGGTTTTAAATTGGAAATACCTTTACTAAAATGTCACATCATGAAAAAGGGATAATAAAAGTCTCTTTTGAAATCAGGGAGAGTGAAATATAAAGGTTATCTGGAATGACACATAACTAGTCTTCCAAATATGAGAACATTAGTGGGAACTAAAATTATATAAATGGAATAAAAATATGATGTCTATAATTTGATACAGAGTGATGGAGAATAGTGATCACATGAAATTAATTTATCAAGAGATAGAAATGACAATAAAAAACATAATAAAGGGGTGTGAAAAAAATGATCAACTCATCATTAATGGAGGTAATAAGATTAAATTTTCTTTTGAAGATAATTTTCATAGTGTTTAGAAATTCCTTTACCAATCTTGACTATGAACATAAGGAAATATAGATACTTGAGAATTATAAATTCATCCGTTAATCAATTTACACAACAAATATCATCTTCTCCTCAAAACAATATGTACTCAAGATTAATTTTTATTACTGGAAGAACTAAATTCATTTTCTAATGGATCACATAATCTATATAAGTATAAAACGTCATTCTTCATATCATTGGGAATTAATGAAAAATAAAATGGTTTGAATAAGATAATTCTAAAATGGACAAACTTCCATGTGAAAAAAATATATCATTAATAAAAACACACAACAATAACTCTAAATGTTCAACATAGAGCATTCGATATATGAATAATCTTACAATTATTTAGAATATTTCAAATAATGTTTGAAACAAAAAAATCAGAAGGATTTGATGACATATTCTATGAAGATTAATTAAACATTTATCTAAAATCAAAATTAGTCACTCATAAAGTCATATACCCAACATTATATATTCCATGATCATATAATCTCTAAAATATTCTTTTTATTTTTATAAATAAATAGATTCAACAAAAAAGCACATTAATAATGTATATGATTACAAAAGTAGATTCATTATTTTTTCCTCAAATAACATCCCCTAATATAAAATAGTATTCTATTTACCTTATTTATATAATATTACTCAATATTATTGTGATCTTCTTCTGATATAAAATTTTTTACATAACAAACAAATCATATTTGAATCTCATGATTATATATATGATAGAACATAAGTTCTCAATATCATCTCAATATATATCTATCTATTAATGTAATTAATATATCATTATTATACATAATAGGAAATAATTTAGTCCAGTTGTGTGGATTTCACACTTGTGACCCTATGGTTGTGTTTTCAACCCTCATGGCCATACTCAATGTGATGGGTTGTCACCCAGCCCATGGGTTGTCATTTTACTACAATTTTATTAATTTTATTACTCCAACATTACCAACAAATGATAAACATCATCAAGACATAATCGAATTATCATCAAGATTAAATAATTCTTTATCTTGAAACTTTGTCCCATATCCTTCACAATAATACAAATTCGAGCTATGCCAATGAATATATACAGTTATTTTTGAAATAATTGTTGGTATAAGTATCTCATAGAGACCATATACCAATAGTTTGGTCAAGAAGATGATATATGTGATATCTATACCAATGGTTTTGGTAAATCCATTATTATAGGTACAAAAAATGAAAATATACCAATATTTTTTGCCAAACCATTGTTATAAGTCATTGTTATGTCAGTGGTGTGGCCAAAAACGTTGATCTAGATTCTATAAAAAACATTACACCAATAGTTTTTAAAAAAACATTGCTATACATCACAACTATCTGAATATATGTACTAATGGATTCCAAATCCATTGGTTCATGTATTCATATTTTTTATGAATTATTTTATCAAATAACATAGAATACATTGAAATTTATATTAACTTTTAATATACATATATATATTTATCATATTATGTTTTCAAAATTTACGGCAGCTTAGTGTTTAGGTCATTGAAATATATGTCATAGGTGATGGTTTCAAATCCTGTCAAGATATGTTTACAGTACCTATAACAGTGGTTTGTAAAACCGTTGGTATAGGTATTTCATATGAAAAATTGAAATCAATTGGGATTTTTGGTAATATACACACTATACCAACAGTTTCCCAAAACTATAGGTATAATTATATTCTGATAGAAGATAATCCAACAATCATCCAAACCATTATTATAGCCTATACTAATGGGTTGGGGGCCTATACCAATGATTTCAAACCATTGGTATATGGTTTTCTTATTAGCATCATCCTACATTACAAAAAAGTGTTAAAACATTATTCATAAATAATAATTTATCCTAGTAAAAAATATTATATATAATTAAATAAAATAAAACATATCCTAAAATATCATTAATCACCTTATAATACCACTAGATTAAACCTCAAAGGGTGGTGTCTTTGACTCAGAACATTTGATCATTCTTAAACATATAAACTAATGATGATATCAAAAAGTCTTCCATTATCCTCAATTGAAGAATCCTAACCTCTAAAGATATCTAAACCATTCCTCTAATACCAATAGTAAGGACCATTCCAAAAAATATTACATAATCAAGTGTTTTTAAACAATAATTAACTTTCATTCATTTTCATGATCTTTACAATTTATAGTTTTAGAGAACTAGAACCTAAATATTACATATAAAAACCATATATTATAAAGTGGTAACTTATACTCACTATCTATTTTTTCTATAGTATAAATTTTTAAAATAATACATTTTTTATTTTCAGGGAAACTCTTAATGGATTTTTAATAAACGTCTTCTCTATTCTTATACATCCAAAAACCCAATGATACACCTAAAAAGCATGAGATGAGAATAAAAATTCAAAGAAAGGAATATAAAATAGAAAACTTTATAGTCTACTAAAAAACTAAAAAAACACTACTGTTTTAATTTTATCACAATATTCATTTACTATATGAAATAAATCATATCCACATGATCACTAAACCTTTTTCTCAATAAAACATTTAAAACGCATAAAAGGAAAATAGTTTTCATTTTGGGAAACATAGAGTGTAACAACCGAGATTTTTATGAGAAATATTTTGTTTTTTATGTTATATACATCATCAAAGTAATATTTTACTACACACAACACTACCTTGTCTTGTTTTACACGCAATAATGGCCTTCCTCGACAGCTTGCGTTGTAAGCAATACCGAGTTTCACTAAACAATGATATGCTATTAAAATATTATTAAAACTAGCCGTTATGAATAGTAATACCAACTTTTTGAAATTTTATAACATTTATCTTTCAAAATGGACTTCTTTTTTGGATTCATAATATCGAAATTAGCCTAGGGTGAAATTTTTGAATTTTCTGAAAACATTCAATTTTTGATGAATAGTGATATTTAAAAACTGAATTTTTATTTAAATAATTATTTATTTTATTTAATTTTATTTTAGGTAAAAATTGATACATAATACCTATATATGTTAAATTTACTTCATTGGAGTCATTTTATAATAATTTTAGATATATAAAAATTTTATTGAACTTTTCATCGTATTTTACCCACCTCCTAGGAGAATTTGAAAATTTACATAAAACTTAATTTTACCCCTTTTGTGAGTGGAATTTTGAAAATACGAGAGACACTGTTAATATCAAGGAGTAAAATGTGGTTCAATAAGATAAATATAATTTTCGGTGTATAATAACTTTTTACTTTTTTACCACGGTTAAAAGTAAATAGGGTAATTAAGGGTAAAAATGTTTTTATTATTACCCTAAAAATGTCTTAATTCTATTGGATAAGTTTAATTAGACAAAAAACAACCTTAGTAATAAGATATGACCATTTAGGTCCACATGGATTAGATTAGGACATTTATTATTATTTTATTTAAAGAAGAGTTAAAACAGTTAAAATCAAATATTAATAACTAAATAATTTTTCATATATGATTATACATAAGATAATTTCGACTATAAATATTAATTAGAAAGCTAAAAATAATTCCTACATTATGGTATTTTATTAGTAATTTTTAGACATTAAATAAGTTAATTTATATTTGACACAATGATGATGCAGTAATTACCTCATTAATGAAATATTAACATAATTGATGTTATAAATACCCAAATAAATGTAATTTGAGACTTTTTATGAATTAAAATAATTTTATATGTTAATATGACATGTTAGTGTTGATTTAATTAACCTTTTTATAACTAATAATGTTTTTATGATTTTCACAAAAATAAAATACCAAATAGTGTCAAAATTGACATAAAATAGTTTTTAAAAAAATATTATATTATTAATTGTTATTTTATTCTTAAAAATCTAAGGTTCAGCCAAATGACTTAGATAAGGTTATATATATTAATAATCAACAACTTGGGGTTCTTTTGGCTTTTTATAGTAAGTTTATTAACCTTATAGTGTAAGAAAACAAGAAGACACGATACAAGTAAAATTAGTTAACTTAAAGGTAAATCTAAATGATAAGGTTAAAATAGAAACCTAAACGTGTCTAAATTCTATTTAATGAGAGGATTTCGACCCATCCCCACCTTAGATTCGAAATAAATAAATTTTGAGCTATTAAAAACTGAATATGACTTTATAATAAAATAATATTTTTAGTTTTTCCAAAGGTGCCCCTCTCCTCCCTTATAAAAGGGAACCTCCTCCATCTCCTAATAACACCACTTTGAGCCATAATGCTCGGGGAAACCCTGAATAATTCTCTTCTCAACTTCCCTATACACATCCTAGAGGTCCTGGTCATCTTCAAAGACCAACTCTAGTTCCCTAAGAGGAGGTTAGGAAGAGGCGCTTTAAAGAAGAGGTAATGTCCGTTACCGATTCTTTCAACTTTATTTCTTCTTATTTAGTTGTTTCATTATGAAGTAATAACATCAGTATAACTCATATACTGATATTTTATTATAAATATGAAACAACCCTATTTCACATTCAATCCATCCTACAGAAAACAAAATCACCACACGTGCGTACGTACGAAATATCATCTTCATGCTGTGGTGTAATCTGTTTTCCACCACCACCTTACTTGGATTGGTATAATGGTGTAAATAATAAATATATATGATTATTGTAAAGTGATATTGATTCTGAAATAGTATACACACACTTCAATACAATTCCATGATCATGGAAACGATATCTTCGCTCATGCGTACGTACGGCCTACCGTCTCCACGATGTGATGCGACTCGTTTTACATGATCTTCATTGAATAATGATTATATAAATGAATTTAATGAATAAATATGATATATATTAAAATAATACCATTCTGTAAATGACGTATCTATAACCTAAAAAGAATAATACAAATTTATTCGACAAAACACGCATAAGAACAAAAAGTAATAAACACCCAAATAACAAGTAGTAATAAAATATTACTAATAAGAAGCTAAGAATATGAACATATATGATATCATAACAAAGAGTACGATTCTGGAATAATTCAATAACATTATTTAAATCATTATACAAGAGGTTCAGACATGTACGAAGAAAATCAGACCTAAGGTAAGGGAAAATCTCACAATCTCGTTTTTATCAGAGATTGGTTATACTTCAGAAATTACTAGGGTATATTTATCATCCACATCCATGTTTCCTCAATATTTTATATTATTTCCATCCACCTATAATTTTATAAATCCAATTTTACCCATTGGTGAGTTTTTAGTAAAATATATGAAAGGAATATTTTTTTTTGGTTTTAAGTACGAGATACTTTTTTACTTTTTTGGCCAATGTACGAGAAGAATGTTTTTTTAACTTATACGGCATGAATGGATTTTATTATTTTATAAAAAATTATTTCCATGAAGATTACCTTAAAAGTTTTCACGTTTATTTTTAATCAACTTATTTTAGTTTAAAACTTTATGACATGTTAATAAAGGAACAAAAATTTGAAGTAGAAAGGATATTTTCCTCAAGAACAAAGTTCAAGAATCTTATCAAAATTATTTTCCATCTAAGATAATATAGGGTTATGTTTCTATCCCTATTTTTACATTGATTTGATTATGTTATGATGGAATTATTTTCATGATGTCCTTTTATCTTATATGGATTATGTTATGATGGCATGACGTTTAAGAATCCCATTTTTATTACATGGGTTATGCTATGATGTATGATTTATGATCTTGTGTCACACATAAGAATGGTATCATTATGAGATGGGTGGGACCTATATCTCCCTCAAATTCATTGGGTAAAGATTTATATCTCATGAGATAGACATGGCTGGAACGACAAGTTAACCTGGTTCAGTGATACAGGAATGGAACGAGGAGTGAACTCGGTTCAGAAACGGACTTTGTCTGCTAAGATAGTCTTGGAAATGATTCATGACTAATAAGAAATGATTTTCTATGATTATATGTGTATGCCACAATGATTCATGTCTTATGTTATGATTATTGGGATTACATTTCACTACTATGATTTATCCCATGTTATGAAATTATGATCTCTTTTGTAGGTTAAGATTTCTAATATGTTATGTTATTATGAATATGTTGTGATTGATATTTCTTTTTTTAACCTTACAGAGAATTTGAGCTCACCCTTTGGTATGTTTTCTTTTCCCCATGTCAGGAAGAAGGGTATTAAGTAATATATTCCAAAAGGGACTCTAGATATGATAAAATAAAAGGAAGACAGTATAGATGATTTATGGACCAGTTGTTTATGTTTCCCAGTTTCTAAAGACATTATACCTATACGGTACTTTCATGGTTTTGTTATATATTGTAATAAATGTGCTTCAATTTTGAAGTAATAACAATGTATGTAAATTATGGGTCATTATAGTTGGTATTAGAGGAAAGGTATAGTCAACCTTTGGAAACTTGGACGTGAAAGCCTTAGTAAGAACCCTAAGGATATATATATGCATAGAACACAATCTTAGTGTTTTAGAAATGGCCATGAACAACCTATGATAAGACCTTAAGTGTGAAATTTTATTCTTGATTGTGTTGTTTTCCTATTATAATTAGTGTTTCTCACACTATTATTCTTGGTTTTAGTCAATGGTTGGAACCCGAAGGAACCATGTTAATGCGGAATGTGACAGGCAATGCAATGATTATCCCCGTGAGCAACCAAAAATTATGGGAGCAAGAATAAAAAATCTTATAGCCATGCTCACAGAAATTTCTCAAGCTATGAATCATTCAGGACTTCCAAATGAGAAAAGGAAGGAGCGACATTCTGCTGAATCCTTCATGAGGCAGCGTCCACCTTTATTCAGTGGGTCTACTGATCAATTAGAGGCTGAAAAATGGATCAGTACCACTAAAAAGATATTTTTAGTTCTTCAATGCTTTGAGCATGATAAAGTCATCTTAACAGTATATCATTTGGAAGGTGAAGCTAATCAATGGTGGAATCTTATCAAGAATATGAGGCCAAGAGATGAAATTAAATCCATGGAATGGGAAGAGTTCAAGAACTTATTTTTCAATAAGTACTTCCCTCATATTCTTCGAACAAAGATGTAGATGGAGTTTCTTGAACTGAAGCAAAAGGATGATGAATCTGTTGGTACCTACGAAGAAAATTTTACGAGACTTGCAAGGTATGCTTCTGGAATTGTTATCCAACCTGAGAGTAAGATTGATCAATTATTTAGTGGCTTAAAACCAAGTCTTTGAAGGGCGTTAGCCATAAGGGACTTCAATAGCTATGAGTAAATCGTTCGATGTTCTCTCAAGGTTGAGATATAGATTGGAGTAACCCATCAGTCATATGCGTTCGATAAGAAGAGGAAAATGGAATTCAAAGGAAAATATAAAGAGCACACTGAAAATAAGATAAATTTTCCCTTATACTCAATGTGTGGAAAGAAACATAGAGGGGGTTTTCTTAAAGGGACAAGTAAATGTTTCAAATGTGGAAAGGAAGGTCATCCGGTATTTGAATGCCGCAATGATGGGAAGAAGATGTCTAGTGATGCGAACAAAGAAAAAGCTACACAGAGTGAACCTCCTACACTTCAATGTTACAAGTTCAAGGAAATGGGGCATTATGATAATTAATGTCCTAATCCAAGGTTTATTGATGATGATTGACTTCAACAAACTCTAAAGGCTAAAGACAAAGGAAATTCATATGCAATTTCTATCAGCGATGTGGAGTATGACAACGAAGTGGTGAAAGGTACACTTACCATCCACTCTAAAGTAGAAAATGTTTTATTTGATTATGGATCCACCCACTCTTTTATTTCTGAAGAATTTTCTAAGGATATCGTCGTATTACCTCAACAATTAGATGTTGAGTTAGTTGTGACAACCCCTAATGGTACAATAGTCGCATCAAAAGTTTATAATTATTCTCCGATTGAAGTTTGTGAGAAAGGGCTTCTTGCAAATCTTGTGATCCTTCCTATAGTGGAATTTGATGTGATTCTTGGCATGTATTGGATTTCTTTATATGGATCTCATATCAATTTCTAAATAAGGGAAGTCACATTTCATATTCCAGATCAATCTATGATCGTCTATCGATACAAGGATGAACATAACCTTCCAGTACAAATTTCTTCCTTCTTATGGGTCTTAATTCCACTAAATGAAGGTTATTTATCTCAAATGGTTGGTGAGAAACTCATGATTAAGAATATTCCCATTTTACTGGAGTTTGATGATGTCTTTCCAAAATAATTTCCAGGTCTTCCACCAAATCGTGAAGTTGAGTTTTCAATTGAACTCATACCGGGTGCTATGCCCATTTCAAAGACACCTTATAGAATGACCCCAATTGAGTTTCAGGAATTAAAGAAGAAACGCTAAGTGAATCTTGATAAGGGATTCATATGCCCTAGTTTGTCACCTTGGGGAGCACCTGTTCTGTTTCTTAATAAGAAAGACAGATCAATGAGACTCTACATTGATTATCGAGAAATTAACAAGATCACTATCAAGAACAAATATCATCTCCCATGCATTGATGAATTATTTGACCAACTACGTGGAGCTCAATACTTTTCCAAGATTGATCTTCGTTCAGGGTATCATCAATTAAGGGTAAAAAGGGAGGATATACCAAAGATGGATTTTTGTACAAGGTATGGACACTATGAATTTATAGTGATGCAATTTGGTCTTACTAATGCCCATGCTATCTTCATGGATCTGATGAATAGAGTCTTTAGAGACTATCTTGATCAGTTTGTGGTAGTATTTATAGATGATATTCTTGTCTATTCAAAGAGCGAGGAAGAACATGAATATCACTTGATAATTGTATTGAAGACCCCGAGAAAGGAGAAGCTTTATGCCAAATTTACCAAGTGTGAATTTTGGATTCAAAAAGTTTTATTTTTGGGTCACAAAATCTCATAAGAGGGGATATTTGTAGATCCAGCAAAAACAGAGGTTATCGAAAGATGGTCGAGACCAACAACAATAACTGAGATCCGAAGTTTTCTTGGTTTAGCTGGATATTATCAATGTTTTGTGAAAGATTTTTCATGATTATCTAACCCACTCACCAAATTGACTGAGAAAGTATTTAAGTTTGTTTGGACAGAGGAATGTGAAGAGAATTTCAAGGAGTTAAAAAGAAGGTTATCCAGTGCACTTGTGCTCACACTGCCTTGTAGTGGAGGAAGGTTTGTGATCTTCAGTGATGCATCCAAGATGGGATTGGGGTGTGTTCTCAGGCAAAATGATATGGTGATAGCTTATGACTCACGACAGTTGAAAATCCATGAGCAAAATTACCCAACTCATGATTTGGAGTTAGCTACGGTAATCATTGCATTAATGATTTGGAGGCATTATCTTTATGGTGAATGGTGTGATATTTATACTGATCATAGAAATTTAAAGTATATTTTCACACAAAAGGAGCTGAATATGCGTCAAATAAGATGTTTGGAGCTGATTAACGATTACGACTGCTCAATTCATTACCACCCTAGGAAGGAAAACAAGGTGGCAGACACATTAAGTTGACAAGACCATGCTAGCTTATCCATGATGAGGATCACAAAAGATCCAATATTTATGGATTTAAAAAGGATGGATCTTGGAATTATAATGGAAGGGGATAAATCTTATCTTTCTCAAATGAATGTTCAACCATCTATACATGTGAAGATTAAAGAGGCACAGAAAGAAGATGTAGAGTTACAAAAGAAGGTGAGAAATGTTCCTGAATTCAACCTTGATTGTGATGGGATAATAATGTTCAGGAATCAGGTTTGTGTTCCTCCCCTCCCAGAATTAAAGAAGGAGTTTTGGATGAGGCTCATTGTTCTTCATTCTCTATTCATCCTAGAATCACGAAGATTTATAGGGACATGAAAGAGTACTTCTGGTGGGATGTCATGAAAAGAGATGTTGCTGAATATGTCTCTTGATGCTTGGTTTTTCAGCAAGTTAAAGCTGAGAGACAGAAGTCTAAGGGGATGTTACAACTATTACCCATACCCGAATGGAAATGGTAAAACATCATTATAGACATTGTCACTGGACTTCCTAAAACATCCAAAGGCAATAATGCTATCTGGGTCACAGTTGATCGTCTTACAAAGTCGGCACACTTCATTGCTATTAGGGAGGATTTCTCTCTTGATCAGCTTTCCAGGATATATGTAAAAAAAGTGGTAAGATTGCATGGAGTACCACTTTCCATTATATTTGATCGGGATCTGAGGTTTACCTCGATGTTCTGGCAAAGTCTTCAGCGCACTCTAGATACCGAGTTGAGTTTTAGCACTGCTTATCATCCTCAGACAGACTATCAGTCTGAGAGAAAAATTCAAACTCTAGAAGATATGTTAAGAGCTTGATCTATGGATTTCAAAGGTGGTTGGGATCAACACCTACCTTTGGTGGAGTTTTCTTATAATAATAGCTTTCACTCTAGTATTCATATTGCTCCTTATGAAGCTCTCTATGGAAATAAATCTCGAACTCCAACTTTCTTGGATGAAGTTGGGGAAATAAAGCTATTAGTACTTGATCTTGTTTATGAGATTGCAGAAAAGGTCCGATCTATTCAACAACACATAAAAGTAGCTCAGAGTCGACAAAAAAGTTATGCCGACAATCGAAGAAAAAACCTAGATTTTGAAGTGGGTGATAAAGTGTTCTTATGAATATCTCCTTGGAAGAGAGTAATGATATTTGGAAAGAAGGGCAAGTTGAGCCCTAGGTATATTGGTCCTTTTGAAATACTAGATCGTGTTGGGAAGGTAGCTTACTGATTGGTGCTTCCACTGAATCTCTCTCAAGTTCATGATGTGTTCCATGTATCTCTCCTGAGAAAGTACATACCTGATCCTTAACATGTACTCAACTCAGAAGTTGTACCGCTGGAGCAAGATATTTCTTATGAGGAACAACCGATAGAGATTCTGGATCGTAGCGAAAAAGTCCTATAGAACAATACCACTCGCTTGGTGAAAGTTTTATAGAGGAACCACCAATTAGAAGAAGCTACATGGGAGCTTGAGGATATGATGAAGGAGAGTTATCCTCATCTATTTGTTACAAAGTGACGAATTTCGAGGGCGAAATTCATTTTAAGGGGGGTAGAATGTAACACCCATGATTTTTATGAGAAATATTTTGGTTTTATATTATATACATCATCAAAGGAATATTTTACTACACACAACGCTAGTTTTTATTTCTTTACATGCAATCACGGCCTTCCTCGATAGCTTGCGTTATATGCAATACCGAGTTTCACTAAACAATGATATGCTATTAAAATATTATTAAAACTAGCCGTTATGAATAGTAATACCCACTTTTGAAAATTTTATAAATTTTATCTTTCAAAATGGACTTCATTTTTGGATTCGGAATATCGAAATTATCTTAGGGTGAAATTTTGGTATTTTTCTGAAAATATTCAATTTTTTATGAATAGTGAAAACATTGGGTTGCTATTTAAAAACCGACTTTTTATTTAAATAATTATTTATTTTATTTAAATTAATTTTAGGTCAAAATTGATACATAATACCTATATATGTTAAATTTAACTCATTGGAGTCATTTTATAATAATTTTAGATATATAAAAATTTTATTAAACTTTTCACCGTCTTTTACCCACCTCCTATAAGAATTTGAAAATTTACATAAAACTAAATTTTACTGCTTTTCTGAGTGGAATTTCAAAAATCCAAGAGACAGGGTTAATATCAAGGAGTAAAATGTGATTCAATAAGATAAAAATATTTTTTGGTGAATAGTAACTTTTTACTTTTTTTTACCACTGTTAAAAGTAAATAGGGTAATTAAGGGTAAAAATGATATTATTATTACCCTAACACCTGTCCTAATTATATTGGATAAGTTTAATTCGACCAAAAACAACCTTAGGAATAAAATATGACCATTCAGGTCCACTTGGATTTGATTAGGATGTTTATTATTATTTTATTTAAAGAAGAGTTAAAATAGTTAAAATCCAAGTTTAATAACTAAAAAATTTTTACTATAGCGTAATACATAAGATAATTTCAACTATAAATATTAATTAGATAGATAAAAATATTTTCTAAATAATGTTATTTTATTTTTAATTTTTAGACATTAAATAAGTTAATATATTTTTGACACAATGATGATGCAATAATTACCTTATTAATGAAATATTAACATAATTGATGTTATAAATACCCAAATAAATGTAATTTGAGACTTTTTATGAATTAAACTAATTTTATAGGTTAATATGACATGTTATTATTGATTTAATTAACTTTTTTTGAACTAATAATGTTGTTATAAGTTTTACAAAAATCAATTACCAAATAGTGTCAAAATTGACATAAAATAGTTTTTTAAAAAATATTATATTATTAATTGTTATATTATTACTAAAAATATAAGGTTCAGCCAAATGACTTAGATAAGTTTATATTTATTAATAATAAACAACTAGGGGTTCTTTTTTCTTGTTATAGTAAGTTTATTAACCTTATAGTGTAAGAAAACAAGAAGACACAGTAAAAGTAAAATTTTTTAACTTAAAGTTAAATCTAAATGATAAAGTTAAAATAGAAACTTAAACTTGTCTAAATTATATTGGATGAGAGGATTTCGACCCATCCCCACCTCATATTCAAAATAAATCAATTTTGAGCTATTAAAAACCGAATATGACTTTACAATAAAATAATATTTTTAGTTTTTCCAAAGGTGCCCCTCTCCTCCCTTATAAAAGGGGACCTCCTCCCTCTCCACATCACACCACATTGAGCCCTCAAGCTCGGCAAAAACCTGCCAAATTCTCTTCTTCACTTACCTAGAAACATCCTAGAGGTCCTGGTCTTCTTCAAAGACCAACTCTAGTGCCCTAAGAGGAGGTTAAGAAGAGGCGCTTCAAAGAAAAGGTAATGTCTGTTACCGATTTTTCAACTATATTTCTTCTTCTTTAGTTGTTTCATTATGAAGTAATAAGATCATTATCACTAATATACTTATATTTTATTATAAATATGAAACAAACCTATTTCACCTTCTATCCATCCTATGGAAAACAAAATCACCGCGCGTGCGTACGTACGGAATAACTTCTCCACGCCGTGGTGTAATCTGTTTTCCACCACCACCTTACTTGGATGGGTATAATGGTGTAAATAATAAATATATATGATTATTTTAAAGTTATATTGATTCTGAAATAGTATACATACACTTAAATACAATTCCACTATCATGGGAATGATATCATCGCTCGTGCGTACGTACGACCTACCGTCTCCACGATGTGATGCAACTCGTTTTATATGATCTTCATTGCATAATGATTATATAAATGAATTGAATGAATAAATATGATTTATATTACACTAATAAAATTTTGGAAATGAGGTATATATAACCTGAAATTAAGAATACGAATTTATTCGACAAAAAATGCATAAGAACAAAAAGCAATAAACACCCGAATAACAAGTAGCAATGAAATATTACTAATAAGAAGATAAGAATTTTACCATATATGATATCATAAAAATGATTACAATTCTTGAATAAGTCAATAACATTATTTAAATCATTATACAAGAGTTTCGGTCTCGTATGAAGCAAATCAGACTTAAGGTAAGGGAAAATCTCACAATCTCGTTTTTATCCGAGATTGTTTATACTTCAGAAATTACCGGGGCATATTTATCATCCACATTCATGTTTACTCAATATGTAATATTATTTACTTCCACCTATAATTGTTTAAATCCAATTTTACCCATTGGTGAGTTTTTATTAAAAGATATGAAAGGAATCTTTTATCATTTTAAGTACGAGATACTTTTTGACTTTTTCGGCCAAAGTACGAGAAGAATGTTTTTTAACTTATACGGCATGAATGGATTTTATGATTTCATAAAACATTATTTCCATGAAGCTTACTTTACAAGTTTTCATGTTTATTTTTAATCAACTTCTTTTAGTTTAAAATTTTATGACATGTTAAGAAAGGAAAAATGTTTTTGAAGTAGAAAGGATATTTTCCTCAAGAATGGAGTTCAAGCATTTTATCAAAATTATTTTCCATCTAAGATAATATAGGGTTTTGTTTCTATCCCAATTTTTACATTGATTTGATTATGTTATGATGGAATTATTTTCATGATGTCCTTTTATCTTATATGGATTATGTTATGATGTCATTACGTTTAAGAATCCCATTTTTATTACATGGGTTATGCAATGATGTATGATTTATGATCTTGTGGCACACATAAGAATGGTATCATTATGAGATGGGTGAGACCTATATATCCCTCCAATTCATTGGGTAAAGATTTATATCTCATGAGATAGACATGGCTGGAATGGAATGTTAAACCGGTTCAGTGGTACAAGATTGGAACGAGGAGTGAACTCGGTTCAGAAATGGACTTTGTCCGCTAAGATAGTATTGGCAATGAGTCTTGACTAATAAGAAATGATTTTCTATGATTATGTGTGTATGCCACAATGTTTCATGTCTTATGTTATGATTATTAGGATTACATTTAACTACTATTATTTATCCCATGTTATGAAATTATGATCTCTTTTGCAGGTTAAGATTTCAAAATTTTTATGTTCTTATGAATATGTTGTGATTGATATTTCTTTTGTTTACCTTTACTAAGAATTTGAGCTCACCCTTCTGTATGTTTTATTTTCCCCAAGTCAGGAAGAAGGGTATTAAGTAAGATATTCTAAAAGGGACTCTAGATATGATAAAATAAAAGGGAGACAGTGTAGATGATTTATGGACCAGTTGTTTATGTGTCCCAGTTTCTAAAGACACTATACCTATACGGTCCTTTCATGGTTTTGTTATATATTGTAATAAGTGTGCTTCAATTTTGAAGTAATAACAATGTATGTAAATTATGGGTCATTATAGTTGGTATTAGAGGAAAGGTATAGTCAACCTTTGGAAACTTGGACGTGAAAGCCTTAGTAAGAACCTTAAGGATATATCTAAGCATAGAACACAATCTTACTGTTTTAGAAATGGCCATGAACAACCTATGATAAGACCTTAAGTGTGAAATTTTATTCTTGATTGTGTTGTTTCCCTATTATAATTAGTGTTTCTCACACTATTCTTCTTGGTTTTAGTCAATGGTTGGAACCCGAAGGAACCATGTTAATGCGGAATGCGACGGGAAATGCAATGATTATCCCCATGAGAAACCAAAAATTATGGGAGCTAGAATGAAAAATATTATAGCCATGCTCACACAAATTTCTCAAGATATGAATCATGCAGGACTTACAAATGAGCAAAGGATGGAGCAACATTCTATTGAATCCTTCATGAGGCAGTGTCCACCTTCATTCAGTGGGTCTACTGATCATTTAGAGGCTGAAAAATGGATCAGTACCACTAAAATGATATTTTTAGTTCTTCAATGCTTTGAGCATGATAAAGTCATCTTAACATTATATCATTTGGAAGGTGAAGCTAATAAATGGTGGAATCTTATCAAGAATATGAGGCCAAGAGATGAAATTTAATCCATGGAATGGGAAGAGTTCAAGAAATTATTTTTCAATAAGTACTTCCCTCATATTCTTCGAACAAAGATGTGGATGGAGTTTCTTGAACTGAAGCAAAAGGATGATGAATCCATGGAATGAGAATAGTTCAAGAACTTATTTTTTCAATAAGTACTTATTTTTCAATAAGTACTTACCACGTCCAAGAACTTTTGGTCTCATCAAAAGACCATGCCTAGGCCCCTTAAGTAGGATCTCTAGAGGAGGATTCAAGAGGTAATTTCTCTCAGTCTTCTCATTTAATACCCTTTCAATTTCAAGTTATTTTCTAATTATCTCCCCACCTATAGTTTTTAAAATGGTATTATAACTATAGTATCGTACATATACTATAATTTTATGATACTAATGTAATATTATACCATCGAACCCCCTTCTCCTCTTCAATTTATTTCATAAAAGAAAACGTTGTTTGTGAGGTGTTAATCTATCACCTTCAAGAATGAAATGTTTTATTTTTCCATTTCTGCTTTCAAATCTGGTCATGAAATCATTTTTATAGTTGAAAAATAATATTATATATTTATTATATCCTATTTGATGTTCTTTAAGTATCTTATGTTCATATTACAAAATGATTAAACAAAACAAGATCGTTGTCATCAAAAATGGCCAAAATTAACCCAAACAATCATCATTTAATTATTTTCTAATGATTCGTCCACATGGTATACAATGTAATTCATTATAAGATCATTTTAACAGTTGTAATATCATTAATAACATGGAATATATGTTCTTTATGTTTATCCATGTTCTACAAGAACTTCAATTCATGAATACATGTGAAATGCTCAAGAAAACCATAAAAATAATCATTCCCGAACAATGTTTTAAACTCTATAACTCATCAAAATGCCCATTAAGTAACATAATTAAACCCAAATGAAACATATTCATGTATAAAAGGTTCTTTAATTTCTAATTAATGAATATAATGTCGTTATATAGGACATTAAAGTGAAGGAAGCGTTCGGATATAAGGTAAGGGAAATCTCGAAACCAATTTTTTTTCTTCTGGTTCTCCCTCTTTCACTCTATATTTTGTATGGCCACTCTTTAAAAATAAATTTTTCATTTTTATCTTACCTATTTTGGGATGTACATGTTTCTACTAAATTTTTGTCAAACAAAATGCTTTCCAGAAGAACTATTCTTTTAAAAACTCACCTTTTACTTCTCATTTAAGGTTGATAGTTCATGTATCAAGTATGTTGTTCCCTCTTTCTTTTGGTAACCCATCTTTTATGAATGTGTTATTATGAGATGAAACCCATTACTTTCCATGGGTTAGTTATGTTTATTATTTATATATGATATATGTTTCATTCATGATAATGATAATGTTATGATGTGATGGGTGCGCCCGAAATTATACAGTGCAATACGAATGTATAAATGTGATGGGTGCACCTGAAATTATATAGTGCTCCAATGAATTGGGTAAAGTGATAAATCTCATTAGTTAACATGAAATTATGTGTGAACAAGATGCTAGCTTTTTCACAATTATGTGTGGTAGTTAACCAATAAGACATGATGTTTCATTTTTAGGCATTTCCACTTTTCAAGTTTTATATTTATGCTTCCTATCACGTTCATGATCGTTTTGTTATGTTATGATTATGCTCACCCAGGGTTATATTGTTCTTATATATCCTCTTACTGGGCTTTTACCTCACCCATTTTTATGTATATCCTCAGGTGACTACATGTACTAAGGAGGGGTCAAGTGCCAATAAGAATCCAGAGAAGAAGAAATTAGAAAAATGTGTTTTTGCTCGATGTTGTAATTATTTATGAATGGTCTTAGTTTTCCCAAGACACTAAACCATTGGATACTCTATGTGTAATACTGTTTTGTTTTTTATCATTAAAATTATTTAATATTAATGTAATAAAATGATGAGTCACTATATTTGGTATCAGAAGAAATGTTTAGGTAATTTGGGAATTAGGATTAGTGAACCCTAGAGAAAATATCTAGCATGAGACTTAGTACAAATATGAACACAATAATCTTTACATAATAATCCCATAAGTAATTATTTTAGTGAAAATTGTTCAAATGAATAAGTTATTCATGGCTTTCTTACTTATTTTTTTTCTAACCATATTTATTTTAAAAAATGGTGGGAACCAGGAGAAGCCATGCCAACAACTCGTGAAAGGGACAATGCAATGATTGTTCGAACAACATCCACAACGATTTGGGATGCGGAGTTTAGAACTTCATGGCGATTCGTACCCAACTATCTCAGGTTATGAAAAATAACCATAATAGTGGGGAACATCCTCCTTCACTAAAGAGGGAGCAACTAGCTATCGATTGTTTTATGAGGAAACGACCACCAACGTTTAGTGGATATTCTGATCCACTAGTTTTGGAGTAGTGGGTCAACTCCATGGAGAAGATCTTTTATGTGGTTCATTGTTCGGAGATGGAGAAGGTGACTCTAGCCATTTATCATCTCGATGGAGAGGCTGATCAATGGTGGGATTTGATTAAGAACCCCAAGCCAATGGAGGAAATTGAAGAGATGGAATTGGAAGACATTAAGATCATGTTTCTAAATAAGTATTTCCCACGAACTCTTTCCACAAAGATGGATAAAGAATTCCTAGAGCTCAAGAAAAAAGAAGGTGGATCTGTCACAGCCTATGAAGCGAATTTCACAAGGCATGGAAGGTACGCTTCAGGTTTTTTTATCAACTATGATAAAAAAATTGATAGATTCTTTATTGGATTAAAACCACACCTTTGAAAGGATCCTGTATGTCACGACCCGTCCTCGGGGCCCGTGCTGTGACTACCCCAAGCCTGCCTTCCATAGCCCAGGGGCTGGCGACTAGCACCAAGGCATAAATCCCAGTAAAGGGAAGGCATTGCCTTTGTAAAGTAAACAAGCACCACAGAGTAAGCAAGCAGAAAAAGTAAACACTAGGTAAAAACAGGTACAATAGTAAATGCGGAAAAGTAAGTGGGCCAGAATACAAACCCAAATTGAAAGTAAAGTACAACTCAAAAGGGAAAACAGCAACTGAAAAGTAAAGTCGCAACGTCGAGTCGTCCACAGGAAGTCCCACCTGAAGGGTGGGTACAGATAGCCTCCACTGCTCCTTGGGTCCAGCCGACCGCTCCGAGTACGTCCCGCCCAGTGGTCCACCTCTAGGTACAGTCCTGCTCTGCAAACCTCAACCACGATCAGCGATGTCCGTTGTCTGCAACCAACACAACGTAGTGTGGGCATAGCCCGTGCAGGGGTGAGTATAAGCTACTCAGTAGGGACCCCAAGACCCCCGAAGGTCTCCCAGAATCCACAAAGGATAAACCACAAAGGGAGGATACAATCACGAAGTAACATCCGAAACTGCTTAGGTATATGCCCATACATATACCTAAGTCATCGATTCTCGTTCGGCTCCAAAATCTGAGCCCAAGTACAACCCAGTCCACACAGGAAAGAAAAACGTAAATCCACACAGGATAGCTCAACACAATCCATATAGGAAAGTAAAACAGAAATCAGCTCACACAGGTATACTTCTTCGTATGACGATAGACATGATCAGATATAGCAACTGATTCATCTAAGCTGTCGGACCCACAAAGGATCGATAGGTACTAACCCCCGAAATGACCCACACAGGATCGACCATGAAGTTGAACCCAAAGCTATTGGGAAACTCCTTCTCCATCAAGTACAGTGGTTATGCCGCTACAAACAAGTGCTTCCCTCTCACCTTGGACTGCTGTAGTACTCAACCTATTGAGTACTATGGGCCTGCTGCTACAACCAAGCGCTTCCCACCATGGGTTTGCCGTTACAACCAAGCGCTCTCCCTCATAGCCTCTAGGGGTACTCCTTCTGTTGAGTACCATGGGTCAGCCGCTACAACCAAGCGATCCTCCGTCGTGGGTCTGCTGCTACAACCAAGTGCTCCCCGGTGCTGCTACAACCATGCGCTCCTCCGTCGTGGGTCTGCCGCTACAACCAAGCACTCCCCCTCATAGCTTCTAGAGGTACTCCTTCTGTTGAGTACCGCGAATCTGCCGCCACAACCATGCGCTCCTCTGCCGTGGGTCTACCGCTACAACCAAGCGCTCCCCACTGGGATATCCGTAACACACCGAGTCGTCCGATCAGCAGTCGTCAAGTCTCAACCAGCTGTAGGGTTTCCGCACACAGCATGCTCGTTCAGGGAGGATCAACTCCACGAGCTAAGAGGCTCGATGCATCAACTGACATGTAGTCCAGAGTTGACGTATCCCAAGATGTACTGTAGTGGTCACTGCCGAAAACACGGAGGATCCCCGTACTATTTTCATCATCGTCGCAGTCGAATCCACTGAGGATCTATGTACAGTCGTCGTCGTCACAGTAGTAGTCGCAGCCAGCTCTAGGGTCCCCGCACACAGCAAGCTCGTTCAGGAGGGTCCGCTCCACGAGCCGAGAGGCTGATACATCAACTGACACATAGTCCAGAGTTGATGTATCCAAAAGTTCTGTATCGTCAACAGGAAATCAACGTCGCAGACGGCGCATCAATCGGATGCCCGGTCTGAGAGTAATTGGCTTTTTCGTCCTAGGGCCCCGGTTGGTTTTTAAGGAAAAACCTACCCGACCGTACTCCACCTACATCCAAACCTCGGGCGGAGTAAGACAAAAGATCTGTCTCACTTAGAGGAAATCAACAAAGTCGACGGCACGTCAATTCGGATGTCCGAAGCTCAAGATATGAGCGTTTCTGCTCCGAGGGCCTGGTTAGTTTCGTGTACGAACCAACCCGGCCGAACCCAATGTATTCCGAAACCATGAGTATGATATACTGAAACGACCGCCTCGATCCAAAGATTGCATCGCCGCTGACGGCGTGTCGTTCGGAGGTCCGTAGCTCAAGTTATAAGCAAAAGACCGAAAAGGTCCCGAAACGGGGGGTCTGGGCCCGGACCGACCCGGCCAGTCTAGGCGGCCCGGCCCGGCCTGGGTGCGACCCGGCCCGACGGGTCAGCCCGGCTCAGGTCGGCCGAGCGGAGGAACTGCGGGGCGCGCTTCCCCCGCGGGATGAAGTGCTGCGGCCTCACGTGGGGCCGCGCTTGGTCAGCGGACGCGGCTTTACCGCGTCCCGTGTGTCGCCGGACCCGCGCGGTCGCGGGTTTGGTCGGCCGCCGCCGCCGCGATGGCTCCATTTGGCGGCGTGCCGGGGCACCGCTTCCTCCGGCCACCGGTGGATTCCCTGGGCCACCAGAGTTGCTCCGGTGGTCTGATTTCATTTCCGTCTACGCCGGGGCTCCTCCCGGGTCCCATTCTTCACTGCCAGGCCCTCAAATCTCCCTTGCGGCCTCGTTTGCTGTCGTCCGCTGTTCCGCACACCAAGAATGAAAAAAGGGCGGTGGGTTCGGACTTGTGCGTTAGTCCGCACCCACCATGTTAGCGGTTTTAAAAGTCTCCCATTCAATCATTAAACAACCGAGAAATACAAATCACAAGGATTTAATGAATCAAAACCCCTACCTCGTCGAAGTCTTCGAACGAGCGTTCTACGCGGAATTGATCATCATGGAAGAAGAGGATCGTCGCGTCATGGAAGGGCATCGCGTCTTCGCGGTATACGGCATTGCGTCAATGAACTCCGAGGATCTAGAACATACAGATTTAATTACAACAATTAAATCGATGTTGATGTTATAATCCACAAAGATTTAAAAGATTTGAAGTCTCCTACCTCAAGCAGTTGGTGATCAAAGATTGCTACGGGGTAGAACGTCGCGGAAGAATCGTCGCAGAAGGAGAATCATCGGCGTCGTCGATCTCCAAGGGTGACGATGTTCTTCGCGTTCTTCGCGTTCTTCGCTAAGGAGGATGAAGGCACAGAATCTCCAAATCCTCTCAACACAACGCACCCGAGAAGAAAGGTGTGTTGGTCTTATTTTATTAACATGCCAACAAAAAGTAAAAAAAACTAAGTAACGACCCATTAATTCAACGAATAAACCGCCCAATTAATAGGAGTGTTTAATTGATTAAGAAAACTCCCCAGTTGACTTTCATTAAAAAGGGTTTTTGCGGGTGCGTTACTTAGCGGAAAAGAAATGGTGGGGCTCGTGCGGGCTCCACCTCACAAATATCCTACCCACTTGGTAGGATATTTTTGGATAGCACCATATCCACATCAACTCAGCTTAAGCGGCTTTAAGTGGCTTTCAAGTGAAATAAAAATAAAGTTGTCGCACACTTTATTTTATTTAATAACTTAACCCAAAAATTTAAAAACCACACCCGAGCAAACGCAACTCTGGAAGAGGCGTTTCTAAGAAAATATCAGCGCTGAAATTCTATCGGTGCCCTCAGAATTCAATTCCGAGCACTGGTTCAAAAGTTAGAAAAACCTGCTCGTTCATTCACTGAACGTACCCGAGCCAAACTTCGGAAAATGATTCCGGGCACACCAGGCCTCGGAATCAGGTACCGTTAGAAACTGCATTCTTGTAAAATTCCAAAGAAAATTAAGAAAAAAATTTCCTTGAAATTTATGGGTCTTTACATCACTCCCACCTCAGGGCTTTACTTCCCTGTAAAGATACATCAAAAACTAGGGAAAAAAAAGTGGGTATTGAGCACGAATCTGAGCCTCCCACTCCCAAGTGCTCTTCTTGAGGTTTCCGTGCTGCCATCTTATGCGCACAAGAGGAATCAATCATCCACATAGGACCCGCTCCTGTCGATCCTTGATCTCCACCAGGACCTCCGCAAAATTCGCCTCATCATCAACGTCCAGCTCCCCATGGTCAGTGATGTTCGTCAGGTCGTGCACATATCTCCTTAGCTGAGATACGTGGAAGACGTTGTGCACCTGGTGCAACTGAGGTGGTAGAGCCAGACGATAAGCCACCTCGCCAATCCTGCTGAGGACCTGGAATGGTCCGAAGAAGTGTGGAGACAACTTTTCGCCTCGGCCAAATCTCTGTAATCTACATTGAGGTGAGACACGCAAGAAGACGTGGTCGCCATACTCAAACTCTAGTGGCCTCCGCCTCCTATCAGCACAAGACTTTTTCCGGATCTGAGCTGTCCTCATCCGATCATGGATGACTTGGACCTTTTTGGTCCTACAAGAGTTGTTGAGATTTCTTCTTTGCCGATAAGAGAAATCTGGTCTCATCCCCTGGATGAACCATGTTATTCACCTAATACAGTCAATCCTGACATGGATGATACTATTCCATACCAAGGATGACGTCGTAAGGGCTTGACTCTACTACCAAGAGATCCAACCATTACTCTCTCCCCCAAGGGTTGAGTCACACTGTCGGCATCAGTGTGTGGTCACTGGGTCTCCTCCAGTAGGTATCTCAAAGTGAGGGTCAAGTCAACGGTTTTTAAATCGGAACCTCTTAGTAACAACTAAAAGAGAGGGCAGGAAGGTAAACGCCACAAGAAAAGTGTCTTTTATTACTGCAGCTCAAAGTACAAAGACACAAAACATCTACAAACAAACATAAAGAATGCTAGGAGAAGCATAAACAAAAGTCTCCAGGTCTGAAGCTAGTCCCGCTCCTGTCCATCTGCTCTCGGAGCTCCATGATCGTAGGCCTAAACTACCTAAAGCTGAGCTCTCCCATGTCCACCAGCTCCCTACGGTCGGGGTGGACCTCCTGGTGGTGGTGGTGGCAACACCTCGAAGCGTCTTCCACCTACAGTTGCATGGACATCTCTCCTTCCATGGTCTCCTGCTCCATGCGATCAGCCTCGATCGAACCTTTGCCTCTGCCTGGGAGGTCCTTCGTTCATCTGTTGGTCATCCGCAGGGCGGGTTGGACAGTCACGAGCCATGTGACCAACCCTGCCGCAGGAGTAACACTGTCTACTCATGGTAAGTCATTGTCCACCCCGGGTGCCTCGCACAAACGATCATGTGTCATGCGGTCAACCACCGGTAGGTCTAGTCCTCTTCGACCCCTGCGTCATCTGTCTACTGCCCACTGCAGAAAACTCTGCCGCATGCCGGATAGTGGTGGGTCCTGCTACTGGAGGCTGCTCAGCAAGGAAACTCTCCACTAAGAGGGCTCTATCCAACACCCCTGTCTGTGTCAGAATGCTGTGAGAAGCAACCGAAGCTCTGATCTCTCTCCTGAGCCCCTGCTCGATGGGTCCGGCCCTGAAGAATGGGTCTCGTACCATGTCTGTGGAATAGCGCGAGAGATCGGTAAACCTCACCGCATAATGGGCTACTGTCATGCTGCCATGCCGCAGCTGTAGTAGCTCCTGTATGCGCACCGCTCGAAGGGTGGCTGGGATGAACTCTGAGCGAAAAAGGCTCTCAAAGTCTGTCCAAAGGAGTGATGCCTCGTCGTGCACCTGGAGAATCAAGCTCCACCATCTGCCTACTGCCTCATGTAGGAGGCTCGCTGCAAGGACCACCAAAAGGTCTACTGGTGTCCTCACTAACCGGAAAACTCGTAAAACCACCTCCAGCCAGTCCTCGGCTACCTGGGGGTCCGTCTCCCCGCGGAACCTGGGCAGTCGCTGGCGCTGGAACTCATGCAGTGCACTAAGGCAACATGCATCATCAGCGGCTGGGGCTAGAAGCATCGACAGCTCGGCGGGTTGAGGTACCACCGGTGCCTCTGCAGTCAAAGGGCCCTGCACCGAGGCCTCGTCACTCGGTGGTCTATCGTCACGTACAACTCTCGGAACCCTAGATGGCTGTCGTCGTGGGGCCATCCTGAAAAGAAACAGGTGCGCCACAGTTAGAACAGTATACATGGTGAGCTGACATAAAGTAATCACAAAGAAAACTTGTAACACACATGCAATTAATGTTTTCGTGCATTAAGTCGGAAATCATAAGTCAGGGTCCTGGTGTACGGATACGTCGGCCGCTGCACCAACACTGGGCTCCCTGGACTGATAACCACAATCAATATGCTTAACACTATTGATTCACATAGAAGAAGGATCAGAGTCTGTGGTAGAACAAAACTCCTTTGATACCAATTTGTCACGACCCGTCCTCGGGGCCCGTGCCGTGACTACCCCAAGCCCACCTTCCATAGGCTAGGGGCTGGCGACTAGCACCAAGGCTTAAATCCCAGTAAAGGGAAGGCATTGCCTTTGTAAAGTAAAAAAACACCACAGAGTAAGAAAACAGAAAAAGTAAACCCTAATTAAAAACCGGTACAACAGTAAGTGCGGAAAAGTAAGTGGGCCAGAATACAAACCCAAACTGAAAGTAAAGTACAACTCGAAAGGGAAAACAGAAACTGAAAAGTAAAGCCGCAATGTCGAGCCGTCCACTAGAAGTCCCACCTGAAGGGTGGGTACAGATAGCCTCCACTGCTCCTCAGGTCCAGCCGACTGCTCCGAGTACGTCCCGCCCAGTGGTCCACCTCCAGGTACCATCCTGCTCTGCAAGCCTCAACCACGATCAACGTTGTCCATCGTCTGCAACCAACACAATGTAGTGTGGGCATATCCCATGCAAGGGTGAGTATAAGATACTCAGTAGGGACCCCGAGACCCCCGAAGGTCTCCCAGAATCTACAAAGGATAAACCACAAAGGGAGGATACAATCACGAAGTAACATCCGACACTGCTTAGGTATATGCCCATACATATACCTAAGTCATCAATTCTCGTTCGACTCCAACATCTGAGCCCAAGTACAACCCAGTACAAACAGGAAAGAAAAACGTAAATCCACATAGGATAGCTCAACACAATCCACATAGGAAAGTAAAACAGAAATCAGCTCACACAACTATACTTCTTCGTATGACGATAGAGATGATCAGATATAGCCACTGATTCATCTAAGTCGTCGGACCCACAAAGGATCGATAGGTAATAACCCCCGCAATGACCCACACAGGATCGATCATGAAGTTGAACCCAAAGATATTGGAAAACTCCTTTCCATAAAGTATAGTGGTTATGCCGCTACAACCAAGCGCTTTCCTCTCACCTTGGACTGCTGTAGTACTCCACCTATCGAGTACTGCGGGCCTGCTGCTACAACCAAGCGCTTCCCACCATGGGTCTGCCGATACAACCAAGCGCTCCCCCTCATAGCCTCTAGAGGTACTCCTTCTATTGAGTACCATGCATCAGCCGCTACAACCAAGCGCTCCTCCGTCGTGGGTCTGCCGCTACAACCAAGCGCTCCCCAGTGCTGCTACAACCAAGCGCTCCTCTGTCGTGGGTCTGCTGCTACAACCAAGCGGTCCCCCTCATAGCCTCCAGAGGTACTCCTTCTATTGAGTACCGCGGGTCTGCCGCTACAACCAAGCGCTCCTCCACCATGGGTCTGCCGCTACAACCAAGCGCTCCCCACTGGGCTATCCGTAACACACCGAGTCATCCGATCAGCAGTCGTCAAGTCTCAATAGGCTCTAGGGTTTCCGCACACAGCATGCTCGTTTCCAGAGGGTCCACTCCACGAGCTAAGAGGCTCGATGCATCAACTGTCATATAGTCCGGAATTGACGTATCCCAAGATGTACCATAGTGGTCACTACTGAAAACACAGAGGATCCCCGTACTGTTTTCATCATTGTCATAGTCGAATCCAATGAGGATCTCTGTACAGTCGTCGTCATCACAGTAGCAGTCGCAGCCAGCTCTTGGGTCCCCGCACACAGCAAGGTCGTTCGGGAGGGTCCGCTCCACGAGCCGAGAGGCTGATACATCATCTGACACATAGTCCAGAGTTGATGTATCCAAAAGTTCCGTATCGTCAACAGGAACTCAACGTCGTAGACGGCGCGCCAATTGGACGCCCGGTCTGAGAGTTATTGGCCTTTTCTTCACAGGGGCCTGGTTGTTTTTAAAGGAGAAACCAACCCGACCGTACTCCACCTACGTCCAAACCTCGAGCGGAGTTAGCCAAAAGATCCGTCTCACTTAGAGGAAATCAACAAAGTCGACGACACATCAATTCGAACGTCTGAAGCACAAGATATGAGCGTTTCCGCTCCGAGGGCCCGGTTGGTTTCGTGTACGAACCAACCCGGCCGAACACAAAGTATTCCGAAACCTTGAGTGTGATATACCGAAACGACCGTCTCAATCCATGGATCGCATCGCCGCTGACAGCGCGTCGTTCGGAGGTCTGTAGCTCAAGTTATGAGCAAAAGATCGAAAAGGTCCCAAAACGGGGGGTCTGGGCCCGGACCAACCCGGCCCGACCCCCCCTGGGTCGACCAGACCCGGGTCCGGGTCCGACCCGGTTGGGCGTGACCTGGACCGACCAGGCGGCCTGGCCCGGCCTGGGCGCGACCCGGCCCGGCGGGTCGGCCCGGCTCGGCTCGGCCGAGCGACCGAGCGGAGGAACCGCGGGGCGCGCTGCCCCCACGGGATGAAGTGTCGCGGCCCCGCGTGGGCTGCACTTGGTCGGTGGACGCAGCGTTGCCGCGTCCCATGTGTCACCAGACCCGCGTGGTCGTGGGTCTGATCGGCCGCCGCCGCCGGGGCGCCGCCGCCTCTGGCCACTGGGGGATTCCTCGGGCCATCGGAGTTGCTCCGGTGGTCCGATTCCGTTTTTGTCTGTGTTGGGGCTCCTCCCGGTTCCCATTCTTCACTGCCAGGCCCTCAAATTTCCCTTGCGGCCCCGTTTGCCGCCGTCTACCATTCGGCACACCAAGAACGAAAAAATGGCGGTGGGTTCGGACTTGTGCGTTAGTCCGCACCCACCGTGTTAGCGGTTTTAAAAGTCTCCCAGTCAGTCACTAAACAACCGGGAAATAAAAATCACAAAGATTTAATGAATCAAAACCCCTACCTCATCGAAGTCGTCGAACGAGCGTTCTACACAGAATTGATCATCGCGGAAGAAGAGGATCATCGCGTCGCGGAAGGGCTTCGCGTCGTCACGGTATACGGCGTTGCGTCGATGAACTCCGAGGATCAAGAACATACAGATTTAATTAAAACAATTAAATCCATGTTGTTGATATAATCCACAAAGATTTAAAAGATTTGAAATCTCCTACCTCAAGCAGTTGGTGATCGGAGATTGCTGCGGGGAAGAATGTTGCCGAAGAACCGTCGTAGAAGGAGAATCGTCAGCGTCGTCGATCTCCGAGGGTGTCAACGTTCTTTGCGTTCTTCGCGTTCTTCACGTTCTTCGTGTTCTTCGCATTCTTCGCGTTCTTCGCGAAGGAGGATGAAGGCATAGAATCTCCAAATCCTCTCAACACAATGCACCTGAGAAGAAAGGTGTGTCAGTCTTATTTTATTAACATGCCAACAAAAAGTAAAACAAACTAAGTAACGACCCATTAATTCATAGAATTAATTCAATGAATAAACCACCCAATTAATAGGAGAGTTTAATTTTTTAAGAAAATTCCCTAGTTGACTTTCATTAAAAAGGGTTTTCGCGAGTGCGTTACTTAGCGGAAAAAATCAGTGGGGCTTGTGCGGGCCCCACCTCACAAATATCCTACCCACTTGGTAGGATATTTTTGGATAGCACCCTATCCGCATCAACTTATCTTAAACGGCTTTAAGTGTCTTTCAAGTGAAATAAAAATAAAGTTGTCACACACTTTATTTTATTTCTTAACTTAACCCAAAAATTTAAAAACCACACCCGAGCAAACACAACTCTGGAAGAGGCGTTTCTAAGAAAATATCAGCGCTGAAATTCTATCGGTGCCCTCAGAATTCAATTCCGAGCACTGGTTCAAAAGTTAGAAAAACCCGCTCGTTCGTTCACTGAACGTACCCGAGCCAAACTTCAAAAAATGATTTCGGGCACACCGGGCCTTGGAATCAGGTGCCGTTGGAAACTGCATTCTTGTAAAATTCCATAGAAAATTAAGAAGAAAATTTCCACGAAATTTACGGGTCTTTACACTACAATTAGATACTTTGGGAGTTATAAAGAAGTTTTTTGGTGTGATCTCAAAGTGGATATGGAGTTTGTAGAGTGGTCCCATGGCTATAGTGATAATAAATGAATGATGAAGTTTCAATCCAGAGGATCTAATGAAAAATGTGGGAAGAAAACTCAATGACACACATACTAAAAATGTGGGAAGTTGCACCATGGGAACTGCCTCAAATGAATGAGGAAGTGCTTCAAGTGTGGGAAAGAAGGACATCATGCTCAAGAGTGTCTAAAAGATACAAAAGGAGGAGAATGTAGCCTATGAAAAGAGATAACCAACCATGGTTCAATTCTACAACTGTTGGGAGCTAGGGCACTATGAAAAATAGTTCACTAAACCTCAAGTTTTCATGTGTAATCAGAATCAGTAGCCACCAAAGCTAAAGGAACAAGGGAAGTCTTATTCCATCACGATTGGGGAAGTGTATCAAGATAATAAAATCATACAAGGTACACTTTCTATTCATTCAAGAATGGAAAAAGTATTATTTGATTTTGGTTTTATGCATTCCTTTCTATCTTGAAAGTTTTCTAGAACTATAGAATCAAAACCCCAAAACCTTGAAGTAGAGATATATGTAAAAACAACCAGTGTTACAATCATTGCAACCCAACTGTTATAATATTCTCCTGTTTCTATGTGTGGGAAGATTCTTCCAGCATTTCTTGTAATACTTACTTTGGTGGAATTCGATGCTATAATGGGAATGGATTGGCTCTCGTTATATAGATCACATATCAAATGTCATGAAAAGGAAATATCTTTTCATTTTCGGAACCATCCCATGCTCCTCTAAAAATGCAAGGAATATCACGAATCTCCTTTGAAAAATCCTTCAATGGTGAGGGTATTGATTCCCTATGAAGGAGAATACCTCTCCCAAATGGTTGGGTCAAAGTAAAGTTCCAACCTTGTGGAAATGTACATCGTGGGGGAATACGATGATGTATTTCTAATAGATTTTCCCATAATTCTCTCAAATCGTGAGGTGGAGTTCTCAATTGAACTCATAGTCGGAGCTACTCCTATCTCAAAGTGTCCCTATAGAATGGATCCAATCAAACTGTAGAAGTTAAAGAAGTAGTTCCAAGAGCTTCTAGAAAAAGGGTTTATACACCCTAGTGCATCACCTTGGGGTGCACTAGTGCTCTTTGTAAAGAATAAGGATGGAACAATGAGGTTGTGTATCGATTATCTAGAACTCAACAAGATCACCATAAAGAAGAAGTATCCTATTCCAAGGATTGATGACTTGTTTGTCCAGTTAATAGGAGCTCAAAAATTCTCAACGGTGGATATTTGTTCCAGATATCATCAACTAAAGGTGAAGAAGGAAGATATATAGAAGACTGCCTTCCATAACAGGTATAGGCACTATTAGTTTCTGGTCATTCCCTTCAGACTTACTAATTCTCCTGCAATATTCATGGATTTTATGAATATATTCTTTAGAAATTACCTCGAAAAATTTGTGGTAGTGTTTATTGATGATATTCTCATCTACTACCAGAGAAAGGAGGAACATGAATAATATCTATGACTTGTGTTGGTGACATTGAGAAAGGATAATTTGCATGCCAAGTTCATCAAGTGTGACTTTTGGATAATTCAAGTCACTTTCATAGGACATGTGATTACAAGTGAAGGAATTTATGTGGATTATTCAAATAAAAAAGAGATTGTGGAAGGGCCCAGGGCCTATAGTGGCACAGAAATCCATAGTTTTCTTATATTAGCTGGGTACTACCGGTGTTTTGTGAGAAACTTCTAATGATTGTCAACCTATATAACTAAGTTAATAAGGAAATGGGTAAAGTATGTCTGGATGGTAGAATGTGAGGGAAGCATCAAGGAGATAAAGAGAAGCATGATCACTACACCTGTACTCACACTACCAAATAGTGGAGAACGTTTTGTGATATAAAGTGATGCTTCAAATAAAGGCTTGGATTGTGTACTCATGAAAAATGATAATGTGATAGCCTACGCCTCACAGAAATTGAAGATCCCTGGGCAGAACTATTGGACACATGATCTAGAGCTGGCAGCCATGATTTTTTCCTTGAAAATCTAGAGGCACTAACTTTATAGGTGATAACTGTGACATATACACCGACCACAATAGCCTAAAGTATATATTCACACAAAAGGAGATCAACATGCGTCAAAGGAGATGGCTAGAGCTAATAAAGGATTATGATTTCTCTATTGACAACCATCCCGGAGAGGGAAACAAGGTAGTTGATTCTCTAAGAATAAAAGAACCTACTACTCTATCAATGTTATAGATTGAGAAAGACCATATCTTCTTGGATAGTCAAGGGATGTATTTAGAAATCATATGCGTAGGGGATACATCCTACCTTACCCAAAATGATTGTGTAAACATCCATAAAAATAAGATTAAATAAGAACAAATGGTTGATGTGGAGATACAAAATAGGGTGAATGCATAAAAGGAAGAGAAGATGAAAGAGTTTCATATTGACGATGATGGTGTGATTCGGTTTGGAATGCGGATTTGTGTGCCTTCGTCACCCGAGATAAATAAGGAGCTATTGGAAAATGCACATAACTCAACATTCTCTATCCATCTTGGTAGCACCAAGATGTACCATGATCTCCGAGAACACTTCTGGTGGGATAACATGAAGAAGGATATTTCAGAATATATATCAAGGTGTTTGGTATGTTAGAAAGTTAAAGCAGAGCGACAGAAGTCCAAAGGGTTGATGCATCCATTGCCTATACCCATGTTGAAATGGGAGAATGTTACTATGGAATTTGTCATGGGTCTCCCGAATATGTCGAAGGGACATAATGTGATATGGGTTGTGGTTGACTGACTCACCAAAACTACCCATTTTATTACTATTCGGGAATACCTCTGACTAGAACAATGTGCAATGATATATGTGAAGAATGTTGTGATACTGCATGGAGTTCTACTCTCAATTGTCTCTGATCATGATCCAAGGTTCAAAACTAAATTCTATAGGATCCTTCAACATTCTTTGAGTATTGAATTAAATTTCAACAGGACCTATCACCCCAAAACTGATGGCCAATCTGAAAGGACTATTCAGATGCTTGAAGATATGCTAAGAGCATGCTCTCTTGAATTCCAAGGTGGATGGGATCTGCATCTACCATTAGTTGAGTTCTCATATAACAATAGCTTCAACTCGAGTATTTAGATGGATCCAAATGAAGCTTTGTATGGAATGTGATGTAGAACTCCAACCTGTTGGGATGATGTTGGAGAACGAAATCTACTTGGACCCGATCTTGTGAAATAGATGACAGAGAATCTTCAATCCATCCGAAAAACCCATCAAAGCTGCTCAGAGTCGGAAAACGAGATACACTGACAACCATAGAAGGGACTTGGAGTTCGAATTTGGAGATAAAATCTTCCTTTGAATATCACCGTGGAAGAGACTCATGCGATTTGGGAGGAAATGGAAGCTAAACCCAAGGTACATTGTACCCTTTGAAATACTTGACTGTATAAGAGTCATGTGTTGGGACCACTTTGTGTATAAGGTTGTATTTGTTGTCAATAGTTGTCAATTAATATCAAAATAAAGGAGATCATGAAGTAATCCAATTAAATGGAATGTAGGAATGAAAATTCAGATGATTGTTGTATTGATCATAAGTTCATAAAAAATTTGTCAAAGGTGACACATTGTTTAAAACAGTGAAGAATGGTGAGGTATAATCCATCTGACGTTGATTAAAGAAGAATGGGGATTTGATGAAGACCATGCAATTATTCATGATTGCATGAGAACCATGCCAGAGACTTCTTGAAGAATAGAATCGTATGATTTGCATGAAGTAGAGAATGACTATTGAAGAAGAAGACAAAGTGCAAGGGATTGGAATTCTAAGATGGACATGCACATCACATTGTATCAAAATTTTATGTTGCTAAAGATGATCTATCAAAGGATATATATCACTATAGTGGAGTTTGTGATGAAAGAAGAAGAGTTGCTGAAGAAGGCAATTTTGGGTGATTGTCCTTGTTGACAAAGAAAATAATGACACACATATTTGTTGACAAAGGAGATTCCATAATGGCATGTCGAGTTCAAGGGATGTGGTTAACGATCCATGTTTGATTCAAGAATGTTGAAAAAGGAATGGATGTTCTGGAAGCGGTACAAAAATAATAGATACAAGGTGGTGCTATTTTCCAATGTTTGCCAAATTTTTTGGCGTGAAAATCGACAAATGAAGAAAAGTGGTTTTTGGGAAAGGGACTTGCGTTCTGTGTACTTGAAGGCTTGGAAACATGCATGCCATATATTTTGCAAGATAATAACATGAAAATATGGAAAATGGATAAGGGTCGCGCATGTTTTGGGTTAGGTCATGCAAGTGACTTGCGCGTCATGAAGGGACTTGCGCGCCATGATGGGACTTGCACGCCGGTACCTAGGAGGATTGGAAAGTTACATGCCAGGTGTTTTTCATGATCACATTTTCAAAATATGGAAATGGAAAGATGGGTGCACAAGTATTGGTTGGGTTGTGCAAGTGAGCAGCACGACAGAGGCTTGGGCGGTTGGAGTTGCGCGCCGAAACATGCGCGCCGAGGGGAGACTTGTTCGTCATCGTGTAGGGAGTCCAAATGCCTATAAATACAGGTCTACCCCTCCTCATTCGGTGAAGAGCTCAAAACTTAGAGAAAATCAGTGCTCTCGTCACACAGGTCTGCTGGTCGTGCAAGTGTTGTGTAGGTCGTGCAAGTGTAAGTTGTGCGACAGTTGTTTGCTATGTTTCCAAGGTGTTTTAGGCGAGAAATGTATTGGTTCGCCCAAGTTTGAAGTTAAAGGAGTGAGAGTCGCACAATTGGTTGAGGTGAACATGCGCGTCGGTTTGGACTTGCGTGCCGAGACTTGTGCGCCATCTTGAGTCTTGCGCGCTGGGCTTGGGGAAGCGTTCCAAGTATTGTTGAAGCCCGCCGGTCTTTTTGGAGATTCACTAAAGCTATAAGATTTCCTGATACCTTCGGTGCAAAGTGAAATTAAAGAGGAAATCTAAATCATACCTGCATGATATCATGCATACGTAGAGAAATGATTCTGAAAATTCCAAGTAAGCTGAGATTCATTTATTGAGAAATCACATAAGTGGTTGTGATTTAGGCAAACAAAGACAAGAGGATCTAGTGCATTCAGTCATTTCACTAAAGAAGAAGTATTGTACTGAAAAGAGAATCAACTCAGAACCCTGATGTAGGAAAAGTCTCATGATGAACAGGAGACAGAGAACTTCATGTCTATCTGTTGAAGAGACCTTCAAGTCTATAAACTGAGTAGGACTTCACCAAGGGAAGTGATCCAGGGGGAGTCAACGGGAGTGACCCGAGGGACGCAGTAAGAAATCCCTGAACTTTTGTAAATTCAGTGATCTTGGGACAGAGTGACTGCTCCCAAACCTTTGTAATCCATATCTAGTGAAGATTAGTAGAATTTTGTATGACCAGAAACTTGTCAGCATATGCTCCTTGGACGTAGCCCTTAGTGGTGAACCAAGTAAAAATTGATGTGTCATATCTTTTCATATCAATGTTATATTACTGATCATATCCATCATTCAAGTTTAACTATTTCCTACCAATTTGAGAACAAGATCCTTCTTTTTAAAAGAAAAATTTGACACCCTGATTCACCCATCCCCTCTCAGGGTGTCCAGGGGTCCTATATCATGGCCTATCGGCTTGCACTTCCACCGAATATGGCTCAAGTTCATGATGTTATTCATGTATAACTCCTAAGGAAGTACATACCTGATCCCTCACATATACTAAACTCAGAGGCGATACAGCTAGTAGATGATCTCTCTTATGAGGAGCAGCTGATAAAGATTCTAGATCGAAGAGATAAGGTTATAAGAAACTAGACAACCCACCTTGTCAACATGTTGTAGAAAAACCCTGTGTTTGAAGAAGCTACATGGGAACTAGAGGAGGCGATGAAGGATAAGTAACCTCACCAGTTTGTGTAAAGTGAAATTTCGAGGGAAAAATTTCATAAGGGGGGAAAAATTTAACAACCCAACGTTTTTCAATGGAAATTATATTCCTAAAAATATTCCATAAAATCAAATGAAAACACAACATTGAGATCTATTAAGTGAAGAGTGACCTTTAAACCATAGTTTTCCACTTCTATGTTTTTAATTTCGAAAATCCGACATACACGGCCATGTTCAAGATGATTTTTGGAGTCTAATAGAACAATCATAATATTTGGTGAATAGTAACCTACCCTTATGAAGAGTAACCCTAATGAGTAGTAACCTTACCTATGATAGTATAAAAATAATATTCAAGTGAAAGTATGATGTGCCTATATTTTAGAATAAGTAAATGAATGTTTTAAAACTGATTTTTTAATAATAAACTATGATTTTAATTAAATATTAAATTAATATTATTTAAAATTTTATTTTTGAAAAATGGAATTCATTTTTGGATTCTACATGTCGAAAAATGGTTGTGGTGACATTTTGATATTTCTCTGAAATACTTGAATTTTTTATCAATAGTGAAATACCAAAATTTACAAAAATAAGCTAAATAAGCTAATTATAGAGTCATGTATGATGTTATGCTGATGTAAGACCTCTTGGTTTGGGATAACTAGATAAAATTACTATTCTTGGTCAAGGAAGACTCACTATTCCCTGTCTTGTGGGGAAATAATAAATTAATGAATTTTAAATTAAGAAAACCCCTCTCCCCTCCACCATAAAAACCACCCTTCACGCCCTCATTTCCTCACACCTCTCATGATTCAAGCCTTATTTAACTATGCCCAAGAATTTTACCTAGCCCCTCCCCCACGTGGATGATCTTTTGGTCTCATCAAAAGACCAATCCTAGGCCCCTTAAAGAGGATAACAAGAGGAGGATTGAATAGGTAATTTCTCTCTCTCTTCTCCTTTAATTCCCTTTCAATTTCATATTCATTTCTTATTATCTTCACACCAATATTTGTCCAAATGGTATGGTAACTCCAGTATCATACACATATTGTAATTTTAGGATACTAATGGGATATTATACCCTCCAACCCTTTTCTCCTCTTCCTTTTATTTTATAAAATAATTCGTTGTTCGTGAGGTGTTAATCTATCACCTTCAAGAACGACATGTATCCTTTTTCCTTTTATACTTTCAGATCTGGTCATGAAAAAAAATTGGTTGAACCAGAATATAATGTATTTATTATTTCCTATTTGAAGTTATGTGACTAACTTATGTACATATTACAAAATGAGTAAACAAAACAAGTTCGTTGTCATCAAAACCCGCCTAAATTAACTGAAACAATCATAATTTAATTCTTATCTAATGATCCATCCACATGGAATACAATGTAATTAATTATAAGATCATTTTAACTTATGGAATATAATTTATAACATGGAATATATTTTTTGGATGTTTTTCCATGTTATACACGAACTTCAATTCATGAATACATTTGAAACGCTCAAGAAAACCATAAAAATGAACATTCTTGAACAATGTTTTTAAACTATACAACTCATCAAAAATCCCATAAAATAACATAATGAAACCAAAATTACCCATATTCATGTATAAATGGTTCTGGAATTTCTAATTAGAGAATATAATGTCAGTATATAGAATATTAAATCAAAGGAATCATTCGGATATAAAGTAAGGGAAAATCTCAAACCCAATTTTCTTTCTACGGGTTCTCCATCATTCATTCCATATTTGGTATAGTCACTCCTTAAAAATTATTTTTTAATAATTGTATTACATTTTCTAGGATATACATTTTTTATACTGAATTTTATGTCAAACAAAATTTCTTCCAAAAGAACTCTTATTTTAAGAACTCACCTTTTACTTCTCATTTAAGGTTGATGGTTCTTGTATCAAGTATATTATTCCATATTTCTTTTTTGGACCCAAAGTTTATGAATGTGTTATTATGAGATGAAACACATTCCTTTACATGGTTTAGTTATGTTCATAATTGATATATGGTCTATGAGGCATGCATGATAATGATAATTTTTTGATGTGACAGGTGCGCCAGGAATTATATAGCGTAATATGAATGTTTGAATGTGACAAGTGCGCCCGGAATTATACAGCACTCTATTGCATTGGGTAAAGTGATTAATCTAATGAGTTAATGTGAAATTATGTGTGAACAAGATTTTATCTTTTTTCACAAGTATGTGTGGTAGTTAACCACTAAGACATTATGTTTCATTGTTAGGCATTGCAACATTTCATGTTTTATATTTGTACTTCCTCTCACGTTCATGATCATTTTCCTTTGTTATGATTATCTTCACCCATGGTTATATTGTTATTACATATCCTCTTACTGAGATTTTAGCTCACACCTTTTAATTTGTATCCTAATGTGACTACATGTACTAAGGAGGCGTCATGTTCCAATAAGAAACTAGAGAAGAAGAATTTAAAAAAAATGTGTTTTTGCTCGATGTTGTAATTAGTTATGAATGGTCCTAGTTATCCCATGACAATAAACCATTAGATCCTATATTTGTAATAATATTATGTTTTTTATCTGTAAAGAAGTTTAATTGTAATTTAATAAAAGTCCAGGTAGATATAGATTATACTTTTGTTATTACTTATACATGGTTGAATAATATTGGAGTAAGTATATGAAAAAATAAAACAAAAAAAATATTTAAAAGTTATACCTCTTCTACAAAAACCCACTTTTTCATTATATATTGACACCTTAATGGTTAGTATCTTTTTAAAAAAATGACCTATAGAATGTGGTATGGGTTATTAGGAAGTTATTTTCTTATTTATTTTAAAAAATTAATTATTTTTATGTATGGAAAAATGGGAGAGGTGGTTCCCTTTTATAAGTGATGGGGTGGGCACTCATGGAATTATATAATGTATTAAATTAATATAAAAAAATTTCAATGAAAAATTGGTAAAAAATTATTTAATTTGATGATAGGATGGGTATGAGTTTTATTAAACAAATAAAGATATTTTTACATGTATTGTATATTTTTTAAAATTATATATCAGTTTTAACCACCTGCTATCCCTTTTGACAATTGTAGCAATATCAATTTTTTTAACATTTAGTTGTCAAGTAAGTTACTATAAATTGAATGTTGAACCATAACTGAAACATGGTTTGTATTTTATTCCATATAAAATTAAATTGGATAATTATTTGCTTTTTAATTATTTTAAATAATTAAATAAAATATTTTTAATTATAAAATATCTTGAATTTCATTCTTGGAAATATATAAAATTTTAAATTATATTGTCTATCTCTCTCATGAAACATAATTATAATATGAAATTAATTCAATGATAAGGATTATATTATCATAATATAATCATCCAACTAAATTTACATAGGTTTATATATAATTTTAAACCATATGTTTTTTTTGTTTAAACCCTTAATTAACCAATATTAATAATAATAGTGGTAATGAATTTACAATATTATAGGGTAATAATTTGACATATAAGATGAATATTGGATCTTAAATGTACATGGTATAACATTTCAAACCATTTTGCGTCATAATATTTCACATTAAATTTATTTATTATTTTTCAAAAATTTAATAAAATAGAATATAACATGAAATATAATTAATGTCATTTTTTAAACGGTTCATTTAATTTGGAATTGTGGGTTTTTAGATATTAATGGTATTCTAATATAATTCATTAAAAATCATTATTATGCTATATAGATCTATGATGTCAATGGGACACTTTAACTCACCTAAAAAATATTAGTTCTAGAATTTATAATATTGTTTACTTGATTTTTTACTATTTGTACAAGCACCCTTTCAGTATTTCATAAGTATTTAATATAATTATTTTATTATTAAAAATTTAAAATAAACATCCATGATAAAATATAAATTCATCATTAAAAAAAATAATTATTAATAATAAATTGGTTTTTATCACTACCAAAAAATTATATAGATATTAAAATATAGATATTGGCATTTTTCTATATATTTAAATAAAATAAAATAAATTAATTTTCAATTAAAAAGGAAAACAATTATCCGAATTTAAAATCTATGGTGGGTAAGTTCGATAATCACACTTTTATGTTGTGAATGGTATGTGTTAGGGTAATTATTATTCCTTATGATATTATGTCTATCCTTTATTATCTAATATACCCTTATTGTTGTGAGAATAATGTCTAAGATTAATATTAATAATTATCATAAATTAAGTGTACCTATTAAAAAAAATTAAAATAATTTTCCAATTACGGAACCTATTCTTAATGATAAAATCATTAGATGTTTTGGAAATTATTTTAAAATATAACTATATAAAATTCAAAGAAAAACTACTTCTTGACAAATGTGTTTCCATGGAAAAATGTGAACTTATACCAAAATCAAGAATAAAAATTAATCCAAGATAATTAATTATAATATATAAAAATAAAAAATCACTATATTACATTGAGAAAAAAACTATATAATGGTAATTTTATATGAAATGAGATTATATTTTTATTTATAAATTAGTATATTTCACTATTCTCTCAAAAAAGAATATTTTTTAAACAATCCCAAAATTTCACCCAATGTTAATTTACATATTATTATTTCAAAAATGATTTTAATTTTATAATATAAATTATCTTAAAAACAAGAAATTATATATAATATTTTTCCATAAAAAAACAAAAAAACATTTTTAATGAAAAAATATTTTTGAGGAATAAATTTACTTCACTAAAATTGGGTAATTATTTTCATAGAATTAATTAGTAAATTTTTATTAACTATGTCCTTTATATATATTTTTTATTGATGTTAATACTATTCATATACTCCAATCTAATTTCTTGAATATAATTATAACTTTTAAATAATATAATTTCATGGTTTTATTATACATGGTGTTGTTGTTGTATATGTTATCAAACATTTATTCATGAAAAATCATAATATAATATACCTAATAAAATGAAACTGGTATAATATTATATCACTGGATAAAAATGAAATTAAATAACCTAATGTATAAGAATAAATGAACTCATAATGATGGAATATATTATTCTAGACAACTTGATCTTACCGTCAAGGCCTATGATAAGACATTATTTATACCATCAACACTACAGTCTGGAATCCTTTTGTAATTTTCCATGTGTATACAAAATACCAAAAAAAGGTCTCATGATACTTAATGATGTAACTAAGGGATATAAAATGTTTTCCCCACCAATCAATGATATAAATCTAATGCATTAATCATATATTATATGTGATGCCTTGGATTTTCATGACCAAATCTGATTCCATAAAAACATACTATACATACTTGATTCGATATCTAGTCAAAAGTTAAAATGTAATGTCCCTTAATTAAAAAATCAATAATGTTTTTACCACTATTTTATTCTTACAATCAATAAATTTTTATATATATATAGTGTTAGGACACATTATTGAATAATAATGCTTATCACTACAATATAAACTAATTAATCTATAGTTTGTCTTCAGTATCACTCATAAATTATCCACACAACAGATCCTATTTATAATATCACTTTTAAAATATTTTTTCATAACCTTGGGGAGTGGAAACATAATATGGGGTGAGCTCAATTGATCAATTTGGAAAAACCTAAAATTGATAAAATAATTTTATAAACCTGGACAAAATGTTTTGTTAGGGATATTTAATAATAATAATTCAATAATAAAATTAAATAGATAGAATAATCTATCCAAGTATGGAAATGAAAAGAAATAGATGACATTGATTATAGTAACTAGTTCTTTTGTGGTGAAAATTATAATGTGAGGCAGATAATTCAATACCATAATCCAATAGATCATGATCTTTGACATCATGATTTTACTATAAAGGATACACTTTTCTTGGGAAGGTATACACCAAAATATGAAACAAAGTCTCATGAGTCCTAACAAATCATCAAGGTCTTAAATAATGTATGTATATGAAAATCACTTTTTCAGTAAAATTTATTCATCCTATGATAAAATAAATGAATAATACATAATATTTTTTCCTAATAATCGACCATATTGGAATAAAAACAAATGGAACACCGATATATTTACCCATATCAAAAAAGTGATAACATGATCATAACCCATGTTGTCAATTAATGTGGATGGTTAAACAGAACATAGTCATATTTCTTGAGTAATCAATAAAATACCCTACCATAATAAAAATATATGGATATTCAATAGTTCTTCAATAAATAAATTAAATAGATTTATATGTAATATTCTATAATGTAACACCATATAGATTAATTATATGTGGTAATTACATTAATTTCTCTAATAAATAACATATGGAATATAGTTGGACACCATTCAATTAAAGTAATATAATATAGGGAAATCAAATAGTAATGGAATTGTATGTCAAGTGATTCTTATTCATAATGGATGGTTAGATAAAATAAAGGCATTGGTGGATCATTCCTCTTATAGAAATGAACATTTCAGAAGGCATCCAAGGAAATATAGTGGATTATTTCAATATAACATATCTCTAGTTCATGAATGGAATCTTATAAGGATGATCTCAAAGATGAAAAAACATCCTTGAAAAAGAAAGAATCAAACAGTATCCCATATGATGCGATAAAGAACCAAATAGTTTTATACTATTAGATCAAACCTACAAACTATAAATATATATATATATTTAGAATAAATTATGGTATATAACTCCCCTAATTTTAAATACATATATTATTAAAAATAAAATTGAGATGAAAACAAAAAGTATCTTACTAAATTTTTTTCACATTGATATATAATATAAACTAATAAGTCATATTTAAAAGTCCCCTCTGAAAAATATATAACTCAAGACAAGGAGAATTATGTAATCAATATTCCTTATGTGAAAAACCGTATTTTATGTAATACATATTTAAAAAAGTTATATTATGTGTTTGAAATATAATTTCAAGTAATAAAATAAAATACCACATAATATAATCGATCTTATGAATGTACCCAATGATAATGAACTTATTTGATCAATGAGTATTCACTGAGCGGTGTGTGAATCAGGGATTATACATATTTTATGTGTCATTGGTTAAACAATACTATTCACCAGTTAAAGTGAATCTTTTTCATTATTCAACAAAGATAAAAAAAATAATAGTAGATTTATAGGTCTCATCTCGCAAAATGATATGGATCATCTTGTGTATGATTTATATAACACCATGATAATAAGACCCAGAAGTTTTAACCAATAGGTACAATAATTAGTGTTTATTGTTGAAATCATAATACATCATCGACTGTGATAGTGCATCCTACACTGAAATAATAAATTAATGATTGATATGAACTTCAAGAAATACTTACCACCATATCCTTGTATTGTATGAATTGTTTTACTACACTTCTTATTTAAAAAATGAGAAAACATGAAGGATCTATTTAATATATTCCCATATACACATATATTACTTCTAATTTATTTCTTCAATTAATACATTTTATATATTCTACCAATTATCTCTATACACTAGTCAAATTCTATTTCACACTTTTTGAACAATGACAACACTTGTAACAAATTGAAATTCAAATTAAAACCAAAAACTTATTCAAACTCCTTTTTCAATAATTTAATTTGTATCCGAGTCTAAAAAATTCCAAATTTATAGATTCAAATTGGTTTATATTTTAAACTAAAATAACCACAAAAGTTATCATATCATGCCAAGCTAGTATGCACCCTTGAATATAAGAAAAAATAATTTGTTCGTGTTTTCATGAGAATTATAATATAGCCTACTGGTTTTAAGAAGTTATCTAATAACTTACACATATTAATGGAATAGTCACACTGTGACATGACCTGACCCATACCAAGGCACGATCCACAACTACCCCCAACCTACCTCCATAGGCTAGGGGCTGGAAACTACCACCGAAGGTAAAAAAAACTAGGTGAGGCCTTTACCAAAGAAATTTTACATGCACACATAGCCAAGTCAATGCATAAGTGCAGAGGAAAAAGAAATAAAGATACAACACTGGTATAAAAGGGAACCAAACATATATGCATCGACCTATAAATAGTACAAGTACATGAAATGTAAAGTTGAAAGAGAAAGGGGGAAAATCCACAACCAACTAGAAAGTGCCACAACTCAGCAACCGGTGAAAAAGTAAAAAAAATGGGAGTGTCCCACTCTTGAATCTCAAACTACAATCACTGCACATGGTTTATGCACCTCATATCCTTAAGCTCCTCTAATATCATGATCAACATGTCTATAATTTTCAAGGGCACAACTAACGAGGGAAAAGGACAAGAAAGGGTGAGTATAAAAATACTCAGTAAGATGTCCTGAATGCGAGAGGGAGTAGAAATAGAGGTACTAAAGAGGGGAGAAGTAAGATATATAAGAGAATAAGACTAGTATGGGAATAAGGTATAGTAAAAAGAGTGCAGATCCACCCGAAAATAGATATACTCATTCAATGAAACCCAAACAAGGGAGTGAGGGGATCTTCAACTCACATCTCTTCCCAAGAAGGTGAGTAGCCATAAATCCCAGGGTAAAAACCATTTACAATGTCCCACATCTTGTCAAACTACCTATGAGGAACAAGTCAAAGGTTATGTAAGCCAAACTACTCCTCATCACTGTGATACACAAATGATGGTCTTGCTCTAGTAGTCATTAAGGTAAACCACTTACCAGTGCTACTGGAGGGTAAACTCTACACAATCCTCAGGGAATGCCACTTTCCAACACAGTTGGAGGGTAATCTTGGTGTTTCCATTGGGGAACACCACAGCCCGACCCCATAGCAGGATCAACCTGGTACTGTTGTCGAGGAACTCCATTGCACATCCAAACTGGTGAATATTCCTAGTACTGCCTTAAAGGAACGCCACCACCTAGTCCAAATGGAGGGTAGGCCTGATACTGTCATCCGGGAACACCCCAGCATAGCCCATATAGAGGGTGATCCAGGTACTGTCACCTGATAACGCCACTTCCCAACCCAGCTGAAGGGTAATCCTGGTACTATCATCTAGGAATGCCACTTCCCACCTTATTTGGAGAGTAAGGCTGAATATGCTATGTCCATCCCTACTGGAAGGTGCCTGTCAGAAAATCATTATGAAATTTTGATCATCTTTTTTGGATGGAACATCTTGTAAAATCAATGATGAAATCTGGTCATTTCTATTTTATGGTACCTCTCAAAAAATCACACCAATACAGTCATTAGTGGTCGCCCAAAATATGCGACAAATCTGGAACATCTAACATCATATCCCATAAGCCACTACAGAGGGCATCATCACATTATACATAGAAAAAAACTCATTATATGATACTCATATGACAAATTCCTACTCCAAAAGAATGAGATATGAGAGATAAGAAATTTCTTATGGTGGAACACGGTGTGTGTGCGTCCACACATTCGGTGGCCCCACCTCTTTTCCAGGCTGGTTACCTTTGCATACTCAGGGATTAAAATACAAATAAAATACCTCTAGGCATCCTATTTTACTCCCAAAGATCATGATATCTATATCCAAAATGCTGATGAGCACACATTTCTCATTGTTAAACTAAAGGGGAAAACGTATATTTATTAGACGACCTCTAAAAATGGAACTGGATAACCAAACAGATCACACCACTGTAATCTTCAGAGAAAAATGTACAATTTCGGCTATTCATTCTCCATGAATGGAAATCTAATGGAAAATTCATATATCACTGCATTATGATTGAATGGAATCACGTGGAGCCCACTCCTTTGTGCCAAAACATATTATACGGATCACACAATTGAGATCTTCACGGAAAAACAGACGATATGGACTACCCATGTGTCTAAAACGGATACCCAGTGAATAAGTGGTATTTAACTACAACACATGTGAACTGGGCCTTGTGGGGGACACACCTCGATCTCGATGTAAATTTATGAAATTGGTCTTGAAAATTCTGCATCAATTTCAGGTCCACAACGCTGCTAATGGATCTCCAATCTAATGTCGTATGAATGTGTTATGATAGATTCATGATTCTGCGATATTATTATTATTATTATTATTATTATTATGGTTTTTGGTGGATCCAAGCCACAAGCTAAAATTTAATATCAAACATTGGACTTGAATCGACCATCCTAAATAAAGGGTGACATCTCCACTGACGACACCACAATCAAATTTCGCACACAGGAGTTATGGAGGGTCCAAGATTTAACAATATTATTAAATGTATAAAAATTCTCAGGCATTTTGTGGGCCCAGGTCGCGGGTTAGATAAAATTTTCTAACCTATTCCTAAAAAGATTGTATAGTCGATGAGGTAATTCCACTTCTTTTGCCAAATGAATTGGACTTCCCGAGGGAGAGTTATGGGGTTTAAAAAATCAATAATATTATTATTAATTATAATAATATTTTTATTATATTTATTTTCATATTTATTTATTTATTCCCTTTATTTCCACACTTCCCCTACGGTTTCTCCATGCCCCCCAGTTCCTTACTCAGCTGTCATGCTTGCACCTTCTGGCCATCGCCATTCAGCTGCCTGTTGTCACTGCCTCCGGCCACCTGTCGGCTCCGCCCTGACCTCGCTCTACCTGCCTCACCATACACGGACACTGCCATCATCACTCAGGATCCTCTTGATCTATCGTGTCGGGCTTCCTCGCGGACCACCAACCACCGCCACCTATTAACGATCTGCCTTCTCCACTATGTTGAGCTACATTGTGGACCACCGACCACCACCACCTACTCAGCATTAGACCACCCTACCCACGTCGTAATGCCCTTCTAACGTCGGACCGTCGTCCTGCTCCGCCACATCAGCCTTGCCTAAATTGCACACCATCACACCTTCAATGATCCTCGGGTCGAGATCTCTGTGACCGTATGTCTCACTCAATGAAACATTGAGTTTTTTATGCACTTAATAATTTGGAGATGAAGAATGCGTGAAAAACACGTGTAGAATGAATATGAAAATATCATGGTATATGTGAGGATCAATGGCCATTTTTTCTTTTCCATTATCATTGAGAATTAAGAACAAGAGGAATTAAAAAGTGGATATTTATCATACTTCAATAATTTCAATTTCAAGATAAACAAGATGAAATTGATTCAACCAATTGTTTTTTGATCTGCGAATTTATTCATTCATTTAATTCGTGTTCATTAGGAAATGTCAACCTGGGTAAGGAATCCACAAAGTTAAGTCCTACCTCAGGTTTAGATCGATCATTGTTAATGAATTTTCTAGTTAATGGAGGAGGATAATCTGTCATGTTCATCGTTGTTCGATCCACCTTGAGCCAGGGGTTCTCCATTCCTCATCAGGGATGAGTTCTTCCAGAGAAGGTTTATTCTCTCACTATAGAAATGTAGTGATTGTGAGGCCAAACCCCTATAGCCTCAAATTTATATCCTCAAATTAGGTTAAAAAATATAAATTAAATAATTAAATAAATAATCATTTAATTATTTTATTATTTTCCCCCGATGGTGCATAACCTGAACACTCAATGATGAGAAAGGTTATACCTTATCTAGGGTAAAAACCACATTCTGAACTCATATATGGCCTCAAATTTACTATTCAAGTCCCCTTTCATGTGTTTTTCATGTTTGAGATATTAAATTAAAATTTTAATAAGTTAATTCATCCATTTAACACACCCCAACAAGTGAGGTTTCCAAACGTCTCGAGTCGACTTATTTTATGTCACACCAAGGGGAAACACTACATTTTGGACTGAATAGTGGTCTCATATTTTTGATCTGATCAACCGTTTAAGAGATATCCAAATTTTCCTTAATCAAATGCATGTGCGTAATATAATATATACTTAGTATTTTTAAAAAAGTAATTCTGATCACACTAGGCCTCGTAATTTCACGTTGACTCAGCGCCCAGCTCTGGAATAATATTTATAAATATTCTAAAGATGTATTAGGAAAAAAATAAGGTATCTACATTATTCCCCCTTCAATATTCTCATCCTCCCAAAGAAAAACTAAGGGAACCGCTTGGGATACTGAGCCCATGCTTAGCTCTCATGCCCCAAGAAAAACTCATTGATGTTTATGTACTGTCACAGCACGCAAACCAAAGGGATGGTCTGTCCTCATAAGGTTTTATATTAGAATAGTGTCTTGTGATTCCCTCCTTCAGAATATCAATATGGTGAAACACCCAAAGATATCTTTTCTTGTAGGATTTCACAGTTGATGCATCACAATTGAGACTCCCTTATGTGCTCATGAAGTGAATTAGTCAACACTATCAGCTGAAGAAAATTGGTACCCTACAGCTCTATAGGGTTAAGTTGTAGGGAAGTAAAATGCTCTAAAACTTCCTGAACTAGGTGATCCTGGGACTTCCCGCACTTCTAACTAAGGATATCTTCTACAAAACTATGGATTGAGTGCCCAAGTCAGAGGGAGTCTTCCACCATGCCTAAATTGTGCTATCTTGGGCCAATATGAGCACGTGCATGATACAAATCATGAGAAGATATCCTACATTGAGATATTGTTATCTATCATATTCTAGATGCAGCAGATGTCTCAGCTCTGTTGCACTCACTACCTCAACCAGATGTATGGTGTTACTCTAAAAAAAAATTCTTTGTAACCAACACCTCCTCCAGCACCATAGCATAGTTGGGGATACTTAAAGTTACAATGATAGCGTGAATCTTTCATTTAGAAACCTTTCTCAAACCACTGTTCTTGATATTAACCATTATATATCATGTACATAGAGTAGTGAAAAAAGGTCTATAAACCTAATTTCATACTCAGTCACCGTCATCCCTTCCTACTGTAACTGGAGGAGCTCCTGAAGTTAAATGGGGGAAACGAATGAGGGGAAGAACTCCTCATGAAATAGATTTTGGATGTCGTCCCATGATAGTTCCATCTCATCATGTATCTGAGTAACTAAGATACACCAACATCCATCTACTTCAGGGAAAAAGGTCAGCTGCCAAAGCCACCATATGATCTGCTAGTGTATGTACATGCTTGAAGAGGTAGACCACCAACTTTATCCAAACCTTCAATGTCCGAGGGTCTAGATCACCGTGGAACCTCAGTATTCTCCAGTGCTAGAACTTGTGAAGTGCACTCAGCATGTGCACATCCTCATCCTGCTCTGTTGGGCCTGTCTGCTACTTAAAAGGTAGGGGTGATGCTACTTGGCCAACTGTAGAAAGGGGCTTGCATGATCGGTCTTGAAAAGAGGCATCGTCACTCAAAAGATCGCAGTCATGTACCGTAGCTAGTATCATGACTAGTAATCATCACAGGTACATCTTGAATGTTTTCAAGGATTACCACATTCAGATGAGCATATATATATATATATATAAACAATGATGGGGAGATGACTCGAGAAGTAAAGTCAAATACTCAATCCTATATGATGCATGCTCCATTTTATCCTACAAAAGGGGTCTCAGAGTGGCGAGTCGACAAGCGGGAGATCCGGGTCCTAGTGAATGCATAAGTCTACCACCCGTACCATCACTGGACTCCATAGACTAAGATACATTCTTGAGACAATTCGACACTATTCCTCTATACCCATCCAAGACTATTTTAGGGAATCATCCGAACAACGTCCCAAGGGTCGAACCACCTTTGATACAACATTGACAAGACCTGACCCATACCGAGTCTTGAGCCACAAATACCCCAAGCCCACCTCAATATGCCAGGGGATAACAACTAGTGTGGAAGGCACAAAAAACTAGGGATGCCATCTCCTAAGAAACTGTACACACACACACAGCCAACTCAATGAATAAGTGCAGAGGAAAAGAAATAAAGATATAACACTACTATAAAAATGGAACCAAACATATATGTTGGATCAGATTACACCAAATATACACAAGAGGGGGGGTGAATTGTGTCTTTTCTAAAATCCTTACGATAGTTTGTTCTTCCTTTTAACTTTAATCAGATAAAATGATGCAACAAAAATTTAAATAGCAGAAACACAAGATGTATAGTGGTTCGGGGAATAGAAGGCCCCTAGTCCACTCCACCAATGCTGTAATCCATGAGCTTGGTGATTTTCACTATCTGGTCCTCATTTCAACAGACCGGTTCACAACTGAGTATAGGCAGTTGACACCTTTACAATCCAAGGCAAAAACAAAGCCTTCTGGTTCAAACACGAAGCTACTCAGCTTAGTACGAGAAGCTGGTCACTCAAGAATATAAAAGAAATATTTTCATTTTATGAAAAAACTTTCCAGATGTTCTTCACAATTTCAACAACATGCAATTGACAGTTGATGGATCACCTCCTTCAGAAATAATAATCTTCACATAAGAGACATTTTGGGTCGATCCCGTTGTAGTAGATATAGAAATATAATTCACAATTTCAGTAGTAGAAAATTCACAGAAGATCTTTGTTGTAGAACAAGTGAATCTTCTTTCACGATCCTTCCTTTTTAACAAATAGATCTTTGACGCTCTTTTTGAACTAGATGATTGGTGTGTTTCAGTAGTCTCTGTTTTTTTCAGAATAATAAATAGATCACACATGATCAATAAATATATTCTTCTATACAGTTTCAAAAAGACCATATAAATAAAATAATGATAAGAACTTTTCCTACAAAATTAGATCCATAAAAGTCGCCTTTTTTACTCACGATATTCAAACATTTGAATTTACAGAGTAGTTGTAACTTCTCTGAAGACTCGGCATGAAAACCTCTTTTTAATTAGATTATCAAATCATTGATTAAATAGTTTTGAATCATTCAAAATCGTACTTTAAAATCATATTTAAATCTAGCTTGAAATCCTCCTAATAATCAGCATATTGACCGTTGCATAAAAATATAGACTTTAAATTCTTCGATGCCAAACGTATAGTTAGGTTGAACTGTATACGTCCTCTGAACGTAAGGTTGATGATGTTTCCATCAAACGTAAGGTTCACAATGTAAGGTTGATTCTAAACATAGTGTTGGTCATCCATACTTTTCTCTTCAAATTTCAAACATACGGTAAAAGATCCATACTTTCACTTGATCCATACTTTTCCAAGAACGTATGGCTTTTTACCAAAGTAAGGTTGATGAACCATACTTTTGAGAAACAAACGTAACTTTTAATATTTACGTACAGTTATCCTTCCATACTTTTCTGATATCCCAAACGTAGGGTTCCATCCTAATGTTGGGTTCTTCTTCCATAATTTTCTGATAACGTATTGTTATTTAACCATACTTTTTTCCTTATCTTAAAAAGTATACACGGTTTTTATCCATACACTACATTTATCCACGTAGGGTATGAACAATGTTTCTAGAACACGCTCAAGTAGATTCCGAATAAGTAGCGCATGAACAGTGTTTCCAGAACACACTAAATATTAATACTTTTGTAATAAATCCCCATAATTTCAAGAGTAAAATAAAATAATAAATTCTTGCAAAATTCTTAACAAATAAAATCATTAAAATAATAATTTAGGGTATTTGTGAGTATCAAAATTATCATAAAGAGATAGAGTAATAATATAAACTCCCCCTTTAAATAACAATATTATGTATTGTTGAAAACAACACTTATTCAATAATATCCACCTTTTTTATGATCATAAAACCCATTAGAAATAATTAATGAAATTAACTTACCATAAAATTAATTAAATAATGTTTTGAAATTTTGAAAAGATAAATACAATATTAATGTCTCCCTTTAATTTATCTATATTTTAATTTTTCCAAATAAAAAGAATCACTCCCCCAAACTAAAAGTTGTTATATTTATCCAAATTTCTCCCAGTAAAATAAAATGTTGTGTTTAACCAAATTTCTCCCCATTTTTGTGATATCAAAATGAATGATAGAATATGGAATAGAACACAAATTAATTTAGCACTGAACATAAGTAAAGAATATTAATAACTATTTATCAATAATTAAATCTAGAGTAATAGCATATCAAAATTAAGAGAGTAAAAACAAATAGAAAGAAAGAAACAGATTTTCATTAAAAGTCAAAAATAGATACAATGATGATAAACACATGAATCAAGATTTGTTGCAGTGAATAGGTAGGGTTTATCATCTCTGGACTGTAGACTTGATTTCTGCTAACAATTCTCTCAAACTTTTCATTAATCCATCACCAAGCTGAATAATAAGATCCCTGGCCTCTTGAGTCATATGAATATCTTCAATGAGATTGACTCTGAAAAACTCATGAAGCCTCTATTCTTTATCCATAAACTAAAACAACTTCTCTGTGAATTTTTCTAAGACAGAGCAGATTCCTGGCTCACTGGATGTTAACTGATCAACTAAGAATTTCTGATTATCTAAGAGAATAGATAATGGAGCACTGTTGCACTGAAGATCTTGCAACATGTCATTCATGTTTCTCATTACAACTATGATAGCTTGAAATCTTCTGATTAAATCAAGTGAAGTACCAGATCCACTAGCAGCATTATTTCCAACAGATGCAAATTGTGTCTCTAGAAACAACTTAAGATCTGAGAAATCTGATTTCATAACCATTTCAGATTTCAATTTGGCAACAACATTTATAAAATCCTATTTAAAAACATCAACTTCTTGTCTTGAAATAGTACTCTCCTTAAGCTTTTGAAATTGCAACTGTTCGGATGCTAATGTTCTTCTCAGAGAATCATTCTCACTTTGTATTTGAGATCACTTTTTGTACAATTCTTTAACTTCCCTACTCCTTTAATCAGAAGAACCATGTGCTTGATTCGCATTCTCAGGTTTTTTGTGATGTAGCAGTACTAAAGGTAATGATTCACTATCCGATTTTTCGTTATCCTTGTCCTATGTAGGTTGATCCACAAATTTTTCCTCAGATTCCTTTCCAGACTCTTCCATAGAGAAATCCTCTTGAAGAACTTTTGTGTGAGCTTCAGAAGCACGCTCATCACAAACATCTGAAATATGTTCGTTTAAAATAATATCTAAAATGATATCTTCTGGAGTTTCTTGAGGTATGGACACTTCCTCACCAGGCTCTACCTCCTTTTCTTGTTGAAGTACAACTGCAACATCAACTATAGACTGTTGTTCTGATCTTTCAACTAAAATCCTTTCATGACCAGGATCTATAATAGTGACATTCCTTTCTTGGGGTTTTTCAACAACCTTTTCTCTGAAAAAGCTGTAAGAGAGTAAATATTTTGTAGTTAAATTAGGGGAAGTAAGTTCCTCAATCATAGGTCTTTTCCTCTATGTTTGAAGTCCCTCCTAACTTCTTTCTTCCTTAGTTTCTTCTACTTAAAATCTGATCTTCCTTTCCACAGTGCTGACTCTTGATTCAGATTGTCCCTCCTTAGACTTTACAGATTGATCTTGATCACTCATTGATTCATCATCTTCTCCTACTGGAAATTTTTTTCCTTTGATAGTACTCCAAAAATAGCCAATATTTCTAAAAGTTATAGCATTAAACACATTACTATGATGACAGTGTACTCTAGCACCCACCAGTCTCACCATGTCCTTCTTAAGCAACAACTTCGAAATGAATCAACCAAAAGGATAAAAGTTCATTCGGGCATCACTCTGACAACAATATCATAGGTATCTGACCATATACCTAGGAAAATTCATTTTGACATCACTTAGGAAAAGATACATTATATAGATATTGGGATATAATATCTTTTCCATCTCAGACATCCTCGGTGTAATCCTTGTTTGCACAAATTTGACCAAAATTTCTTGATCAGGCTCTAAATCCTTGATAAAAATTTTATTTAAAGTCTTAATACCAAATAGAAATGACATTATGTCCTCTGATTGATGCACATAATATCAAATATTTTTCAAATCGAAATGAAAAAATCCCCCATGAGGGCAGTTGAGAATCTGACCAATTTCTACTGATGAGATTGAGAAATCCATATCCTCTATCTTAGCCATAATACTGTCCTCAGTATCTCCCGGACTAAACAGTACAGATTTGAAGAAGTATCTATGTTCTACCTCATATAAAAATTCCGTTTTTTCACTGTTGAACGTCTGTTCAAGGTTCTGAAATGACAATTCTTGTTTCAATAGAAGATTTGCTTGAAATAACTAGTCAAGATCGATTACCTTTCCCTGTAAGATGTTTCTTCCTTCGGAGCGTTGTCTCTTGTCATTGCTTGTCGCGGATTCACTTTCTCTTTTAGTCCTTACCATCTCTGCGAGAATCTCTGAAAGTTTGAATGTTAGGGTTTCAGTGGTTCGAAGATTAGGGTTGACGGGCAGAGGTGTTGTTTGCGGGTTCAAAAAGGTTTCAATAGAAATGAAAAGATTTAGAAGGCGAAAGGGTTTATGACAACCTTTATTCCCGAGTTTTTTTAATAATGATTACATATATTTAAAAATAAATAAAATAGATTACTCGGGGAAAATAAAGTTATTCTATTTGAAAATAAAAATAGCTTAATTATTTTAAGCAGAATTAAAATAAAGAACTACTATAGTAGAATAAAATTTTATTTAAGATCAAATAAACCTAAATCCCCCTTAATAAAATCAAACCTTGCAGTGGGAAGAGGTTTAGTAAAAATATCAGATAATTGAATTTTAGTACTTAAAATTCTAAAGATATATCCTTTTTAAGAACACGATCTCTTAGAAAATGATTTCTGATATCAATATGCTTTGTTCTAGAATGATTAATAGGATATTTTGAAATATTTATAGCACAAGTATTATCACATAAAATATGCGTATTTTTTAAATTTAGTCCAAAGTCTATAAGAGGGTTTTCACCCACAACACTTGAGCATAGCAACTGCCAGCAGAAACATACTCTGCCTCAGCTGTTGACAGGGCAACTGGATGTTATTTCTTACTTGACCATGACACTAAATATTTTCTTAAAAAGTTACAAATTCCTGAAGTTATTTTCCTATCTAATCTAAAACTCCCAAAGTCTGCATCTAAATATGAAATCAAATTAAAATGGGAAGTTTTGGGATAAAGAAGAGATTGAAAAACATTTCCTTTTAAATATCTAAAAATTATTTTAACAGCAGTTAAATGAGATTATTTAGTATTTGATTGAAATCTTGCACAAAGACATATTGAATACATAATATCGGGCCTATTAGCAATAAGATATAATAAACAACCAATCATACCTCTATATAACTTGTTGTCAACTGATATTCCAGTTTCATCCAAATCTAGTTTTATATTAGTACACATAGGAGTTGTATATGTCTTGATGTATTCAAGTCCAAATTTCTTCAACAAATTAGTAATGTATTTTCTTTGATTCAAAACATTTCCAAAATCTTTTTGATAAATTTGAAGTCCTAAAAAGAAATTTAGTTCTCTCATCATACTCATTTCAAAATCTTTTTGCATTAACTTTGAAAACTCGTGACAAATGGTTTTATTAGTTGATCAAAAAAATACATCATCAACATAAATTTGAACCAATAAAATATTAGAATTCACTGTTTTATTAAACAGTGTTGGATCTTCCATTCAAATAGTAAAATCATTTTTCAAAAGAAAAGAGCTTAATATTTCATACCAAGCTCTAGGTGCTTGTTTAAGGCCATAGAGAGCTTCAGTAAGTTTAAAAACAGAATCTGGTTTTTGAGAATTTTCAAAACCAGTAGGTTGCTCAACATAAACTTCCTCCATTAAATAACCATTTAAAAAGGTAGACTTAACATCAATCTGAAATAATTTAAAGTTCATATGAGATGCATATGCTAAGAGGATTCTAATGGATTCAAGTCTAGCTACCGGTGCAAAGGTCTCATCATAATCTATACCTTCTTCCTGATTGTATCATTTGGCTACAAGTCTAGTTTTATTTCTAGTTATTATTACTTAATCATATTTCTTATTTCTAAAGAACCATTTGGTTCCTATCACTGGATAGTTCTGTGGTCTTTCAACTAATTCCCAGACTTCATTTCTTTTGAACTAGTTTAATTCTTCTTGCATTGCTATTATCCAGCTTTCAGCATCTAAAGATTCTTCTATAGTCTTGGGTTCTAATTGGGATAGAAAGGCAGAGAATTCTACAATATTTACTATATTTCTTCAAGTTTTTATTCATGTATCTATGTCACCTATTATAGTTTCTAAAGGGTGATTCTTTAGGGTTCTAGTATTTCTAGGAAACACGCTTATAGGTTGTTCAGTATCATGTTCTTCTGAACTGGACTGAATTTTATTTATATCTTTTTCAAAATCATTTTTCAAGTTCTCAAGCCTCATGTTATCATTAGAGTCAGATTCATCCATTTGATCTGTCCTTTTCTCAAAGGGATCAGATTCATCAAATTTCACATGAACGGATTCTTTAACAATCCTTGATTTCTTATTATAGATTCTATAAGCTTTGGAGGTAGCTTAATATCCTAAGAAAATTCCTTCATCAGATTTTGGATCGAAGTTACCATGATTATCCTTGGTGTTTAAGATGTAAACTTTGTATCCAAAAACTTTAAAGTAGTTAACTTTAGGTTTTCTATTATTCCAAAGTCCAGAGGGTATCTTTTTCAAAAGAGGTCAAATTAAAACTCTATTCATTATATAGCAAGTTGTGCTTATAGCTTCTGGCCAAAAGTAGGTAGGAAGGTTTTATTCATTTAGCATAGTCTTAGTTATTTCTTGAATAGTCCTATTTCTTCTTTCAACAATTCCATTCTGTTGAGGTGTTCTAGGTGCAGAGAAGGTGTGTTTAATACCCATATTTGCGCAAAAGAAATTAAATTCCTGATTCTCAAATTCTCCACCATGATCACTTCTTAATGAAATAATTTTAAAACCTTTTTTATTTTGAACAGCTTTACAAAAACATTCAAATAAAGTAAAAGCTTCATTTTTAAATCTCAAAAAAATCCATGTAAATATAGAATAATCATTAACTAAAACATATACATATAATTTACCAGCCAATCTTGCTACTCTTTAAGGTCCAAACAAATCCATATGAATATGTTCTAGAGGTTTAGACATAGAAATTTTGTTAACAGATTTTAAGGATGATTTGTGTTTCTAGCTAAGTTGACATGCATCACATAATCTATCACCTTCAAATTTGAGACTAGGAAAATCTGAAACTAAATGTTGCTTAGATAACTTATTTAAAATATATGCATTACAATGTAAAAGTCTCTTATGCCAGATCCAGGATTCATTTAATTTATAAGTTAATCAATTTACTTATTGTTTACACAAGTAATTTAAATCCAGGGTATACACATTATCAGTTCTTGGTGCTCTAAATTTAAGAAATTTATTTCTGAAAAAATAACAGCAATTGTTAGAAAAATAAACAACATAACCATCATCACATAGTTCAGAGATACTTATCATATTATGTTTCAATACTTGTACATAAATTACTTTAGTAATTGAGACAGCTTCTGGATCTTCAAATGTTCCAATACCAATGATTTCTCTTTTGGCATTTTCACCAAAAGTGACAAGTCCACCATCTTTTTGAGTGAGTGTAGAGAAATTAAATGAGTTTCCACTCATATGTCTTGAGTAGTCACTATCCATATACCATGTGTCCTTTTTTTCTTATGACCTGCTCCCTACAAATACATTTACACAGATTTTTTTGGTACCCATATTTTTTTGGGTCCAGTAGTGTTAGCTAGCAAGGATCTGGGAATCCAAACTTTCTTTGTTTTTCTAATTTCACATGATTCAAAGAGATCATTTGATACAAAAGCTTTATTAATGCCACTTATTTGGGGTTGTCTTAAGAAATAGTTTTTAGAAATTTTTCCCCTTATTCCACAGTAATTACAATTGAGACTTTTTGTACATGGAATAAAATAGTTTTTGTATAGCTTGGGTTTTTCACCTTTACTGCCAATTCCAAATCTATCCTTTTTAATGAAATTTTTCCAAGGATTTTATTTAAAGTATTTTCTCTTTTAGTAAAAAACAAGGCCTATAGTTTTATATGTTTCTACTTTAGTTTTCAGTGATTTTATCTTTAATTCATAATCTGTATTGTTAGAAATAATTGAATCAAATTTTTCAGTTAACTCCTTATATTGTGTCAGCATTGTATCTCTTTCATCAGAAATGGATTTAGGAATATTATTTAAAGAATTATGCTTCTAAAATAGATAGTCATATTTTTCTTCAAGTATATTGAAGTAGGCTACAAGTTTTTCATTAGTGTAATTAGATTCAGAACTAGAGTCAGAAGAGTAGTAAGATTGTACCTCATCTATTTCTGCCATAAAACACATGTTGGCTATCATATTTTCTTCCTCCTTCTCTGATTCTGATTGAAAACTACTAATGGATTCTTCAGATACACTCCATGTATCTTTCATGTCTTTATTGTCTTTATGCTCATAGTCATTTCTTTTGAAAAATTTCTTTATTTTGTCTTCTTTTAGCAGAGGATAGTCATGTCTGATATTCCCCATTTTCTTTTATTCATAGCATCTAATTTCATGGTCATACTTTTTTTATGGATTTTCTAAAGCGCTTCTTCTTTCTATATAATTTTGTGAATCTTCAGGCTAAATGAGCCAATTCCATATCAGAATTAGATAAATCAGAACTCTCTGACTTCTCTTTTACATTTTTCTTCATCTTTCTGTTTTTCCTCTATGATGATGCATTCAAGGCAGTATCATCTCTTTTAACAAGCGCTTTATGTTAATTGGCTTCATCTTCCATATCAACTTCATACATCATTAATGTTCCAATCAGTTCTATCATGGTTAAATCTTTGACAGGTGTCGATTTTCTGATTTCTATAGATATTCCATTCCATTTTTAGGTAGTACTCTTAATACTTTTAAGGACTGATCAGCTTGCTTAATGGGATTTCCCAAGGTAGTTATGTTATTTACAATCTCTGTAAATATTCCATTCATTTGAGTAATACTCTCACCTTTAACCATTCTGAATATATCAAATTTAATCTTAGCAGTTACATATCTCATTTCCCTTATATTGTTTGTTCCTTCGTAAGCAACAACAATAGTTTTCCACATTTCATATGATGTTGGGAATTGAGATACTTTGTTAAACTCATCAGGTCCTAGACCGAATATAACTGCATTCATTACCTTCGAGTGTATGTCATAATCTACTTCAGTAGCTGCACTCCATGTTTCAGGTTTTTTTGGTATTTTTATATGGAGTCAGAATCATAGAATATACTCTGTATCAAAGATTTTTTATATAGATAATCATTCGTGACTTCCAGAATCCATAGTTTTCTCCATTAATGTACGGTTCTCGGACCATAGACATTACCTCTCTTGTATCAGTCATCTAGCTCTGTGTATAATCACTTTCAGCTCATTAATGCTTTATCAGAAAGCTAAACCTCTGATACCGATTGTTGGATCTGATTACACCAAATATACATAAGAGGGGGTTGAATTGTGTCTTTTCAAAAATCTTTATGACAGTGTGTTCTGCCTTTTAACTTTAATCAGATAAAATGATGCAGCATAAATTTAAATAACAGAAAAACAAGATGTATAGTGGTTCTAGGAACAGAAGGACCCTAGTCCACTCCACCAACGCTCTACTCCACGAGCTTGGTGATTTTCACTATCTGGTTCACTTTTCAATAGACCGGTTCACAACTGAGTACAGGAAGTTGACACCTTTACAATCCAAGGAAAAAACAAAGCCTTCTGGTTCAAACACGAACCTACTCAGTTTAGTACGAGAATTTGGTAACTCAATAATAGAAAAGAAAGATTTGTGTATTATGAAAAAAAATTACAGATGTTATTCACAATTGCAACAGTATGCAATTGATAGTAGATAGATCGTCACCTTCAGAAATAATAATGTTCGCATAAGAGACATTCTGGGTCGATCCCATTGCAGTAGATATAGAAATATAATTCACAACTTTAGCAGTAGAAAATTCATAGTAGATCTTCATTGTAGAATAAGTGAATATTATATCACGATCCTTCCTTTTTAACAAACAGAGCTTTGACACACTTTTTGAACCAGTAGATTAGTGTGTTTCAGTAGTCTCTGTTTTTTTTTTCAGAATAATCAAAAGATCACACATGAACAAAAAATATATTCTTCGATGCAGTTTCAAAAATCCCTTATAAATAAAATAATGATAAGAATTTTTTCTGCAAAATTAGATCTCCAAAAGTTTCCTTTTTTACTCACGATATTCAAACCATTGAATTTACAGAGTAGTTGTAACTTACCAGAAGACTCAGCATAAAAATATACTTTTAATTCGATTATCAAATCATTGATGAAACGGTTTTGAATTAGTCAAAATCGTACTTTAAAATCAGCTTGAAATCTGGCTTGAAATCCTCATAATAATCAGCATATTGACCGTTGCATAAAAATATCGACTTTAAATTCTCCAAAACCAAACGTATGGTTAGGTTGAACTGTATGCATCCTCTGAACGTAAGGTTGATGAAGTTGCCTTCAAACGTAAGGTTCACAACGTAAGGTTGATTCCAAACATAGGGTTGGTCATCTATACTTTTCTCTTAAACTTTAAAATATACGGTAAAAGATCCATACTTTTACTTGATCCATACTTTTCCATGAACGTATGGTTGTTTACAAAAGTAAGGTTGATGAACCATACTTTTGAGAAAAAAACGTAACGTTTGATATTTATGTATGGTTATCCTTCTATAATTTTCTGATATCCCAAACGTAGGGTTCCTTCTTAACATAGGGTTCTTCTTCCATACTTTTCCAATAACGTATGGTTGTTTAACCATACTTTTTTCCTTATCTTACAAAGTATACACGGTTTTTATCCTTACGCAATGTTTATCCACGTAGGGTATGAACAATGTTTCCAGAACATGCTCAAGAAGATTCCAAATAAGTAGCGCATGAACAGTGTTTCTAGAACATGATAAATATGAATAATTTTGTAATAAATTCCCATAATTTCAATAGTAAAATTAAATAATAAATTCCTGCAAAATGTTTAACAAATAAAATCATTAAAAAAATATAGGGTATTTGTGAGCATGAATATTATCATAAAGAGATAGAGTAATAATATAAACTCCCCCTTTAAATAAAAATATTATGTATTGCTGAAAACAACACTTGATCAAAAATATAAGCATCAGCCTCTCAACAATACATGTAAAAGAAAAGTAAATCTGAAGGGGAAAGGGTGAAAAATCCACACCCAACTAGAAAAGTTCCACAACTCGGTAACTGGTGAAAAGGTAAAACAACTTTGAGAGTCCTGCTCTTGAATCCCAAGCTATGACCACTGCACGTTTTCCAAGCACCTGATATCCCTAATTTCCTATAATACAATGCTCAAACTGTATGATTCCTTCAATGTCACACCAAATACAGGAAAAGCCCTTGTAGGGGTGAGTATAAAAAACATAGTAGGATTCCCTGAGGGCTCGAGGGAGAAGAAAGAGAGGTAATGAAGATGGGAGTAGTAAGAGATATAACATAAGAGGACCATTATGGGAACAAGGTACAGTAAAGGGAGTGCAGCTCCACACAAAAATATATATTCTCATTCAATGAATCCCAAATTATGGAATAAGGGGATCTCCCTCTGATAGCTTAGCCCAAGAAGGTGAGTAGCCATTAGTCTCAAGGTAAAAACCATCTATGATGTCTTGCATCTCTTCGCAACTACCTAGGAGGCATAATTCCAAGGATAGGTAATCCAAATCACTCCTCGTCTCTATGTTGCATAGACATGGGTCTTGCTCTGATAGTCATCAAGGAAAACCACTTCCCAGCATCGCGAGAGGGTAAACTTAGCACGATCATTGGGGATCACCACTACCTAGCCCAGCTGAAGGGTAAGCCTAGTACTACCATCAAGGAACACCACTGCACATCCCAGCAGGAGGGTAAGCTCGGTACTACTATCAGGGAACTTCACTGCCCAACCCAACTGGAGGGTAAGCCCGGTACTGCCATCGGGGAACGTCACTACCCATCCCAGCTGAAGGGTAAACCTGATACTATTACTGGGGAATGCCACTACCTAGCCCAGATGTAGGGTAAGTCTGATACTGTCATAGAGGAACACCACTGCCCTGACTAGGTGGAGGGTAAGCCTGATACTAGCGTCATGGAATTCCACTTCCCAGCCCAGCCGGAGGGTAAGATCGAATCTTCACTATTCATCCCTGCTGGGAGGTTCCTCTCAAAAAGCATCGTGGAACTCAGATAATCCATGATGGATGGTACCTCTTAGAAAATCATCAAGGAACTATGATCATCCCTACTATATGGTATCTCTCGAAAAATCATGCTAATGAAGTCATCATGTTCTTCCCTGGATAGGCGTCACATCTGGAACATCTCGCATCATATCCCAGAAGCAACTATGGAGGGAACCATCACATTCTATGTGAAAAAACACTCAGGATAGAATACTCATGTGCCATATCCTGATTCCAAAATAAGGAGATATAAAAGATATATGATTCATAAGGTGGTACACGGTGCGTGTGGGACCACATGTTGTGTGGCCCTACCTATTTTCATAGTCGTGTACCTTATCATACTCTGGTACTAAAATGAAAATCAAGTACCCTTAGGCATGCTAGTGTACCCATAGAGTTCATGATATCTCTAGCCCAAAACCTTACGAGCGTGCATTGCTCGTTGTTAAAAAAACTGTGAAAAATTAATTTTACTATCAGACCTCCTCAAATGGTAATGTATAACCAAACAAATCACACCAGTGCGATCCTTGTAGAAAAATGAACATGATCAACTATTCATTCGCCCTGAACAGACATCCAATGGAAAAGTCATATATCATCGTATTGCACTTGAATGGCGTCATGTGGGCCCACTCCTCAGTCCCAAAACAAATTATATGGATCATTCCACTACGATCCTCATGGAAAAACACACGAGATGGACTAACCATTTTTCCAAAATAGATACTCAGTGAAAAAGTTGTATTTCACTAAAACACCTATGAACTGGGCCTCACAGGGCCTGCACCTTGATCTCAATGTAAATGATTAAAATTGGTCTTGAAATGTGCACCTCAATTTCAGGGCCATAACGCTGCTAATGGATCTCAAATCTAATGTCTTGTGAAAGAGTTACGACAGATACAAGATTCTACGATAGTAATAATATTATTATTATTGAGGTGTTTCGTGGATCCAATCCACAAACAACGAATTTAATTTCCAACATTGGACATGAATCTAACATCTTAAATAATGGGTCACGTCTCCACTAATGGAACCTCAATCGGATTTCGCATGCAGGAGTTATGGAAGGTTGAAGATTTATCAATAATATTAAATCAATAAAAATGCTCATGTGTTTTGTGGACCCGAGTCACAGGTCAGATAAAATTGTCTGAAGCGGTCCTAAAAATAATGTATCATCGGCAGGGTCATGCCGCCACTGGTTTCTTATTAATATGACTTCCTGAGTGATAGTTATGGGTTTTAATAAATTAATATTTTTATTTTTATTTTTATTTTCTTATTTATTTATTATTTTCTTCCTTCTATCCTTCCCCTATGGTTTCCCAATGTCCCCTATTCCTCACGCAGTTTTTGTTCCCACACCCCCTTGCCATCTTCCTTTTTCCACCTTCCGTAGCCACCTCCAGCATCTAGCCGGCTCCTCCCTGGCCCTGCTCTACCTTCCTCACCTCACACGGGCACTGCTGCCGCCGCTAGGGATCCTCCTGTTCTGCAATATCGGGCTTCCTTGAGGACCACCAAAGGCCACTTCCTGCTCCACCGCACTGGGTTGCCTTGCTGACCACCGACTTACACTTCCTTCTCAACACCGGACCACCCTACTCCCGTCGAACCACCTTGATCACATCGGACCGTCATCCTACTCTGTCGCGCAGGCCTTGCGTGAATCACACTCTTCCACACCTTCGGTGATCCACTACACATCCAATCAATAGTAAAACAATGAAACAATCTTAGATATGTGATCCTCGGGTCAAGATATTCATGTATACATGCCACACGCAATAAAACATTGAGTTTTTGATGAACTTAATTATTTGGTGAGGAATAATTACCAAAAAACATGTAAAGAATGAATAAGAAAAGATCATGGTCTATGTGTGGATTAATGGTTGTGTTTGTTTGGCCATCTTTGTTTAGAATCAAGAACATGAGGAATTGAAATATAGATATTTATCATAAATCAATAATTTCAATTTCAATATAAATAATAATAAATTGATTCAACCAATTTTTTACGACCTAAGAATTAATTTATTATTTTAACTCGTGTTTGTCATGAAAATTCAAATAGGGTAACGAATCCAAAAAATATAAGTCCTTCCACTTGTTTGGATTGATCATTTTTTAAGAACATTCCTGATGAGGGAGTAGGATGATCTACTGGGTTCTTCGTCTTTCGATCTGCCTTAAGCCAAGGGTTCTCCATTCTTCATCAGGGATGAGTTCTTCTAGAGAATATTTATTCCCTCACTAGAAAATTACACGGATTATAAGGCCAAACCCCTATAGAAACATATTTATAACCTCTAATTATGTTAAAAATGATCAATAAAATAATTAAATAAATAATCATTTAATTATTTAATTAGTTTACCATGATGGTGCATAATCCGAACACCCGACACTAATAAACGTTATACCCTATCTAGGGTAAACCCCAAGTTTTGAACTCAATGGTGGCCTCATATTTCTCAACTATGTCCCCGTCCTTAAGTTATTCAGGTTTGAGCTCTTAAATTAATAATTTAATTATTTAATTCATGAATTTAACACAGCACCAATGAGAGAGGGTTCTTAATGTCCTGCATCCACTTATTTTAAGTTGCACCTCGGGGACACACTACATTCCAAACCCATCTGTGGTCTTAGATTTATGTTCTAATAAACCATTTAAGATATCTATAAACTTTCCTTAATCAAATGTGTGTGCGTAATACAAAATATAATTAATATTTTTATAAAATTAATTTTTGGCACATCGGGCCTCAGTAGTGAACATCGTTTCAGCGCCCAGCTCTAGAATAATATTTAGAAACATTCCAAACTCTTATTAGGAAAACAAAATTGGGTATCTACATTATTCCATCATTTATTCTTTTCATCCTCAAAAACCAAAACTCAGGAAACTTCTTAGGATACCGAGCCTACACTTAGTTCTCCTGCTCCAAGGAGAAATCCTAGATGTTTCTATACTATTATAGCATGCAAACCAAAGAGATGGTCCATCCTCTTAAGGTTTTCTCCTAGAACAGATTCTTGTGATTACCTCTATCATAATATCCATATGGTGAAACACCCAAGGATATATAGTCACAAAGGATTTCAGAGTCAATGCATCACAACCGAGACTCCCTTATGCGCTCAAGAAGAGAAGGCATCAACACCTTTGACTGAAGGAAAGTTGTACCCCATTGCTTCACAGGGTTCAGCTGTAGGGAAGCTAACTTCTCTAAAGCTTCCTGTACTCGGTGAGCCTGTGACTTCCCACATTTCTTACTAAAGGAATCTGCTACACAACCGCATCTTGAGTGAAAATTTCGGAGGGACTATTCCACCATACATATTTTTTGCTTTTTAGGACCTATATGTGCATATTATTGAGAGAGATGATGAGAAGATCTTATATGTCGAGATCTCTTCGTCTGGCATTTTATAGCTATATAAGACATTTCTGCTATGTTGCGCTCACTGCTACAAATATCTGTATGGCATTCCTATAACAAAAATCTCTCTGTCACCAATGCCTGCTCTATCACCCTAGCATAGTCAGTTATGTATAAGGGTAAAATGAGAGAATGAATCTTCCTACAGAGTCCTTTCTCAAACCTCTATGATAGAATGTAACCATTATAGATCATATACAGAGAATAGTGCAAAAGGTATGTGAACCTAGTTTCATACTCAGTCATCATCGTCCATTCCTGTAGTAACTAGAGGAGCATCTGAAGTCAAACGGAGCACAATAAAGAGGGGTAGAACTCCTCCCAAAACAATCGCCTAAATTCATCCCATGATAGTTCCAACTCATCATATATCCGAGTAACCAAGATCCGCCAACTTCTAGATTCTCTAGGGAAAAAGGTTGACTGCCAAATCCACCTTCATATCCTCTGGTGTCCATAGAATCCTGAAGAGGTAGACCATTGACTCTAGTAAAACCTTTGTTGTTTGAGGGTCTGGCTCCCCACGGAACCTCAGCAGTATTTGGTACTGGTACACACGAAGTGCACTTAGCCTTAACCTGTCCTTAGCCTGCTCTATTGGGGCTATCTTCTTCTCAATAGATAGGGGGGATGCTACCTACCCACCTAGATAAAGGTGCTCACATGATGGGTCCATAATGGAGGCCTTGTCACTCACAGGATCTCCATAACAAACTGTAGCTAGTATCCTGGATGGATGTCATCATGAATACTTCTTGAATGATTTCAAGGAGAACCATGGTCATATGAGCATTTATATATATATATCAACAACAATGGGAAGCTAACTTGATAAGGATAGTATAAGACTCAATCCTATATAATGCATGTACCATTTTATCCTAAAATAGGTGTCTCGGAGTGTCAAGTCGACAAGCGAGTGATCAGGGACCTGGTGAAAGGATATGTCGGCTCCTCATGCCATCATCGGATTTCCTAGACTATGATTCTCTATCAATACACTTCGACACTATTTACCTAAACCCCACCAAGACCTTTTTATGAAAACTTTTGAATAATTTCACAAGGTTCAAACCACATTTGATACCACTTTGACATGACCCAACCCATATTGGGGCTTAAGAAACACTACCCCAAGACCACCTCCATAGGTCAGGTGCTGGAAAATAGCACTGAAGGCACAACAATCTAGGGGAGGCCTTTGGCTAAGAAACTATACCCACACATGTAGACAAATCATTGCATAAGTGCAGAGGAATGTAAAGAAATATACAACACTTTTATAAAAATAAAACCAAACATATATTCATTGGCATCTAAATAGTACAACTACATGAAAAGTAAAGCTGAAAGGGAAAAGTGGGAAAATACACACCCAACTAGAAATGTTCTACAACCTGAAAACTGATGAAAAGGTAAAACAACTAAGAGAGTCCCACTCTTGAAATCAAATCTAAGAGCACCACATGTTTTCCAATTACGTTGTATCCCTAAGTTCCTCTGATATCATAATCAACCTATTTGTTTCCTTCAAGGGCATGCCAAAGGAGGGAAAATCCCAAGAAGCGGTGAGTAAAAAATTACTCAATTGGATGCCTTGAGGGCTTAAGGGAGTAGCAAGAGAGGTACTGAAGATGGGAGTGGTAAGAGATATAGTAGAAGAAGACTTGTATGGGAATAGGGTATAGTAAAAGGAGTGCATCTCCACCCAAAAATAAATATTCTCATTCAAAGAAACCCAAATGATGGAGTGAGGGGATCTCCATCTGACAGCTCAGCCCAAGATGGTGAGTTGCCATCAGTCCTAGGTTAAAAACCATATACGATGTACCACATCTCAATGAAATTACCTAGGAGACACAAGTAAAAGGATATGTAAGTCATACCACTCCTCATCACTATGTTGCACACACGAGGGGCATACTCTGATAGTCATTAAGGAACACCACTTCCCAACGATGTTGGAAGGTAAAATCATCGGAATCATCATAGAACACCACTTACCATACCTACTGGAGGGTAAGCCCAGTACTACTATTTGGGAATTCTGTTGCCCAGCCCAGTAGGAGGGTAATCCCGGTACTGTCATCTAGAAACTCCACTACCTATCCCACCAGGAGGGTAAGCCTGGTACTGCCATCAGGGAACACCACTACCCATCCAAGGTTGAGGGTAACCCTAGTACTGTCATCATTGAACACCACTACCTAGCCTAGATAGAGGTTATGCCTAGTACTATCGTCAACGAAGGCCACTTCCCATCCTAGGTGTAGGGTAAGCTCGGTACTATTATCGGGGAATGCCGCTACCCAGCCCAGCTATAAAGTATTTTTGGTACTGTCATCGTGGAAATCTGATTCCCATCCCGGATAGAGGGTAATCCATAAGCTGCTATGGCCATCCCTTATGTAAGGTGCCTCTCAGAAAGGCATCAAGGAACTCTTATCACCCCGACTGGATGGTACCTCTTGGGAAAGCACACCATTGCGGTTATATGGTGCCACCCCAGATAGGAATCACATCCGGATCATATTTTATCATATCCCAAAATCCACTATAGAGGGAACCATCAAATTCTATGAAAAAAAACACTCAAGATAGGCTAATAATATACTAATGTATGAGTCCAAAATAAATATATATGTCGGGTAGAAGAATTGTAAGGTGGTAAACAGTGTGTGTGGGGCCCACTTGTTTTGTGGCCCCACCCCTTTGCCTAGTCGTGTACCTTTCCATACACGGGTAATAAACTTCAAATCAAGTACCCCTAGGTGTGCTAGTGTATTCCTATAGTGCATGATATCTGAAGCCAAAAGGTTGATGAGAGCACATTGCTCATCATTAAACCAATGGGTAAAAACATGATTTTTCTGGAAGACCTCCTCAAATGGAACTGGATAACCAAACAAATCACACCACTGAAATCCTTATAAAAAATGCACAAAATCGACTATTCTTTCACCCTGAAGAGACATCCTATGGAAAAAATCATATATCACTGCATTTCACTTGAATGGAATCTTGTGGGTCCAACTCTTGAGTTTCGAAACAAATTATACGGATCACTCCATTGCGATCCTCATGAAAAAACACATGAGATGAACTATCCATTTTTTTAAAATAGATACACTATAAAAAAGTTTCATTTCACCGCAACATGTGTGAACCGAGCCTCATGGGGTGCACACCTTGATCTCAATTTAAATTCCTTAAATTGGTCTCGAAAAGTATACCTCAATTTCAGGGCCACAAAACTACTAACATCTCACCAATCTGATGTCATATGAAAGTATTACTATAGATGCAAGATTCTGTGACAATATTATTATTATTATTATTGAGGTGTTTTTTGGATCAAAACCCCAATACAAAATTTAATATCCAACATTGGACAAGAATTGGCCATCTTAAATAGAGTTTCACGCTACCACTGATGGCACCTCAATCAGATGTCGCACGCAGGAGTTATGGCGGGTTGAAGATTTAACAATAATATTAAATTTGTATAAATTATCAGGCGTTTTGTGGGTCACGGTCACAGGTCGGATAAAATTGTTCGAAGTAGTCCCAAAAAGACTGTATCATCGATGGGGTCATGCTGCCACTGGTGGATCGTGAATTGGACTTCCCAATCAAGAGTTATGGGGTTGAATAAATTAATAATATTATTATTAGTTATAATAATTTTTGTAAAAAAATTTTATTTATTTTTTTCCATATACCCTTCCCCTAGGGTTTCCCCACGCCCCCATGTTCCTCAGGCGGACGCCAAACCCACACCCCCTAGCCACTTCCCATTAGCTGCCTGCTTTCGCCGCCTCCGGCCTCCAGCTGGCTCCGCCCCAACATCGCTCTGCTTTCCTTACCTCACATGAATGTTGTTGTCGCCGCTTAGGAGCCGCCTGCTCTACCATGCCGAGATGCCTCATGAACCAATAACTTCCACTTCCTACTCATGAGGATCCTTCTTTGTCGTATCGAGCTTCCTTGAGGTCCACCGCCTGCTCAACGCCACACCACCCTACTCACGTCAGACCACCCTGCATCGGTCGGGCCGTCTTCTTACTCTTTCACGCTGCCTCGCCTGGACCACACACTTCCACACCTTTAGTGAGCCACCACACATTCAATCTAACCCAAAACTGTGAAACAATATGTGATCTATGATCTTCATGTCAAGATCTCCACGTCTTTTTCCACTCTCAAGGAAACATTGATTTTTTGATGCACTTAATTATTTGGCGATGAAGAATGCGTGAAAAATATGTGAATATTGAATAAGAAAATAACTTGGTCTATGAGCGGATCGATGGCTGTGTTTTTTTTCCATCATCATTGAGAATGAAGAACATGGGGAATTGACAAATGGGTTTTTATCATACTTTAGACTTTTCAATTTCAGGATAAACAAGAAGAATCTGATTCAACCAATTTTTTTTATCCACAAATTAATTCATTCTTTTAACTCAGTTCTTTATAAAAATTCAACCAGGGTACGGTATCTAAAAAGATAATTCCTACCTCTGGTTTGGATCGATAGTTATTGAAGAACACCCCTACTGATGGAGGAGTATGATCTGCCATGTTCGTCGCCATTCGATCCTCCTTGATCCTAGGGTTCTCCATTCTTCGTTAGGGATGAGTTCTTCTAGAGAAGGTTTATGCTCTCACTAGTTAATTACATGGATTATGAGTTTAAAACAATATAACCTCATATTTATAACCTCTAATTATGTTAAAAAATATTAATCAAATAATTAAATAAATAACCATTTACTTGTTTAATTATTTTCCCACGATGGCACATAAGATGAACACCCGATGCTGACAATGTTAATACCCTATCTAGGGTAAAACCCATGTTCTGAACTCAATGGTGGCCTCATATTTCTCATCTATGTCCCCGTCCATGAGTTATTTGGGGTTGATCTATTAAATTAATAATTTAATTCATCCATTTAACACACCACCAATGAGTGAGAGTTCTAGAAATCCCACGCCAACTTGTTTTATGTTGCGCCTTAGGGAAACACCATGTTACAGACCCAACTATGGTCGTAGATTTTGGATCTGATCAACCATTAAACATATATACTTATTTTCCTTAATCAACTGTGCATACATAATATGACATATACATGAAATTTTTATAAAATTAATTCTGGACACACCGAACCTTGGAATTGCACGTTGTCTCAACGCCCAGCTCTGGAATAATATTTAGAAATATTCCAAATACTTATTAGGAAAAAAATAAAGTCTCTATTTAGTGATTTTTTGTGGGGTTTTCAATATTTATAGAACCACCAAAATCTATAAAAATCAATATATATGTTTTTGAAATTTTACTATAGTGATTCCCTTCCAAATTTATCCTCATTGTGGAATAGATGATTTCTTAAGAATTGGAAGTCAAATTCTCCACATCCACTAAATTCCGCCACTACCTACGTTACCTCACTATCAACCACTGGGATTTGGTGGTTATGTATTTTCCATTACCATGATACCTTCATCGAACACCTCTATGCCATGGTATTTCACTATGTCATAAATAATTTCTATTAGATTTTCCACTACAATGTGGAATCTTATTCTATGGTGCAGACTTACTTACAATGGCTTAGTAACAATATTATACCAAGTGGGAACATGCTCTTACTTAATGTAACATCTCAACTTCACCTACGACTTCCACAAATATTCTTTCATCATGAACTCCATTAATTATATTTAAATACTATGTACATTCCACATGGAATATTATTATTTAATCACATATAATATTGTTATTGTATTAAAAAGAAAATCCAATATACTTAAAAATATCCTTTCCTCCAAACATTCACTCTCACAAATCACATTATCCATCACTTCACCTATTTGGCTAATGAAATCTCCCTTTGTTTTTTCATAGAATCTGAGGAACATAATAAAATAAAATTTTAAAGCATAGTAATGGATCACCATTCAATAAATATGTTGACTACATTAGTCAAAATGATCTATGAAACAAGATCAATGATGAAATAATACATTTTTTTCTAAATTATAGAAATATATAAGAGAATTGTTTAAATACAAACATCATAACCTTAAAACAGAACATTATCATCACATCAAAAATTCATTCCAAATTGAATGATTTACACAACCACATAAAATATTCTACTAACGAAATTCAATTTCTAAAATCATAGTTTCTGCCTTTTTATAACTCTCTCAAAATATATGTCCCCCCCACCAATGGTAACACATGTCAAAGAATACTCCCATAATTTCATATACTCCCCCATTTTCAAAAAGTTAGATGATACATATAAAAGGATGTTTTATGTTGTCATTTATTCTCCCCAATAATGAAAATAAAAATGAAAATATGATATAGGGGACACCTATACCATTTTATCCTTTAAAAGAGTGATATTAATCACCCATCTTCATCCTCACATTTTAAAATTCTGCATTTGATGGTGTTTTGGTATACACATATATAATCTAATATATGATTTTAATAAATTCTATATTAAACTCATACTTCTCCAATAAATCATGGATGATGGATATTTTATATCATTTTCATTGGACCATGAATAAAGATATTAATTTTCCCATAACAAAATTAATAGATGCTTCACCTAGACAATACAATTATTTAAATTAGTATTAATCTAAATAAGATGATTTTAGGAATCCAAAAATTCATACATAGTACTTTTTTATGTTTCTAAATTTTTATCTCATAGGGAGACCAAAAAAATCTATCTTCATGAAAAGAATAACTACAAGATGTAGACCTCATATCATCAATACATCCTACTAAATCTTCTTCTGAATAATCAAACTGATAATGTTTTATCTTATTGTAACATTTTAGGAAAAAATTTACTGTGCCTTTGATAAATATAATTGTTCACATTTAATCTATAAAACGATACACCATGGGTGTATTTTGGTATCTTCTCCAATGTGTTTCCACATACACATTATCCATTACTGATCCTATCATGTAAATTAAAATTCCAATTTACATCTAGAATTATATTAGATCAAATACCTTTCCAATTTCAACTTTTTATAACATTTCCATTAATAAAATTCTTATAGAAATAAGATTTTAATATTAAATTCCATTATTTTTCAACATTTCAATACCATACTACTCTATAAATATAATAATATAATCATTTTCTACAAAAATTTGAATCCAAGGAATATTTTTCATCTCAAATGACATGGAAAATTTAGAAATATTATTTATTTATCTAGGAGACTCTAGAGAAACACTTTCATCACTTCAATTATAAATGATATCATCTTTATAGAAAATAAAAATAAAAATTTTTTCTTTTTTATTTTTGATTTGTATATTTCTATCAACTCTTATTTTTCTAAAATTTAAATTCTTTTGAAAAGTGTCAATATTAGTATACCATGATTGTGGATCATGTTTGATCCCATATAAATCCTCTTTAACATGTAAAAAAATTATCTTCGCTATCAAAAATTATACCACATATTTCTCAAATATTTACTTCATCTTCTATTTCACCACTAAGGAAGGATGACATAACATCCATTTGAATGATCTAATATTGGATTTTTTTATAATAGAATGAAATATTCTTATTTCTTCATTTCTTGCACCAGTGTAAATGTTTCATCAATATAAAATCCTTCAATGTGGTTATAGAATTTACACACAAACAATGATTTATTTCCCAGAAATAAACCTTTTTCTTTCATCTATTTTAAGAAAACCCAGGTTTTCTCATAATGTCTATTTCTTTGGTATTGGGAATCATCTCCCAAATCTCATTCATTCCAATCTGATATAGAACTTCATTATATGAATTAACCCACTCTATATGTTTCATTTCATCATTCACATATTTTGTTTCATCATAAGAGAACAACGATACATGATATAATTTCATCAAATTTATTCTAGATTGAATCTGTTTATAAGGATTTCCAGTGATATTTTGGACATAAAATTAGCATCACTCAAATTTTAATAATTAACTTATTATCTTAAAACATTCTAATTATTCTCACTATAGTAAAATCATCAACAATTTTTATCAAAAAATAGATTAATAATTATAAATTTTGGAACATTAATATTTATGAGTGTTTACTTGTCATGAACCAACTTGGGTCATCCTCAAACTGGTCACCTGAATCGGTCCAAGACAGTACCTGAAGGGCATTCTCGATCCCCATGGGTTGTCACAAGTGCTCAGGTATCAAATAAAATAATAGGGAATGATTTAACTGGATTTACCATATCAAAGTGATTAATAAAACCAAAAGTCTAGATATGAAAAATTTAACCAAACGTGCCTTTATGAATTCCAAAATTTTAAATTTACAACTAAAAAAACAAAAAAGGCTAATGACATAAATGGGAACTAAAAAAACACCCAAAACCACTCTACAACAGGAGGAGCAACATAGTCAAGATTCCACCACCTAGGTCCGCAACCAAGGCCACTAGAAACCAAACCGACCAACATGAAAAGCCTTGCCTCAACCTAAAACAAAAAGACAACAATGTATGCATACACCCAAATATGCATGCAGGGTATTCACCAAATCCTAATAGTATTCCAATCAGGTGAATGATTCCATGCATTAAACATTAAATGAAAAATAAAACATGAAATATTTATACTAAAATCATATTTCAGAAAATTTTTAATAAAAATAAATTTGAAAATAAAAAACTTAGAAGGAGTCCATATTTTATTAGAAAATAGTTTCAAGGAATGAAACTATAACCAAAAATTAGTTTAAGAAGGGGGGAAACTTTAAATATGAATCAAACATGCTTTTCAAATTACCAAGCCAACATAGAGTATGCTGATAATAGGTTCAATATAATCATTGAGCTATAGACATGGGAAATATCCCTAGGCACTAGCTAACTATGGGGACCTAGGTATATCATATCTCAGTGTCAAAATAACCATAATAAATAACATTCTCATGCATGAACCCCTAGGAGGGGAAACCCCAATGGAATAGTGGTCCCCAATCATCATCATAGTATAGTTAGTGTTTTCATAGTAAATCTTGCTAAGTGAACCAGGGATGAGGACACTACTCGATCACTAGTATACTAGTCCTAGTCCTCCCACCTAGATACTCGGGCTTCCTTATTTTTTCTCAAACATGTTCCACATGTTATAAAATATTTTTTTCACAATTCATCCACCAAACCAAGAATCACACATCACAATCCACTATTTTCCTATTAAAAATTCATCTTTCAAAACAAACACACATCAAGACGTTTTCCAAATATCATTTTCACTCTTTTAAATAATTAATGAAACCATTATAATAATCAAAAAATGATTTTCAATAAATAACCCAATGAAATTTCACCAAAAGTGCACATGAAACCCTCTTCAAATTTTAACCACACATCAAAGCTATGCCAAAATACAATTTTCAGTTCAATAATATTTTAATAAACTTATTTCACAATTTATAAACCATTACCATGTGATGAAATGTGGTTTTACACATGGAAAACACCGCATTTCATGTAAAAATGACACTATAAAATTAAACGCAGTTCTAATCATATCAAATACAATTTTATTCCTACATGAAAAAATTTAATATATCATTTGAACATATTATAAAATATTCCCAAATGGCATAATAAGGTTTTTCACAAAAACACACACCCATTTTTGTACAAAAATGTCACTTTTAACACCCACCACAAGTCATAACCATGTCAAAACATAATTCACGCCATTTATATGCTTGAATAAATCAATTAAATAATTTATAAAATACTAAAAATGGTGAAACAAACATTATACACATAACATTCTTACTTTAAAAATGAAAGATAAATCATTTCCAAACAAATGTGAATCAAAGCTCTCCAAAACCCATTTTCGTAACTCACACATCATTTATTTAACATATAAAAAAATAAAATCAAGCTTAAAAATTTATAAAAGAATTTTTAAGCGCATAATCACCAACCTCGACAAAGAAGCATCTGAAAAAGTGGTGTAAAACCCATCTGCACCACAACTACAACCTAGTCACACCTCAAAAAACCTTTTAGGATCCTTAAACTATAAAATAAAAACCCATGGGTTATGATCGGACCCCCAAAACCAAAAACCTAACATACGGAAACCAAACCTTAAGAAAGGGAGAGAAAAACCTTACTCAGATGAAGAACACACTCACGGAGAAGGGATAAGGGAAGCTCTAAACGACCCCAGAAGAAGAACGCATGAATAGGGGATACCAAAATGTTGTTCATACTGGAAAAGATGGGGCATGAATAGGGGGAACGCGCGAGGACTACAGGGCATGAGTCGGGGAGAGTGCTCGTGGTTGTAGGGTACCTATAGAGAGTGGCTCACTAGAGAGGAAGTCCAGAGGAAAGGGATGAAGAAGGAGGAAGTTCCTAGGGGAACTATTTGGTGAGAGAGGAGCGTGATAGAAATGTTGTGCATGGTGGAGGTTAAAGAGGGAGGAGAGAGGGAGAAAATATAACCCTAAAAAAGGAATTAACCTAATTAAAAAAAAGTAATCATACCATCTAAATAATAATTAATAACAACCCAAAAAAATTATACTTTTTAATAATAATATAAGAATAATGATAGTAATAATAATAATAATAATAATATTAATATTATTAACACTAATAATAATCATAATAATATTCTATATATTATTATTATTATTAATTAAAACAATTCTTAAAATTTTATGTGATTATCTTATTTTATTTTACATAATTATTCCTTCATTTTAATTATTTTATTATTTTACATTACTATTATTTTAATGCACTAATTATGTTTAATGCAGGGCAACCAAGCGATTACCCTGCATGTCTCAAGCGACTCTGTGCAGGCCATTCAGTGGCATCTTCCCACTAAAGAAGTAACAGTATAAGCACCCACTCCTACCGCATAGATCTCGCTACCATGTGGTGCCTGTGCACCGGCCTAAACCCCATAAATTTTCTAAACTCTAAAGATTTAAAATGTGTTCAAACCCATACTTCGAAGAGTTTATCCTGAAACCTCAAACCTCTCAAACTCAGTTATCAAGTAAAACAACTGAGACCTGACCCAGGCTGGGTCCAAGGCTAAAATAAAAACCCATGACTGACAATTATCCCCACCATAAATAATTTCTACCCCCATAAATCCATCCCAATATTAATTAGAAAACAAAACTGGCACACCCTCTCTGCTCAAAGTGGTTCTCAATGAACGACACAAAAGAGAATAAAAAACACAGAAAACAGAGAAAAGGCCTGAAAAATAATGCCGAGAGTCCAAAAATGGACTCCCCACAAAGTGACACTAGCCCTCAAAAGCTAAGACACCTCCAGTTGATAATCAAAAAATAGGAACTATCACAATGCACCATTTCAACATCTTGAGACAAAACACCTTAAACATTCCCAAATAGGATCACACCCTTTACCCAAAAAACCCCACGAAATCAAGGAGCTTACCAGAACCTTACTTCAAAATACCATTGGGAACATGTGTACCCCAATATTTACTCAAGAGAGGGACTTGGATTTAGATAGCTCTGAATGAGATTATCAGCACCAAACCAACACCAGATATGAAACTGGATTACTGACATGGGGTGGCCCGAGTGGACTCCCCACCATAACATGCAACTAGAACTCAAGATAGAATCAGGATACCCACATGGGGAGGCCCGAACGAACTCCCGATCACAATAATGAGGGTAAAGTAGATCGAATTTAAGGGAAAATTTAGTGAGACCCATAGTGGGTCTCCCCACCAAAACTATCATCTATGAAATATACTAGAATGGGCTGACGTAGAAACCTTGATATAAGCTAACCTGGGGGCTTCCCACACTACCAAATACCCCTCTAAGAAATAGGGTCCTCACAACCCCTTAATCCAATGGGACTGCTTGTAATAGAATGAAAACATAGAAGGCTTAACTATCTTCATTTACCAAAATGAAGACAGACACTAGACTGAGGTCCCTAACAACCCCAGGGGCTTCCTGACTATGCACTAACTTTACTCAAAGACCTATGGTTGTAGCTATGATGGCAGAAACATCTCCTAACTCAAAATCAGGCACTGAAAACCCTCGATCAAAACTTATTCCTGTTGGTGCCACAAATAACCACACCATGATCCAATAACATCCACAGTACACAACACATCCTTAAAACTACTCAATCCAACATGGAACTTTCCCAGAGATAGGGTCTTAGAAGATACTTGTGCATCAACCATTTTGACTGTGATGTGGATTTTCCATATTAGTGGCCCGAGATGAACCCCCTTTTAGATGAACCCGACAAGAGGCCTACGACCCATTCGAACACAGTCAACACCAAAAACCTTGACCGCTATCACCATTTCTTACTGAGTACCCTTCACTGCTCTCAAATAGGACCATAAGACGTGATGACATCAAACATTTCCTTTGACGAATCAGGAAGTTTAAGGAAAAAAGGTCTCTTCCAACCTTCCATAACCACTCTTCCACTATAAAAGGACTCGCTTAACCAATAAGAAGAGAAAAGTAATTAAATGAGATAAGTCCTTTATTTGTTCAACTGGATGGTATTCCATCATTGGATCACACATGGATGAACTCCTTATATACATCAATACTTTAAAGGGGGTGTGCTAGCCCAGAAATAAAATCATGGATCCAATGAAACTGGTCCAATGCGTAAGACATACTCTGAGGAAATACTAAACGTTTATAGGGAACCACCACAAGGGAATTATATAACACATTTCAAAATAAAACACTAACCAAACACTTTCACACCAACTTACCAATATGAACTCAAACTGAAGGGAAAAGTTAACTAAAATAATTATCATCTCGAAATTCCTCACAAACAACATTCCCAAAATACGAAAGACAAGCCACATAATCACAAGTTATTAAAACACAAAAGTTTCAGGTAAAGTCGATTTTTGAAAATAAAAGAAGTCGGTGGATGCATAATCACTAATAGTGTATCATGGGCCTCACACATGAATGTTTTTGTGCCACACTAGCACCCACCAAATGTCCATCCTGGAACTATTCCACTCATTCCATTAAACATCCATCTTTCTATATATTCCCATAGTAGTGGTCACCCATGAGAATACCAAATAACAAAACCAAACCATTCTATTTTTTAATACCAAAACCTTCAAACCACACTTTCCAACCATACACATCAGTTTAAAATCACTTCATTTCAAACCATTTTCCAATTCCCCAAAACCAAATCATCTTTTCTTAGAAATAAAATTTTTACGATTCCATAATAAATAGACGTATAACTATATAAGAGGAAACTTGTTCCAGTGGGTGACTTTGACATATGGTCGGCGGCCAAACAATAATAACATAATTAACACTAAGAGTATTATAGGGAAGCGTCCCCTGCTCCACATGGCTTGTGAGGCCCCTATGATATCACTGAGACCGTTGACCCATCTCCCATTTTATGTTCCAAATAACAAGCGACCACATTGACCAAAGAACTCATATAGAACCCTTCTCCCCCAAGTATCTCAAGTCCATCTACGAGGTGTGCTGACCATCCACCTTAATTGTAATTAGAACATCGAGTCCCAAAAGTACTAGCTCCTGTCTACCCAGTCTCTACCCTAAGGAACAAGACTCAAGAGAGCAGGACCTTCTCTAATACTATTTTGTCATAAACTAACTTGAGTCAACCACAAACCTATCACTCGAATCGTTCTACAACAAGACCTGAAGGGTGTTCCCAATCCCCCTGATCTATCACAGGTTCTCGAGTATAAAAAAGAACATGAGGGAGAAATTTACCTAAATTTACCATATCAAAATGACCAATAAAAACCAATAAATTCAGATCAGAAATATTTAACCAAACGTGCCTTTAAAAATTTCCGTATTTTAAATTTACAACTAAAAAACCTAAAAAAGAAAAATGACACATAGGGGGACCAAAAAAACACCCCAAACTCCATTAAACAACAGGAGGAACATTCTCACGCCACCCCTTCCATGTTATAAACCCATGGCCACTGAAACCCAACCTTCCAACACTACATGCCTTTCCTTAACCTGAAACAAATAGAAAACAAAGTCTGTATACACACAAAAGATTAGGCAGGATGTCAGAAAAATCCCATTATGATGCCACCTAAATAAATTATTCCATGTATTGAACATTAAATTAAAACTAAAACATGCATTATTTATAATGAAGGGAAAGAGAAGAATAATTTTAAGGAAAATAACATTGAAACTTAACAACTTAGAAGGGGTAAAACTATAATTACAAAACAGTTTTATAAAATGAAACTATAAACAAGAATCATTTTAAAAAGGGGCGAAACATTAAATATAAAACAAAAATTATTTTAAAATTACCAAGCCAACAAACATTATTCCAATGATAGATGCAATATAATCATTGAGCACTATACAGGGACAATACCCCTAGTTACTAGTTAACTATGGGTCCCTAGGTACATCGTATCCCTATGTCAATGTAACCATAACCAAGAACCTTATCATGCATAAACCACTAGGAGGGGAAACCCTAATAGCCTAGTGGTCCCCAATCATCATCATATTTTAGTTGGCATTATCATTGTCAATCTTGCTAAATGAAATAGGGATGAGGACACTACCAGGTCACTAGTATACTAGTCATAGTTCTTACACATAGATACCTTGACATCCCTCTTTTTTCTTAAACAAGTTCCACATGTTATAAAATATAGTTTGTATAATTCATCCACAAAAGTAAGTGTTGATTCAAAAAGTTTTTACTTATGACTTTTCCATTCCTTCTTGTTTTGAAAATCACAAACACCTTATCTTAAAGTAAATCTGATTTTACCCTATATTTTACTTATATAAGGAAAATTTCCTTACCCAAGGAAATCTACCATTACCTAGACTTCATTGCTCAAATCATAATTTTTCTTAAGTATAAAAATCGGATTCATATCAAAAAAATCAGAATCATATAATAATTAGACATGAAGAATTCTGTTTTAGGATCCAAATTCCTGTTACGAACATTTATGGAGTTCTACTCTGAATAGCATATTACAAACTTTTATGAAGTTCAAATCTGAATTCTAATTACGAACTTCTATAAAGTTCTAACTATGAATTCTAATGATGAATTCTGATTATGAATTCTCATTACGAATTCTGATGATGAATTCTGATTATGAATTCTCTTTAAGAATTCGGATGATGAATTCTGATTACGAATTCTCATTACGAATTCTAATGATGAATTCTGATTACGAATTCTCATTACGAATTCTAATGATTAATTCTAATTACAAATTCTCATTATGAATTCTAATGATGAATTTTGATTACGAATTCTCATTACTAATTCTGATGATGAATTATGTTTACGAATTCTCATTATGAGTTCTCATTACGAATTCTAATGATGAATTCTGATTACGAATTTTGATTACGAATTCCTACAAAATAGAATCTGAATATCTTAGTACTACAGACTCTGAATTCATTTTTTCATACACTCCAAACTTTGACTTTCTCCACTCTGAACTTTCATTTTCTCCATTCCGAATATTAGTTTTTGGTTATGCTCACAATTTTTCTATTACAAAACGATGTCGTGATTTTATTTATCAATTAACCGTTGTTTGAGTGACACGTATACCGGTCCCTCCAAAATTCAAGGAAGAATATGACAGTTGGAGGAGGGATCTAACCGTTGGTGATTTGCCTATAAATAAGAGCTCGTTTGAAAGAGCTCGACACACTTGACTACTTGAAAACTGATCTTTGACATCTGTACTTATATGTTGTTGAAGTGATTTCTAGAGAGAGAGGCTCTTATCAACTCTGAAGCTTCGTGCAGAAAGGTTGATCAGCTTGTTCAAACATTACCTTGTGCAAATTTTCTTCATGCGACTCCGATTATTGTTTTGTACAATCGAGGTCTTCCAAGGATAGGAAGATAGTGGTTCCAACACCATGAAGTTGAGGACTTCCTTGCTAAGGAAGACAGATGTTCCGACTACCTGATAGTTGAGGGCTAGCGGGGATAGCAAGACGTACTCCAATCTTCGTATCGAGGGCTTACCCTAGTATGGTTAAGACATACTTTCTTGAAAGTATAAATCAAGGGACCATTATCCAAGGTTGTTGGATACCCTCCTCTTTGAGATAAAAGAGTTTATACTTGTTACCAGTAGTTTGAATACTTTGTTTTTCCGCTGCATTGGTATTGTTAAAGAAATTATAACTATATTGTACTTCTTTACTCTTGTACTCTAATTTAGTTAGATTCTATACACTTTAAGGTAAAATCTTCATCTTTGTAAACATTAGTTAAGTTCCATTTCTGGAATCACTTTTAGGTAATTTAGCAAGTAATTAGAACTTATAGAGGTCTTGTGAATTATCTTGTTTAACCTTTTTAAACATAACCATCTTTAAAAGTTCCAAATGAATTTTTAAAATGTACAATTCACCCCCCCCCCCTCTTGTATATAAGAATATCATTATTATTTCGATCCTACATTTGGTATTATATAGTATATCATACTTAGACATACCATCATAACAATTGGTATCATATGATTTGGTTCAATCTGAATTAATCTCATGATTAGATTTAGAAGATAATTCTCGGAATTAAATCTTCAGATTCATACTTTCATATTCATATTTTTTTTAGAATCTGTTAATTAGACTCATATAACATGGATTCAGTTTTTCTTAAAGATACACTTTCTCTATATTTTTCCTTGCTTACAAACTTTTTCTACTAACAAGTTTTTGTGGAAAGACTTTTCTTAAAAATGGAAAGAATCATTGTCAGTTCCATAGACAATATCAATCCAACCAGACCACCTATCTTTGATGGTAATGATTATGAATATTGGAGAGATCGCATGAAGACTCTCATTATCAACACTGGGGTTGAAATTTTTTTTATTCTTACCAGTGGATAAACAATTCACCATAAAGAAGTAAGTGCATTTTCAAATCAAGAAAAGAATGAATATATACTTAATTATAAGGTACACAATACTTTACTTTGTTCAATGACTAGAAATATATATAGCCAAATTTCAACTTGTGAAGCAACAAATTCTATATGGAAGAAACTATAGGTTACTCACTTTGGAACTTCCAATGTAATTGAGACCAGAAGAGCCATGCTTAGAGTTGAATATCCTTGTTTTAGTTTTCCTTATGGTGAAACCATATGCAAAGTGCAACATAGATTCATGACTATTGTGAATAGTTTAAAATCAATGGGTGAAAAAGGATTGGATGATGAAGCCCTTGTTGACAAGATCATTGATATCATGCCAAATGAGTGGGAATCTAAAAGGACTGCAATTGATGAGAATATAAAGGTTACTCAGATTACCATTGATGAACTATTTAGAACTCTTCTTTAGAATGAGACTAGATTGACGAGACATGCTGATATTGTGAAGAAGAAGAATGGAAATAGCTGTGCATCTTTTACTACTACTTACAATCATATGGGATCCAAGACTCCTGAGAGAGTTACTAGATCCAGATCTATGAAAGTTGTTATTCATTCTGAATCTAGTGGAAGTGAATCCTTGGAAAATGAATTAGAAAATCTTGCTCGAAGGATGAACAAGATAGATGGACAGAGGAAATTTCAATCCAGATATAAGAAGAAGGAAAGGAAAGACAAGAAAGTTCTTGAAGTTACATGCTATGAATGCAAGAGAGATGAACAAATAAGACCTGATTTCCCTATGCTCAAAAGAAAAGAAAGAAAGGAAAGGAATTCTAAGAAAAACAGAAAGAAGTATTACAAGTCTAAAGATAAGAAAGTGTTGAAATCTAATGATACATGGAGTGCCAGTGGTGGAGATTCATCAGATGAATCTTCAGATTATGAATCTTCTGGATAGAAGAATCTTGGTCTTTTATCCAGGCTACATATTGATAATCATTTCTTGATGAATAAGCTACACAATACTGAATCAATGACCAATGTTTCTTTAAATGCTAATGATAGTAAATATTATAACTCTTCGGATGAATAATCTTCTTCTGATGAAGATAATACTTTACCCACCTAGGAAGAAGTTTCTAGGTTTGCAAAACACCTTGAGAATGAGAATTCAAAACTCATGAAAAAAACTTATAAGGAAAATTCTTGGAATACTATTCTTACTATGGAAATATCATATCTTTCTAAATATCTTGATATAAAAAATGCTGATTTTGAATGTATTTCAAAAAATATTAAGGAAGTAAGTTCTGAGAAGAATAAACTTTCTAAATATCTAGAAAACGTAATTTCTAGGAAAAATGTTTTCAATTCTAGCTCTAGTTAAAAAAAAATTTAGGACAAGAACTTAGTTATAAAACTCTAATCCGAAATATTCTCTTTGAGAAAGTGTCTTTCAAACTTTAGCCTAGGTAAAGAAAATTTTGATAAAATGTATTCACAAATCCAACCTCGAAGGAATACTTCTAGTTTTGGTTATACTAGTTCTAAACCTACTTTTAGCAACAATTACTTTGTTCCTCAAAGTGCCCCATTCTGCACTAAGTGTCAATGTGGTGGTCACTGGGCAAGTAATTGTTCTCTAAACAAAACCCAATCTTTATGATTTCATAAAGCTTATTTTTTAAAAAGATGTGGGTTCCCAAAATTTTACTTTCTGGGATTTCTGGATCCAAGCAAGTCTGGATTCTGAAAACCTAACTTATTCTTATATTCAGGAAAATAGGAAAATTACCAACAGCAATACATGGTACATGGATAGTACATGTTCCAGGCATATGACTGGTAACAAAAAATATTTTGAAAAGATTATCAAGACAAAAGGAGGAAAAGTAACTTTCAGAGATAATGCTCAGGGAGAAATTATTGGTATAGGTAACATCGTTCTTCTTGAAAAAAAAATTAATTTCAAATATTTTATTTGTTAAAGGTCTTAATCACAACCTCATCAGCATAATCCAATTATGTGATGAAGTCTACCTTGTGAATTTTAGGAATGATAAGTGCTTAGTACACATTCCAAGGAAGAGTTTATTCTTTATTCCCATAGGCAATAGAATGCTTTCACACTAAACACAGAAGACCTTAGGAGCCAAGACTTACCTTGTCTTAGTGCAATGGAAGATCATTCATGGTTATGGAATAGAAGTCCAGGACACTGTAACCTTAGGAACTTATGAAAACATTCTAAGAATAGGCTAGTTAAGGATCTACCAAAGCTTAGAGTCAATTATTCAAAAGTCCATGACCCTTATCAATATGGAAAGAAACATAAATCATGTTTTAAATCAGTCGGTGGAGTCTCAACTACTGATACATTACAACTAGTGCATATGGATATCTTTGGTCCAACACAAACTAGAAGCATTGGGGGAAAATATTATGTATTTTTCTTGGTTGATGATTATAATAGATTTACGTGGGTCTATTTTCTAGCAAAGAAGTCTGAAGATTTTTCTTATTTCAAAAGTTTTAGAGCCCAAGTTAAAAATGAGACAAAACTTCCACTGAAAACTATTCATAGTGATCATGGCGGAGAATTTTAAAATTCTGATTTTGAATCTTTTTTTATTAGAAAAAAAATTACTCATAACTTTTTATAACCTAGAACACCTCAATAGAATGGTGTTGTTGAAAGAAGAAATAGAATTATTCAAGAGATAACTAGAACCATATTGAGTGAGTATTCTATAGCCAAACATTTTTGGGCTAAAGCTGTAAGTACAGCTTGTTGTACTATAAATCGTGTTTTGATTAGACCTTTTCTTAATAAAACCCCTTATGAGTTATGGAATGGTAGAAAACCTAGAATTTCCTACTTTAAGGTTTTTGGTTGCAAGGTATTAATTTTAAATACTAAAGATAATCTTCAAAGATTCACACCAAAATATGATGAAGGAATTTTCCTAGGCTACTCCAAAACATATAAGGCTTATAGAGTTTTCAGTAAAAATACTTGTACTGTTGAAGAGACAGTGCATTTAAAATTTTATGAAACAGATCCTTTTGTTTTTAAACAAACCCTACCTACATCCTTGGATGTGTTTTCAAAAACTGATTATCAACCTATGATAGAAGATCCTTCTGTTAAGGAAAATGTACAAGAAGATACTCCTTAAACATTTACCCCAGAAGACTTCCTACCCTATGTTGATGAACAGGTTTTACAAAACCCAAATCAGTCCTTTCTGAAGAATCGTCCTATTGATAGTATCATTGGTGATTTCAATCAACCCGTAAGGACTAGAGGTTCCTTAATAAATGAAGTAGAGTATCTAGCATTTCTTTCCCAATTAGAACAAAAAAAGAATTGATGAAGCTTTAGGAGATGATGATTGGATTAAATCCATTCAAGATGAACTAAATGAATTTGAAAGGAATAAAGTCTGGACCTTGGTTGAAGGACCTAAGTAAACTTCTATAATTAGATTAAAATGGGTCTTCAGAAATAAGTGTGATGAAAATGGAATCATAGTAATAAATAAAGCTAGATTAGTTGCTAAAGGCTGTAATCAACAAGAAGGAATAGACTATGAATAAACCTATGCTCCAGTATCTAGACTTGAATCTATTCGTATTTTACTTTCCTTTACAGCATTCTTCAATTTAAAACTTTTTCAAATGGATGTGAAATGTGGTTTTCTTAACGGTTATGTTCAATAGATTTTTTTTGTTGAACAACCTCTCGGATTTGAAGATACAAAACATCCTGATCATGTTTTTAGACTTACCAAAGCTTTTTACATCCTTAATCAAGCCCCTCGTGCATGGTATGATAGACCTACATGAATTTTTCTTCAAAATAACTATGTTAAGGGAAATGCAGATCCAACCCTTTTTATAAATAAATATAAGAAAAATGTTTTGATTATTCAAATTAATGTTGATGACATTATATTTGGTTCGACCCAGCAATCCTTAACTAATTCCTTTATGGATCTAATGAAATCTGAGTTTGAAATGAGTATGATGGGTGAGTTAATATTTTTCCTTATTTTTCAAATTTCTCAAAAACTAGAAGGAATCTACATATCCCAACATAAGTATATTAAAGATATTCTTAAAAAGTATTGATATTACAACACTAAAAGTATAAGTACTCCTATTGGTACCTCAAACACACTTGATCTTGATGATGCTAGGAAACCAGTAGATCAAACATCTTTTAGAGGAATGATAGGAAGTCTACTTTACTTGACAGCTAGTCATCCAGACATAATGTTTTTATTATATTTATGTGCAAGATATCAATCCAATCCTATGGAATCTCATTTAAAGGCAGTGAGAAGTATTTTTCGCTACTTAAAGTGAACCATGGATTTAGGAATATTTTACACTTCTAGAAATGACTTTGTTTTAAAGAGTTTTTCGGATGATAACTTTGGAGGATGTAGAATGCATAGAAAAAGTACATATGGAACTTTCCATTTCCTAGGAGATTCATTAGTTTCTTGGTCCTGCATGAAGCAACATTCTGTAGCACTCTCCACTGCTGAAGCTGAATATGTAGCAACCGGAAGTTGTTGTGCTCAAGTGTTTTGGATGCAACACACACTCATAGACTATAGCTTGAGTTTTACTAAGAGTCAAATTTTGGGTGATAACACAAGTTCCATTTCCCTTAGTAAAAAGCATGAACATCACTCTCATGCAAAGAACATATATATTAGAAATCACTTTCTTAAGGATCACACACAAAAACGAGATATCATTTTTCAATTCATTGGAACGCAAGATCATCTTTCTGATATTTTCACAAAATCTTTAACTACCGATAGATTTGAATACATTAAAATGAAGTTAGGAATGATAACTGTGAGGTAATCTTCCTCCATTAAATTTCTATTGAACCAATATCCTTACAGTAATAAACTCTTTTTCATAGATGGGGTACATCTATTGTTGATGTTTTTCAAAACTTTTGTAATAAAATTTTCATAGTTAATTTTTCAAAATTTTAGTAATAAAATTTTCGTAGTTGGTTTTTGAAATTTTCGTAATGAAAATTTTTGTAATGGAAATTTTTGTAATGGAAATTTTCATAATATAAATTTTCGTAATGCAAATTTTCATAATAGAAATTTTCGTACAGGAACTTTAAGTACTGGAAATGTTCGTAATGGAAATTTTCGTAATGGAAATTTTCGCAATGAAAATTTTCATACTCTTAATTTTCATAATCGAATTTTGGTACTAAAACTTTTTTCAATAAAACTTTTAGAACTTAAGTTATTCGTACTAAGTTTTCATAGTGATTTTTTCGTAGTCAAATTTTCTTTAAGAAGAATATTACCTATTACTAATAAACTTCCTAGCCAATCCAAAAGGTATGATTTCCTTACTCAAGTTTTCGTTATCATATTTACTTGTTGGAATTTTATTTTAATATTTCGGATTTGTTTCCTCTTAAATCCAAGTGTTTTTCTTAAAACCTCAAAAGATCGGATTCAAGATTTCCTTGTGGGCATGTTTTCAATTGTCAGATTAGATCAAGGAGTTTTCCAACCATTAGATTGGTTTTGGAAGATGAAAGGTCACTTCCATTGCTTATATAAAGCGGACCCCCGATGGTGTCCCACATCAATTTCCAAGCTCTCGAGTCTCGAAGCTCGGCCTCAGTTCTTAAGCCCATTCCGAATCACTCATAGTTCCTCCAGTCCGAATGACTGTAGAAGCTTCTTCCCAAGAAATGTCTACCACGAAGCCAATTTCAAAATGGAAAGTATACAGGGAAATGTTGGTGCATCTAAACTTTTCCAAGTACGATTATATCATTTCAAATAATATCAAGTTAAATGGATGGGAAAATTTCTACATATCTAAGCCAGGTGTTCAAGATTCGGTGTATCCGGATTTACTCATAGAGTTTTATGAGTCAGTGTGCTTCTTTAAGGAAGATGAAAGATAAATATTTTCATTCAAATATTATGGAAAACCCTACAAACATTCTAATACCAAGGTAGCTAGCATGGTGAGATTATCATATGAAGGGGAAGTAGAATTTTTCTCCCAAAAACTCCCAGATGTTCAAGGTAGTTATGTTAAGGTGAAGGCCTTATAGTGTATTGGACTTTCTGATGTCAAGACAAGAAACAATTTCCAATCCATCTTCTAACAACTGGATCCTTCAACTATGGGTTCAAGGTTTTTTAGTACTGATAAAAGGTGACCAAGATACCCTTAAGAAGAGTGACATATATTTCTTAGATTTCCTGGCAAAGCTAAGGAAAATCAATTTTATGAGGCATGAAATTGTTACAATTCAGAACATCAAGAATGGAAATATAAGGGCCAAAATTATCATGTATCATGGCTTACTTTAAAAGATGATAGTTCAGTGTCTTGAATCAATCAAGATTGCATGAAAATACAAGTCTCAGAATTGAAAAGTTATGCTTGTTAGTGATGACACCCAGAAAAGAATGAATATGGGTTATTCTAAAGAGGAAGTAGATTTCTACGATCTTCCTGAGGATGAGGTAGAATCTAATCCTGAAAATGTTAAACAAGTTAAACCATCAAAGAAACCAGGAAAGAAAAGAAAGCTGAAGGATGTTTAGGAAATAGAAAAAACCCCAAAAGCTAAGGAAGTCCATTACGCACCTCCTAAACCCAAGAAACAAAAATCATATCCGGATGAGGTGGTTACAAAATAGAGGGAAAATAAGGAAAATAGGAAAGAAGGGGAGCCACAGTTCGACTTGGACCCTACTGAAGTTAAGTATTTAAAGGAGAAGACTATTGAATACCTTGAGAAGTAAGAAAAAGAGAAGAAGATGATGAAGAAAATGCCTGAGGATGATGTAGTACAATCTCTTTTGAAAGCCACAGAAGTAGCTTCCGAGAATATTCCAGTGATGAAAACTTTCCTAGTCGAGTCATTACTAGAGAATTCGGGGAAGAATTTCTTCACTCTGGAAAAATCTAAAGAGAAAGAAGTTGTTGAAGAAGTGGAAGAAGTGGAAGTAGAAGAATAAGTAGAAGAAAAAATAGAATAAGAAAGTGGGGACTTGGATGATATGATTAAACATGTTGAAGAATATCAAGATAAGGAAAATTCATCAAAAACATCACCACTCCGAACATCTGAGGTCGAGTCCTCAAAGCTTGTAACTCCTGGAAAGGAAGAAGAGAAATATGGAAAGAAAGATGAAGACAAGGAAGAAGAAGAAGTAAATGAATTATCTGAGGAAGAAAGTTATGAAAAACACTTTATTGAGGAAGTAGCAGAAAAAAAGAAATTTGGTGATGATAGAGTTATTAAATTATCTGATAGTGAGCATAAATCTCCTAATGAGCAAGTCATACCAGAGATTGATAAGGGTAAGCAAGCGATTGTGGATACTCAAATAAAATCTATAGTGAAGAGGAAGGAAGTTGTAGGAACTTCAAAAAGGAAGATTGTTGAGCTTGAAAAGACACTCTCACTATGTAATGTCTCGAATTCAGAGTCATCTTCACTTGGTCATGATTTTTTGGAGCAGTCTTTGAAAAAGCTAGTCAGTTCCATTCCGACATTTACAAACAATGATTCTAGATTCCAGATGTTCCAACACACTCTTAATCATAAATCGGATTTGGTTTCCATGTTGATGGACAAGTGTGTAAATATAGAATCAGATTTCAAAACTTTTCTTATAAGCTACGAAGCTCATATGAAGTCTTGAAAGAAAATAACCACTTGGTCAAAGAAGATCGTCCAAAATATGGGGGAGCTTGATGAAGTTCAACAGTATGTAAAAGAGGCTTTTAATACCAAAGATTCCAAGATCAAGGATCTTACAAATAGTTTTCAGGAAAAGCTGAACCTAGAGAAAAATTCTCAGAATCAACAGGTGAAGGATCTAAATGGGAAGCTTAACTCTGTTGCTCAAAGCTGGAAAGGGGAATGAGATCTTTGAATTGAAATCGAAGAGAAGTTTATAAAGCAGGATGAAGTTCTTAAGGATCAGTCTGAGGTTTTGAAGGATTAATATAACAGGATTAAAGCCTTAGAAAAGCAAGTTGAGGAGAACCAAGAAGAGTTAAAGAAGATAAAAACCCTTCTAAAGAAGCTAATCCCCAAGGGAAAAGAATAAAAATAGACCTAATCCGATCTTTTTTTGTAATGTTTTTCCGTGTAAATATCTTTTCTATATTATTGAAAACTCTTGTTTCTTGTATTTTGTGTTATTTTGTACTAATATTTCAGGTACCATATTGTTTTCCATTCCATCAAACTCTTTATGAAAATCACAAAGGGGGATAATGAAAAATAATTCTAAAGAAGATAAGGAAAAAATATGTATAAGTATATAAGAATTATCCCTATGTAAGGGGGGTTTATCTAAGGGGGAGTGCTCATTAGGAATAATTCCATATTCATAATGAAAATATCATTCCAAAAATCTAGAATTTGATCCTTTGATTTCCAAAGCCTAATGGGGAGTTAGTCGTATTCACCATTGTCTATGAAAAAAGGGAGATAAGATTTATTTCAAAGTCTAGAATATCTGTTTCTAAGTCCTTGTATTCTTTTTTGTAAGGTTGTTTGTGATTTCCAAAAAGGGGGTTATTATTGAGTCAATAAGGTTCTCCTTATGACTTTTCCATTCCTTATTGTTTTGAAAATCAAAATCACCTTATCTTAAAGCAAATTTGATTTTACCCTATATTTTACTTCTATAAGGAAAATTTCCTTACCCAAGGAAATCTAGCCTTACCTAGACTTCATTGCTCAAATCATAAGTTTTCTTAAGTATAAAAATCAGATTCATATAAAAAAACTCAGAATCATAAAATACATAGACATGAAGAATTCTATTTTAGGATCTGAATTCCTGTTACGAAATTTAATGAAGATCTACTTTGAATTCCCCGTTACGAACTTTTATGAAGTTTAACTCTGAATTATGATTACGAACTTGTATAAAGTTCTAACTACGAATTATAATGATGAATTCTGATTACGAATTATCATTATGAATTCTGATGATGATTCTGATTATGAATTCCCATTATGAATTCTGATGATGAATTCTGATCACGAATTCTCATTATGAATTCTAATGATGAATTCTAATTATGTATTCTCATTACGAATTCTGAAGATGAATACTGATTATGAACTCTCATTACGAATTCTAAAGATGAATTCTGATTACGAATTCTCATTACGAATTATGATGATGAATTCTTATTACGAATTCTCATTACAAATTCTCATTACAAATTCTGATGATGAATTCTGATTACGAATTCTCATTACAAATTCCTACAAAACAGAATATGAATATCATAGTACTACACACTCCGAATTATTTTTTTCCTACACTCCAAACTTTAACTTTCTCCACTCCGAAATTTCATTTTCTCCATCCCAAATATCAGTTTTTGGTTATGCTCACACTTGTTCTACTATAAAATGATGTTGTGCTTTTAGTTATCAATTAACCGTTGTTTGAGTTACACATGTATAGGTCCCTCCGAAATTCAAGGAAGAATATGACCGTTGGAGGAGGGAGCCGACTGTTGGAGCTTTGCCTATAAATAAGAGCTTATTTGAAAGAGGTCGACACACTTGGCAACTTGAAAACTGATCTTTGACATCTGTTCTAACATGTTGTTGAAGTGATTTCTAGAGAGTGAGGATCTTATCAACTCTCAAGCTTTGTGTAGAAATTTTGAACAGCTTGTTCAAAATTTTCTTTGTACAGATTTGCTTCGTGTGACTCTGATTGTTGCTGTGTACAATCGAGGGCTTTTGGGGATACGAAGACAGAGGTTCCAACACCTTGAAGTTGAGGGCTTCCTTGCTGAGGAAGACAGAGGTGCCTACTTCCTGATAGTTTAGGGCTTGCGGGGATAGCAAGACAAACTCCTATCTTTGTATCGAGGGCTTACCCAAGTGTGGGTAAGACAGACTTTTTGAAAGTATAAATCAAGGGAACTTTATCCAATGTTGTTGAATACCATCCTTTTGGGATAAAAGAGTTTACACTTGTTACCAGTAGTTTTACAACTCTGTTTTTATACTGTATTTTTATTGTTACGGAAAGTATAACTATCTTGTACTTCCTTACTCGTGTACTCTGATTTAGTTAGATTCTATACACTTTAAGGTAGAATCTTCATCTTCGTAAACATTATTTAAGTTCCATTTCCATAATCAATTTTCTTGAATTTAGCAAGTGATTAGAGCATATAGAGGTCTTATGAATTATCTTATTTAACCTTGTTAATCATAACCATCTTTAATATTTCCAACGGAATTTTTAAAAGGTACAATTTACCCCCCCCCCCTCTTATATATGAGAATCTCATTCTTATTTCGATCATACGTTTGATATTATAGAGCATATCATACTCAGACATACCATCATAACAGTAAGAATCACACATCACAATCTACTATTTTCACATAAAAATTCATCTTGGAAAAAAACGTTCATCAAAATGTTTTCTAAATATACTTTTCACCCTTTTACATAATTAATCAAACCTTTATAATAATCAAAAAATTATTTTCAATAAGTAACCTAATTCTATTTCACCAAAAGTGAACATAAACCCTCTTAAAATTTAACCATTCATCAAATCTATTCCAAAAATAAAATTTTCAGCTCATGAATATTTTAATAAACTAATTTCACAATTTATACAACAATACCATGTGACGAAATATGGTTTTAAACATGGAAAACACTCCATTTCTTGTAAAAATGACACTTTAAAATTAAATTAACATCTATTCATATCAAATAACACTTTCTCCCCACATGAATAATTTTAATAAATCATTTTCACATATTATAAAATATTAAAAAATGGAACAATAAGGGTTTTCACTAAAAACACACCCGGTTTTGCATAAAAATGCCACTTTAACACCCACCACAAGTCATAACCATGTCAAAACGTAATTCACACCATTTTATGCTTGAATAAATCAATTAAATAATTTATGTAATACTAAATATGGTGCAACAAACATTACACACACAACATGCTTACTTTAAAGTAAAAATAAATCATTTCCAAACAAATGTGCATCAAAGCTCTTCAAAACCTAATTTCACACCTCAAACATCATTTAAAGAACATATAAAAAATTACAATCAAGAATAATAAATCTATTAAAGAATGTTTAATCATGGAATAACTATCCCCAACCGGGAAGCATCCAGAAAAGTGGTGTGAAACCCATCCACAACACAACCACACCTTATTCGCACTGTAAACAACCCTCAGTGAACCATAAACAGCAAAATCAAACCCCACAGGTTAATATCAGACCCCTAAAACAAAAAAAACTAACCAATAGAAATTGAAACCTTAGAACGGGAGAGTAAAACTTCACCAGATGAAGAACTCACATGCAGCGAAGGTAGAGGGGAAGCGCCAAGCGACCATGGAAGTCGTCCAGGTGAAGAGGGGATGTCAAAATATGGTGTGCATTGGAGGAGATGGGGCGCGAGTAGGGGGCACGTGCAAGGGATGCAGGTCATGATCAAGGGGAGTGGGGGATATGGGGTGCCTTTGGAGGGTGGTTGGCTTGAGAAGAAGGGTAGAGGAAGGGGCACACGAGGAGGATGTGCATGGGGGGATGACAAGATTTAAAGTGAGAGGAGGACAAAAAGCTTGTGTGTAGAGGAGGGATATAGGGATGAAATAAGAAAAAAAATAAAACCATAAAAAAGGAATTAACCCAATTAAATAAACAACAATAATACCATCTTATTAATAATTAATAACAACCCAAAAATAATTATATTTTTCAAAAATAATAAAATATTAATAATTGTAATAATAATTTTAATGATAATATTAATATCATTAACACCAAAAATAATAAAATGTTCCCTTATAATAATAAATATATTATTATTATTATTATTTCAAACAATTACTAAAATTTTACATGCTTCTATTATTTTATTTTACTAAAACATTCCTTCAATATAATTCTTTTATTATTTTATTTTACTCATATTTTAATGCACTGGATATTTTTAATATAGGGAAACTGCAAGGTTACACATCCTGGCTCAGGAGACCATACCAGGGTAGTAAACTTTATTCTTCTTACTCAAGAAGAAACCACACAGGTACGTGGGTTGAATGAACAGCTCTCACTACCTTACGGTTCCCACACACTGGCTTAAAACCCACAAATTTTCCAAAATCCAAAGATTTAGACCGTGCTCAAACCTGAACTTCGACAACATTCTCCTGAAACCTCAAACCTGTCACACTCGGTTCTTGAGAAAAATAACTGAGACCCATCCCAAGACAGGTTTGAGGCTAAAATAAAAACTCGTCCATGACATCACTTCATTATTTTGTTCCATCACTTTCAAATCATCAGCATAAATAATATTCCATCTATTTTTGTAGTAAAAAGGATATCCTCTTCCATTTTGTGGATAACCAAGGAATATTTAATCAAAAACACTTATTTTAAATTTTCCTAGTTTTTATCATTTAACTATGGTAATGCAGGGACATCCAAACACTCTCAGATACTTCAAACATTCACATTTATTGCAATACATCACATGTGATTAAATATCTCAATTTTTTATATAAATAAATTTATTTGGTATATATAAAAATAATCTAATATATTATCTCTAGAAAAATGATATGTTTAATTATATAGAAAATTATTTGATCAATAATAATATGACTTATATTATTTTGTTTATCCGAACCATTTTTTTATGTTGTGTATGGTGAAATGAATTCATGAATAATTCCATGATTTTCAAGTCAGTTATCAAATATTCTACTAGTAGACTTAGAATGATTATAAGTTCGAATCATTTTCAAATTGTATCAACAATATTTTTCTTTATTTATCAATTAACATTTAAAAATATTTAATGCCTCCGATTTTGGTTTCAAAAATATAATTCATGCAATTCAAATAAATTCATCAACAAATAAAATAAAATGTGTATCTTTATTTGTTACCTGCTTCATAATTTCTATAAAATTTATATTGAATTAACGTTAAAGTATGAGTGGTTTCTATTTCAAACCATTTCACAGATAATTAACAATTGTTCCCTTTGGATAAGTGAAACAAACCCAATTAAATTCTCTTATCAACTCAGGAACATCACAAATTTTTTTTGAATAAATGATATTACAAATTTTCTTTTTTCAAATAAGAATAAATCATTGATGTAAAAGTTTATTTTATTCATTCATTCTAAAGTAAGATAATTTTACAGCATCACCAATCTAAATAAATTGTTTCATGTCTAATGGACTCTTGAAAATATACATCTATATTTCTTATATTAAAAGACACCCTTAATTTTGAATGATCACATCATTACATTCCTAACATAACTGAGATACAATAATAAGACTCAATTTCAGTCCATCATCATACAATGAATTTTTGGATTTAAATTAATTTTTGTCGATCAATGTTTATCCAGAAACATTGATAATGAGGTGTCCAATATTTCAAAAGGTCACTGATACTTATTCAAAATTTCCAAAATCCATTAGTATATTCAATATATTAAATAATATGATATGGTCAACCACTGTTCAAAATCCATGGACATTGTCCTTTTAATTCATTATAAGAAACACCACAAGCTAAATATTTTTAGTTTCCTTGTTCTATTTTATTTTGATACTTTTCAAAACATTATCATGAAAAAATTGAGCAAGTAACATAACAAGACAAACTTTTACATGATCATAGAGTCTCATATAATTCAAAAATATCTTCCAATTATTGGAATTAGTTTTCAATTTTCAATTCATATTTCATAGGTTGTATCTAAATTGTTCTCTTTTATGTTAATTGGCTCACCCTCAATTTTTCTATTCCAACCCATATAAACACATGATTGCAGTTTTTAATTAAACCAAGCCATCCTATCCCTGAAATAAAAGCCCAAAAATTTCTATAAATAGTCATGAAACAAATTATCCTTTATAAAGATCATGATTTCCATAACTATAATCGTATTTTCCAACCATCCTCTCAAATTTAACTTTTTATTTTTTATCAAAATTAAAATTATAGTGAAATCTGGACTCTTCTTTCTCCATATCAAACTTATTCATAGATATTTTATATTTAATATTTATAATAGTTTTTTCATTCAAGAAAGTTCCCTCAAAATTTCTAGAATATATAAAATCAATAGATTTTTCTACAAACATAGTGATCATAATTTGATTCATCTTCTTAGAAAAAACAAAAGTTCCATTACTGTTTTTATTTTTATTTGAAACTAATCCTCATGGATGTCCATTTAATTTTTTCTTACATTATATTTCCTTAATATAAATAATATAAGTTTTAAAATATTGAATTATTTTTTCAATCTATTTTTCCTTAATAAACAATTATTTATTTAAAATATAAAATTAATTTTCCTTTTAGTTTGAATTCTTCTTTGATTGAGAATGTTGAATTATTCAGTATAACAATAAGATTATTTATGTCATCAATTTTTTTGCAATATTCAACTGTTTATAAAGGTACTGATTTATTTCTTCAAGAATATTGATTTTCTTTCTGTAGATTCCTTTTTTCTTTTTACAACATAGGGCTCATTGACAGATTCTCTTGGATTTAACTTTCCAATATGAAATCTATCATAGTTGGTTCATTTTATTTATCCACACTAAATCAGTAAATAATAAATTATTCATCATTAAACATTAGAATGAGAATATTTACAGAAAATATTCTTAACTTCCCTATTTCCTCTTCCTCATCACCACTATCAATATTCCCACTTATAGATATTCAATTTCCCTTTCTGTATTTTGAAAAAAATAATCTTAATATAATAAGAGACACTAGATATTTAATAAATTGGTAATCTCATTTTATAGACTCTTATTGGTAATTCTTCTTCCTCATCATGTAATTATTATTTATTTAATATGGTACTATATGCAGAAAAATGTTTAACCACAGCACACCTAAATAATTTTTGTTTATATTTTATTTTAAACATCATCGTCCCTCCTCTAACATTTATAGATATTTTGAGATATTGTTTTATCATATATCGAAGTCAAATCATGATCAAAATTAATATAATCCTTATCGTGTTCATCATATATCTTTTTATATTTCACATTATTTGTGGATTTAAAGTAGATTTAATTTCCATACCTACACATGTTCATGAGAACACATTTATTCATCATCTCATAGGTAATTAGAATGTAATGAAAATCATCTTTTAGAAGTGATTATGGATCGTAGTCATCATAAAAATAAACATTAGCTTTAAACATGTATAGTAAGATACAATGTATCATCTCAACAAATATAGTGTCCTCATATTTATCCCTATAAAATTTTATCATAATTAATGTATCATTATATATTATGATGAATTTATCTGTAGTTTCATCATCTTTCATTTGTAGATATTCATAATTCATTCTCTAAATCTGTATCTTTCCATGCCTCACCTTCTTATCACCTTCATAGATATTATAATGTTTATCTCAAATTTCCTTGGAGGTCATGATACCTCTCATATTCATAAATTCCATCTCTAATAATGATGAATGAAAATAACTCCTTGAATAACCATCAGTACATATTTTCATGTTATATAATTATGTTAAAAAAAATCTTAAGATGTGGTGGAAACTCATTATTTGTAGCCTCAAGAACATCAAAATCAATTAATATATGTTATGTCAATATCATATCCTTTTTGGTATTATAATTTTACCATCGAAGATGGGAATCACCCTGCTTTTCAAAAAATTATGTTTTCTATAAAAAATTGTAGACATTCATAACCAACAACTTCAAATAGAGAGAGAAATATTCGTAGGATTTAAATTTAAAATCAACAATGTCATGAAACTATGCTCTTGTATGATTTGAAAAAGAACCCCAAGATCAACATGAAATAATTAGGTGGGGTGATTTTTTTTATCCTAAATGTTATATATTGTCATAGTGTAATGACCCTCATCATTTTTTAATGTGAATGTTGATCTTTTTTAAACACACATACACACAATAAGTCCAAAAAATATATAAACTTCACCACTTCAACAAGAAACCTCGTCCTTATATTGATCTAGATTATATTGAGATCATGTGAAATGATGGTATTAAAATATATGTAAAACACGAATGGTCTATAGTTGAAATACTATTTCATCATATCTCTTGACTTTGATCATTAATTCATCACTATAAAAAATTAAATAAATTTTGTTATCAAGTAGAAGAATTCCTTCTAACCTTATCCTTTAATTGTCAAATTAGTTCTTCACTTCTTCTTCATCAACCTATAGAAATATTGGAATGATATCTTAACTCTATACTAATAAGAATAGTCACAATTTCTTCTTCTTTCCATATGTTCATCTTTTTAACTACATCTATCTATTTTATATATACATTATATCTCTTAAAATAAATAATTTCATCACAATACAATAAAATTATTGAATTTTAAGTTTACATTCAAACATCTAACTACTTTCAAAAATATTTTCAATAATAAAATCTGGATTGATGTGTCAAAAAATTAAGATCAACCAATTTTAATTGGTTATTAATTGAGACAAAAATAATAATAAAAACTACATCAGATGAATTAATTCCAGTATGAATAATTAAATATTCCTAGCAATTTATTCGATAGAGGTAATATGAGTATTATAATATAGCCTATTATATTTAATCATGCCTTCAATATGTAATATATTGTGGTCATGGTGCTACGGTTTGGAGGTCACTATATTTCTTAAACCATTAAATAAATAAAGATACATCTATGTGGTATGGTCTAGTAACAATGACATAGTCCTCATAATCTTCTCCTGACCACATCATAGATTATAAACTTCGATGCTAAGGTTGTGAAATATCCAATGCCACCGAAATCTAACACTAAATCCTCCATGACACGGTCTATCACTGCACCATGGAGGTTCCATATTTTTCAATTCCATATAATATTTATACATACTTATTTATGTATTTATCCATAAATGTTTCAAAATGGTCTTCAGCCAGTTTCTCTAATACATTGTGGACACATGTGTTATAATGTAGTCTTACTTTCTACTATACAGTATCAATGTTTTATGATATTGTCGCATTATCTTTCCTTATGAATTATATGTACCCAATATTTTCATTCTATAAATAATTTTGAATACTTAATCATATCTCCTTCTTCAAATAATAACACATAGAAATTAAAAAAACTATAAAAGAACCATGTTTCCTAAACACAAAAATTGTACGTCAGTGAAGAAAATTATAACTTAGTAAATGGAAATTGGGTTCCCAATGTTCTTACATCTTGGGTAAAAAATGGGTAAAATTAATTTGATGAAATTGAAATGAATTGAGATAATAATTAACATGAATAATGAATATATATATTTATATATATAATATGTATACATCCATGGGTAGTTTCAACACCCTTCAACAGATAAAATACTACATAACTTTTAAATACATAAAATAATTAAGGGTTGGGACAAAGAAACAATATGAGTTAGGTAACATTTTAATGAAAACCCATAGAAATATTTGTCTTATAATTAAAAATAAAATACCATTATTAAAAGAAAATTCATGATATGATAACTCAAATAGTTATTATATACTCTACATTAATGAATATAGGTCTGTAATGCCTAACATGTCTCATAGAGATGAATTGTAGATTAAATCCTTAGAATGATTCAATATTCCCTCTACCCAAATTCCTATATTTATAAAAATGAATGAATGTTCATTAGTTTCCTTAAATAGCTCATTATTCTTATATATTTAATTTAATATGGACCATTTATTTTTTATATAGAGTTTTTTTAAACTGAATCGTTGTCGACTTATTTTGAAAATTTTATTGATCAAATATTTTATTTTTATAATAAGTTAATTAAATTATATAAGAATTATATAATAAAAAAATAATGGTTTACTTGCAATATTAGAATAATATTAATATTTAAGTTCTCATATTCATCTATGATAGTGTTTTATATCCTTATTCAAGTTGGTGGTTAATCTGGACCAAACATGAAGACACAATATCATGATGTGGGAGTTTAGTTATTGAAGTGTATAATATCTTTATGACAGATGATTAATTAAATTATTTAGATGTTTTTATATTTTTCAATAATATTTTATGTGTTTTTGGTAATTAATGAAAATAAATGTGTCAAATGAAAATAGTTACATCATGCAGGTGGTAGTTTGAACACTACATTGGTACCATTTTTTTGTTTTTCATAGTTGAAGATAAATTGGGGTTTTTTTGTAATATGTTTTGTATTATTTTCAACATATCAACTTTTGAATGGTTTTTTCATTGGTTTGAATGTTTTTCTATAGTTAATAATTTTTTTAATTTTATGGGGGAGGATAATAAAAATTCCATAAAAATATTCTAATACATTCTTAAACTCAGATGATGTTGTACTGATCTCTAATTTCCTAAAATAATGAATATTTTGGGATTCAAGAATGAATCTAAAGGTGGTGATTGAGGTTTTTAGAATAATTATAACATATCATGAATACAGGATGTAGATCATCGGATAAATCTGACTAAATAGCAATACCACTCTATTAATAATGTGTAACAAAAAAAATAATGTTTTCAATATCAGGAATAAAAAACATTTGTACAATGTTAACTACATGATGTTGTCATGATTTTAACCATCTCCAGACAGCCAAGATTGAGAGACACTATCATGATTTTGCCAAAAAGATATTTAAATTTATTTATTCAAGTAAATGAGGATTTTTTTACAAGATCTAAAACATTTGACTGAAAATTCTATTATTAGATTTTCAAAAAGGCGCATTGTGGTAGATTGGTAACCATAATAACACATACAAGAAACAAACCATTATATGCCAGATTCATAATTCAAATTTCAACAACACATAAAAGAAAAATCCCCAATGAATTGTCAATCCATGAGGCACATGCCCTCTAGAGATATGACTCCTACCATTATCATGAATCACGATTATCATCATCTCTGACATAACCTATTATAGTCATCACCATCCATAAACAATCATTTAGACCAGATATTCCAATCATCAGATCAAAATGATGTTGCTCCGTAGCCACCACAAAGTAACAAAAACCAGGTACAGTATGAAAAATCTTTAAACATCCTGTTTAACCTCGTAATCATCTTTCATAAATATCGGCATCATCAACAGTCTGAAAAAAAAATCTAGAAGAAATCAACAGAACCACCATCTTCTAACATACTGTACATAAAAATGAATTACACATCTCTTGGATAGAAATTGGTAACCATAACACCACTTCTGAAATCTTTTAATAACCACTGCAGTAAACCAAAATGGGAGGAGAGATGGGACTCGAGTCTAGGGAAGAGTTGAGTGGATTAATCCCCCACTGGGAGTTGTGCCCTAATCCTTGAACAAGATTAGAGAAACCATAACCAATTCAAAGAATTTCACTAAAACATATATCTAAAAAGAAGAATAAAATTCCATCAAACAACCAAATATAAAATGAAACACATCACCATAAAGGAAATCCAAAAGATTTGAAAAGAACAAGACCGATACTGCTATTATCTCCCTCCAACAAAATCCGAAGATGTCCAAAAACCTACATCAGGATCAACCAAAGGGGGTTCAATCACGATGTGTTGGATTACAAAGTAATATGAGCGGAATAATATCAAACACCACTCTCAGTGCCAACCCAAGACATCAAAAGATCCATCACACAAAACCAAACAGAGGTGTGATGTGCATCAGTCAGGTGGTGAGAGGTGAACGACATCCACACCAGCTACAGATCAAGTCAAGTGGGAGGGTAGAAGATATTGATAAGGAAATAAAATGAGCTTAGGATCATTGTCATAGTAAATATAGAATCCCTAGAAGGGAGGGAAGATGATGAAGCAAGAGAACCAGGTTCTAGGAGAGTGAGGGCCATCCCATTAATGTAAAACATTTTAATTCTATCTGATACATAAAAACATGAGGAGTCATTCCACCGAAGTTATGTTATCAGTGTCTCAAATTATAATTACCCTAACAAGTATAGCACTAGTAGGGGTCGATCCATAGGGAAATTTAAGAGGTTACCCTTATCTTGTTTCGACTTTGTTTATATATTTCTTTTAGTGAAGGCTGCTGAATTTTAGAGTCGATTTTGGTTGGTTGTTTTTAGGTACAAAAAGAACAATTGGTTTTTAATCTTATTTTAACAATTTAATTGCTAGAATGACAGAAAAGAAGGGAAATTTGGTTTTGATGAAAATAAGAATAAGAATCTGTTGGGGTTACGTATTTGTTATAAGTTGATTATTAAATTAAATTTCTTATAAGGTTGTGTTGTTTATGATAATCCAATACTATGGATTAAAATTTGTAACTAAGTTTCTGTGGACTGGATCACATAATATTAAGATCTTAAGTAACCAAATCCTTGGTCTGGTAGTTAGTTTTTAACAGATGTTTGTTTGGCTTAGTTCATTTTGAGAGGAAGAATCCTTTCAATGGTCCTGAAATTATTTGTCATTATTATTCTTTTAAATCCTTGATGATTCTGCCCTTGGTCCGGTACAGAATATTTAGTGATAATATGAAGTGATTTAAGAAGAATATGAAGAGATTATTAAAACAAACACATTCACATCAACTTAATTAAAATTACAACTTATCAGTCTCCACAACCCCAACACACTGGGTGTTCAGTTACACATATAAAAAATGACAAACACAAAATTATTAATACCTGATGAAATCATGCTTTGAATTTTGAGGTAGAAATGATTCTTCGGTAGAAGGACGGTGGTATCACGACGATAGAGTTTCTCTCCTTCAGAACTTCATCCCTTGTTCTCCACACCACACCTCAATCTCCACTTCTCAACTCCTTGATCTGGAGGCCAAGGAATCTTTTTATAGGAAAAATAAGTACATTATGTGTATAGAAAGTACACACAGTGTACGTTCATCAACACGCTTTTGGCTTCCTTTTCTCCAATGTTAGGCGGCCTAACACACCGTCTTTGACTTTGAACATGGCACCGCCTGGTAGGTGAGTGTACATGGCATGTTGCGCTGCCATACATGGCGTGTAGTAACAAAGTTTGGCCACCAACCCCTTATAGAATAGTAGACATGACGTGTAGAAATGGAACACGTCGTGTCTCCTTCAGTGGCCACATGGGCGTGTAGACTCTTCTCGGCCACCAAACCCTTCTAAAATATCATACACGGTGTGTAGCACCACCCAACACTGCGTGTAGTGTCTGGCTGGTGACTTGGGTGTGTACTCCCACCTTTGATACATGTCTTTTTATAAATGTACATGGTGTGTATAGAAGTACACACCGTGTAGTTGTAAAATTTCCACAGACTTCCCTTGATTTGTGTATTTGGATATAAAACACTTTAAAATAGACAAGGTCACCAAAATCAAAGTATTTTTCCTCTAAGAAGTAGGTATTTGGTGAAAACGTTGTTTTTATTGTTAATAAAGTGTATGAAAATGCATACACAAATTTGGTGAATCAAACTCCCCCGTACTTAGTCCTTTGCTTTCCCTCAAGAAAATCTCAACATATAATTATCAAAGTCAATAATTTAAAAGGAAGGAATTTAGTTAATCAAAATTTTAAATAATAAGTTACAGGAGAAAATTCCAAAAATAATACACAATAGTTTTAATTCTGAAGATATTCTAATAATGTCTCATATATAATTCAATTAACTATTGTTATCCTCTTCTAGCACATGTTTCAACCTTTCAAAAACAAGAAAGCCACTTGATGATCTACCTCACCGTTTAAAGAACTCAACACATGGGAATTTTTAAATAAAAAATTTTCACAACCAAAGAAATGTACACTTTATCCATAATTTTGCAAGAATTCTTAGTTCTCCACTTTAGAAAATTTAACTTAAAAAATTCTGAGGGCTTTCCGAATAGGATCAGATGTTTCTGTGGCTAAAGTTTGGTAGGTAAAGATGTGAAAAATAATTCTGAGACTTGAAAAAGGAAGCTAAATTCGTAAATAACAATGCATGATATTCAAAATTAAACTCAATGTAAAAATGTCCTCAACAAGCATAATCAACAATCTCATCACCACCATCTCCTTTAGCTGAGTAGGAGTCGCAAACCATCAAGTGTGTATAAGGTCCCTTTGTTTGTTCCCTTTTTTCACAAAGGGAACCCTTCTGAATTTCCAAAATAGAGGTTTGGAACTCTTTGCTTTTCCCCCCAAATGATCAAGTGGCACTCCCCCATACTTAATTTCTTAACAATTCACAAATTTATGCCATGTGTTTCCAATCCCTTATTTTAATCTTATATGAATAATCATGGAAAATCACAAAAGAATTAAGGTAGGAAGGGAAATAAGCTTGTAATATGGCTTCCTATTAAGGCTATTCATGGTTTCTATGGGCTTTACGAAGATCAGATATAGGGTAGTCTCAATATAAAGGGGTTAACAATCTTATAACTCAATCATTTTATTGTAATTCAAAAATTCTTCATGTTTTGAAAAGAAAACTAGAAAATTTTGGTAGTTATGTATAATCTATGAATCTCTCAAGAAAGAGGGTATTAGAAAGAATATGACAAAAGGGTTTAGAATACCTCTCAGGAATGGGAATAAATAAGAGACAATCAGGTCATGACATGAAAATAATTGATTAATCTAATCGATGTAATTATCCACAGATTACAAGTTTTTAATTCAAATTATATCAGTAGTCATTTTAAAAGACTTAAGAAACAAAATAATCATTCAAATTTTTGAAAATTCTATGCTTTTAGTTTTATTATTTAAAAATATAATTAACCAAAATATTTTAAAAATATATCTTCTAACAATAATGTCTCCTTGATTGATGATAAGGGAAAAGACTAAAGTGGACGAGAGAGATTCCCCCTATACATAAGAGTGAACACGGTCCACCAAGTGCCCAAAATGTGGAACAGGGTAAGGTGGGGACAGAATAGTGGAGCAGCCCGAGGGGAAATAACGAAAGTAGTAATATCAAGAAAGAAAAGAAAATAATGGAAAAATAATACTCCCCTCATGTCTAGGCGAAGAGAAATGGTAGGTGGTGGAAAAGAGCTGCCCAAAATGTGCCAAGGTACCTGTGATGGTGGGAGAAAAAAAAACAAGGCAAGCATGCAAAGCAGACACAAGGATGAGAGAGCACAAAAATATATTTACAATGAAAAGAATATATCCCAAAAACAGTCATGGGGTCACCTCAGAAGTGGCATCATCATGTACAGAATCGGCTGGAAGAGACGGCGTAGGAGCCGTGGAAGCTGGAGGCGCGGACCCGGCGGCGGGATGGGAAGTTGAAGATGCAGGAGCGGCAGGAACTAGACTCGGTAAGGGAATCTCAACAGCCTACCCTGGACTGGAAGTAGTGGTGGCGGAAAGAGAAGTAGCAGAAGGGCCCACAGTAGATAGAAAAATGGAATCTTTGGCCAGTGTCGTGAATGGCGGTGGAGCAGCAGCAGAAGCACCAGGAATCGAGGCAGGCAGCGGGGGAAAAGGAATACTCAAATGCTGAACAATAAGGCCCAACAACTTCTCCATACAGTATTGGCGGCTGTCTATACGAACCAAATGCTCCCCAATATTGTCCTGGTGGTCGACGAGACATACCAACTGCTACCCCATCGTGGCTAGGTGAATGGAAAAGGCGAGATCAGCTAAGGGTGCGGGGGTATGTGGGGCTGGTGGTGGGACAGAAGAAGGAAGGCCAGAAGAAGTGGGGTCAGTAAGAGGTGGGTGAGGTGGAGAAGCTGGAGGGGGTGGGGAAAGAGGAGAAGGGGAATCAGCCGGGGTAGGAGGGTCAGCGGGTGGCTGGGGACGAGCCTGGGCAAGGATGTAGGCACCCCCTACTTTCGGACCAATCCCATGGGAATGAGCATGAGAAAGTCCATCTGTTGGGAAGAACCTAACAGGTCATGGGGTATGAAATGCTCAAAACCCCCAAAGTGGTGGGAGAGGAGAGTGGCGTAAAACCCGCCGTTCAGGTTTCCTTGATAGCTTGTAAATATAGAGTGGAAATATGAGTCTTCGAGATAGGGGAGGTTTGGGTAGTTGTGCCAGATGACATAGGTAAGAAGCTTCATGTAAGGGCTTGTCACAACCCCTATATCCTCATGGCGGGGGGAAAAGATGGCACTACAACACCGGTGGGTGAAGCGAAGAATGGGGTCGGTGATAAGGGTTCTCTTTTGGGAAGTGGGGGAATACTGGTGGTCAGGCCCAGCGATCTCCTGCCACATGGTAATGAGCTCAGAGTGCTCGGGTCGGTTAAAGGTAGAAACATGGGGTGAGATGATAGGATGGGGTAGAAGATACACCCTCGGCCAAACTCGGTCATGGTGAGGGAGAATCATCAGCCGCCCAGCCGGAAATGAACCACGTGCACTGCATCAATAGGTGTCTCCCGGTACTCAGCTCCATCAAACTCGAAAGATGCCACGAACTCCAAAAATAAATTGCGGAAGACAGGAGTGCTAACTTGGAAAATAGCGAGAAGTGGAGTGTGTCCAAGGAGCTCCTCTAAGTCCTCCAAAATATCGAGATGTTGCGGAATGCTGTTCTCAAGGTAGTGGCCACTCAACAGTATCGGCCGGCGTGAGAAGCATCGGACCCTGTCACATGCTAGATCGGTGACCGGGAAGACCATGCATGGGTAAAGAACACCTTCAGGTCCTGGTACAGGTGCAGGTGTAGAAGTAGGAGCTAGCTCTATAGGAGTTGAAGGCTCGGTAGATGAAGCGGTAGATGTGGGACCAGCTACTAATGAAGATGTCACAGGTAAAGTGGTAATGGTTGGAGCAGAAATGGAGGTGCTCGGAGGCTCTGTGCTGGTAGGTGGAGGTACAGCCGTGCTAGGCCCAACCTATACTGGGGCAGTCGGTGGTGGAAGAATGGCCAATTGAGGGAGCTCGTAGATCAGTGTGTTTGGGTCTGTTTGCGTCGGAGGTCGGAGTGAAATCCGCCGAAAAATGGGCCTCTCGCCCTCAGTGGCAGAGGCCGGCCACCTCCCCCAAGAAGGATCGCGATCTTCCATATCCTGGAATAGAAAGAAAAAGAAAACAAAAGAAAAATAAAAGAAAATAAAAGAATGAAAATGTGATAAAACGAGAAAAAGTACACGGCGTGTACATCCAGAGTGCAAGGCGTGTAGTGAAAGTGTAGAGAATCCTGTGTTCCCTGGATATACACGCCGAGGGAGCAGAAGATAGACCATGTAAAGGAACACGGAATGTACCAAACATACACACCCTGTTCACACAAAGTGTAGGTGGTCGTGTATTAAAAATGACACGACCATGTTTTTGTTATCAGTTCGAAGAATAAAGGACATGTTGTGTAATGGGAAAACACGGCGTGTATTTTACTCGAGTTACATGGCCATGTGGGGGTGAGACATGGGCTGACCGAAAGAAATAAACTACACGGCGTGTACCGAACAGAAACACCGTGTACGAGAATATGGGGTGAGACGCCGTGTTATGTACTACACATGGAGGGGCCAAAGGAAATGATATACACGGCGTGTACCAAATAGACATGTCGTGTACGTGAAAATGGTGTCTGAGGCCGTGTGCAAAGGGGTACTCGGGCACGATGGGGAACAGTACATGGTGTGTACCAAACATGAACACCGTGTATATTCAAATTTCGAATCATTTTATTTGTGGCTAGGTACAAAACTACACGGCGTGTGTTCTTCATATCGTGGTCCTATATCGCAGAAGTCGAACAGTCGACAGATCCGAAAATCACCTTAAACGAGTTTAAAAACTTGAAATAGAGGGTGTAGAATGCCGTACCTTGACCGAGGATCGCAATTCAAGAGAAATCAGAGCTTGAAACAAACCAAAATGATGGATTTGGAAAATCGAGGTTCGGGTTTCATCCAGGAGAAGAAATGGGAAGAAAGGTGAAGAGATGGGGTTCCGCGCAACACGGGCTCATGACGGGTGGACCGTGGCTTATATAGCCGCGGTACACGGCGTTTATGTCTTGACTACACATCGTGTATACCCAAATTTTTTTTATTAAAACAAGAATATATAATAATTATAATTAATTAATTAAAATAAACTTAAAAATAGGTATATATATGTATATACAGAATTAAAAGGAAAATAAAACTATACCCATAATGCAGTCGGAAAATACACATCATGTGTTAAAAAAATGTAAAAAGAGAAGTACAAACTTTGGTCCGGTGGTCGGGGCAAGGTTCGAACCAGTGATCGGATGTTCCGAACGGAATCCCTCAACCACTGGAGTGAAGGTTGTATTTATGCCCATATTTATGATATATATATATATTCTATACGGACTATAAACACGGGAAGAAAGAAAAACACAGCGTGTGTTTTTTAATTATATAAGAAGGGGATGAAGCAGGGAGATTAGCCGAGTTCAAACCCAGGTCTTTTGGATCCAGGGCTGAGACTTTTCCAATCTGCCAACTTCATTCGCATGAATTTATTTTATAAGAAAACTTTTTTAAATTAGTAAGTAAAAATATGGCACACACGACGTATATCTAAAGACACACCGTGTGGTTTTATTAAAAGAGTAAATGATGGAAATGGGGCGGTTGCCAGGATTCGAACCTGGGTCTTTTGGAACCAGGTTATGATCATGGTAAACCGATCCATCCCCACCATGGGTTTTCTTATAAGCAAGTATACATAACTATAGAAATTACTACACATGACTTGTAAGAAAAGGAGGAACCCTGTGCTGAAGGTAGGTCGGGAGGATTCGAACCGGGGACAGCTCGGATAAACTCCAGTGACTTTACCATCGGCACAGGCATCATCCCTAGTTATTTATTTGCTATTCTATAGATTTATACTATTAAGATTATAAAATAAAAAGATAAGTACAGGCCGTCTATATAAGCGGGACACGGTGTGTAACCTTTAGGTTGCCTCCCAGGAAGAGCCTTTGTTTTAGGTCGTTGGCTCGACCTTCTTACCTTGACTTACCTGAGAGGTGTGGTGGATATCACTCCCACTATATCTTCCATTGGATGCTAAATCTTTAGTCGTTGGTTGTTCACCTTGAATGGTTGACCATCCTCTTTAGCAATTTCCACCGCTCTGTGAGGGAATAGTCGAATGACATGGAACGGTCCCGACCACCTCGACTTGAGCTTTCCTGGGAATAGACAAAGATTAGATTTGAAGAGGAGTACATGATCACTGGGTTGAAATGTTTTTCGAGAAATCATCCAGTCATGGATGGCTTTAGTCCTCTCATTTTACAATTTAGCATTCTTGTATTCTTCTCTTCTGATTTCATCAAGTTCCAATAGCTAGAACTTACGTCTCTCTATGGCTGCCTTCAGATGAAAATTTAGGGCTTTGACGGCCTAATATACATTGTGTTCCAGCTCCACAGGAAGATGGCATGGTTTTCCATAGAGGAGATGAAATGGTGACATCCCTAGTGGGGTTTTAAAAGTGGTATGATAGGCCCACAAAGCATCGTCACAATTTTTGGACCAGTCCTTCCGTAAGGTATTCACTATTTTATCCAAAAACAAATTGAGCTCATGGTTGGAGAGCTCCACCTGTCCACTTGATTGGGGATGGTATGGTGTACCCATGTGATGTTTCACCCCATATTTCGATAGCACTCTTTTCATTAATGCGTTGTCAAAGTGAGTCCCTCTATCACTGATCAGCACACGAGGAACATCGAACCTGCTGAAAATGTGTTTTTTTAGAAAGATCACGACTACCTTAGTTGTGTCGTGGGCCATTACAATAGCTTCTACCCATTTGGAGATGTAATCCACGCAAACAAGGATGTAGGTATGCCCAAAGTAGGGGGAAATGGTCCCATGAAGTCGATGCCCCACACATCAAAAATCATGACCTCCAGGATGGGGTGCTGAGGCATCTCAGCTCTTCATCCCATATTACCTGTATGTTGGCATGGATCACAACGGGCAACGAAGGCTTGGGTATCTTTATGCAAGGTGGGACAGATAAACCAAGAATGAAGAATCTTATCTATGGTACGATTCGGTCCATGATGTCCTCCAACAGGTGAGGTATGGCATAATTATAGGACCCCTTGGACCTCCGTCTCTAGGATGCACCGTTGGATCACCCCGTCTCCACAAGATCAAAATAAGAGTGGGTCTTCCCAGAAGTATCACTTAACATCAGAGAGGAACCTTTTCTTATGTTGGAAGGAGAGGTCGGGATGGATGGATCATGTAACTAAATAGTTAGCAATATCAGCAAACCAGGGCCTAGGAGACTCAATAATAGAAAATAGATGCTCATCAAGAAAATTCCCCCTTTTCTCTCAATCGTCCTCTTTCTCCAAGTTCGGTAGCTCCAGACGGGATAGATGATCAGCAACTATGTTCTAACTCCCCTTATTATCATGGATCTCTAAATCAAATTCTTATAAGAGGAGGACCCATCGGATTAATCGAGGCTTTGTATCCTTCTTGTTTAAAAGGTACTTAAGTGCTGCATGGTCTGTATAAACAATAACTTTAGACAGTACGAGGTAAGAACAAAACCCGTCGAAGGCGAATACTACTGCCAGCATCTCATTCTCAGTAGTGGTGTAGTTAAGTTGGGCCTCATTGAGTGTCTTTCTGTCATAGTAGATGAGTCAGAAGATTTGGTCCAGCCGCTGACCCAGGACAGCTCCCACCGCATAGTCACTGGCATCGCACATCACTTTAAATTGTGCCTCCCAGTTGGAGGAAATCATCACTTGAGCTTCGACTAGGCGTTTCTTTAGATGCTCAAAAGCTGAGGTGCATGCCTCAGTGAATTCAAAAATGGAATCCTTTGTTAGGAGATTGGTGAGGGGTTTGGCTATCTTCGAGAAATCGCAGACAAACCGCCTGTAAAAACCTGCATGGCCCAGGAAATTGCGGATGGATCTAACAGAAGATGGAATGGGAAGTCATGAAATGACTTCTATTTTTGCCGGATCCACCTCTATCCCATTTTCTAAAATTCTGTGGCCAAGGAATATGCCACTTTGCACCATAAAATGACACTATTCCCAGTTCAAAACTAGGTTATTGTTTTCGCATTGCTTCAGTACAAGTTCTAGGTGCCGCAAATAGGTGGTGAATGACTTCTCGTAAATGGAAAAAGAATCCATGAAGAACTCCAAGATTTGTTCCGCCATGTCATGAAAAATGGCCAGTATGCATCGCTGGAATGTGGCGAGGGAATTGCACTTACCGAAAGACATCCTGCGGTGGAAAAATGTTCCTTATAGGAAAGTGAAAGTTCTTTTCTTTTGATCCTCTGGGGAAATGGGGATCTGATTATAGTCGGAGTAGCCATCGAGGAAGGAGTAATATTCATGCCCTGCTATCCTTTCTAGCATCTAATCCATGAAGGTAAAGGGAAAATGATCATTCTTTATGGAGTCGTTTAGCTTCCTGTAATCTAAACAGACTCTCCAGACCGTGATTGTGCGAGTGGGGATGAGCTCGTTCTTGTCGTTTGATACCACAGTGATGCCTCCCTTCTTAGGGACCACTTGTAAGGGAATCACCCATGGGTTATCTGATATAGGGTAAATGATTCCTACATCTAAAATCTTGATTCCTCCTTCTATACGACTTCCTTCATGGGAGGGTTCAGACGCCACTGGGGTTGTCTCGATGGCTTTGCTCTTTCTTCGAGTAGCACCTTGTGGGTGAAAATGGTAGGGATGGTACCCTTAAAATCTGTAACAGTACATCCAATTGCCTTCTTTCTCCGCTTCAAAACATGAAGAAGTTCATCCTCCTAGTCTTGTGATAGTGATACACTATGTATAATACACAAAGTATGATGATACCCCAAATACTCGTACTTTAAGGAAGGTGGGAGAGGCTTCAACTCTAGTTCAGGTTCCTTGAGAACTGAAGGTACCAGTGGTTGTACTTTTACCCTCTCTAGGATGTCAGGAATGACAGCTCATTGCCAGTATTGGCCGCCCTGGCCTTCGATGAATTTTAGGTCCTCTGGCGCCTCACCAGTGGGTATGTATGGAAAAATCATATCATCTATAATGGGATAACATATCAGATCATATTCTTGTCTAATAAGTTGTCCATCCATGTTAGTCACTTTTTAGCAGTCCTCATGTTCAGATAATGATGCTTGTTTGATGGCCTTTAGAACATTGTAAGAGACTCTTTCATCCCCTACTCGGAAAATTAACTCCCCCTGGTGCATGTCAATCAAGACTTTCCCTGTGGGTAGGAAAGTTTTTCCAAGTATAAGAGTTTCCTCTTGATCCTCCTCTATGTCTAGGATAATAAAATCTATTGGGAGGATCAATCGTCCCACCTTCATGACCACATCCTCCAGTATCCCTTTTGGATATTTAATGGATCTATCAGCAAGTTGAAGGGTGACTCGGGTAGGCTTCAGATCGTGGAGTCCGAGATTTTGGAAAACTCTGAATGGCATGAGGTTGACACTGGCTCTTAAGTATCATAGAGCTTTTCCAAATTCAGAGGGTCCAATTGTACAAGGGATAGTAAAGCTACCTGGATCCCAGATTTTCGGAGGAATGGAATGTTTTACAACTGTGGAGAACTGCATTGTCAGTGCTATCATGCCCAAACCCTCCATCTTCATTTTATTTGAGAGTTTTTCCTTCATGAATTTAGAATAGGTGGGCATTTGAGTCAGGTATTCTAAAAATGGGATATTGATGTGTAGCTTTATGAATACTTCTATGAATTTTCCAAACTATTGACCCAGCTCCCTTTGTTTCATTCTCTTTGGAAAAGGTAATACAGGCTCAAATGGTTTGATGACCTCCTTTCCTTTTCCTGGTTGAGACTCCAGTGATGTATTTTCGGATGAAGAGGGGTCTGTAACTATTCCTTTCTTGTCAGCTCAAAGTATAGGTGCAGTTGAATGTGCTAGTTCCTTCTGATGAAGGTTCTTTCCACTTCAGAGTGTGATGGCATGGGCCTCCTCCCTTGGTTTCTTCTCGGTGTTTCCTGGTAGTGGACCAGGCTACCTCCCTTATAACTGGTTTGCTAATTGTATGATTTGGTTCTTGAGGCCTCGAATAGAAGCCTCTTGGTTCTAAAATCTGGTCTTAGCAGTAGAAATGAATTTCATCAGAAGATCCTCTAACCTGGAGGTATTCTCTTCCTGAGGTGGTTGTGCATCTGGTGGAGGTGGTTGCTTCCTTGGCTGCTGCAGGTGAGGGTTTTGATACCCTTGCTTCTAGTAAGGGATATGTAGGGGATGTTTCTGCTGCTGGTACTAGTTCTGATATGGAGGCTGACTGTAGTCGGGCGGTCGCTGAGGCAGAGGATTCTGCTACTGTTGGCCCCAGCCTATGTTCTGGTTATCTCACCATGTCAGGTTCTGGTATTGTTGATACTAGTTAGACCCTCTGTTTTGAGCAACTTAGCTCACTTTTCTCATCTAAGTGTCGACTAAACGTCTCGGGCATTCTCCCAAGATGTGGTTGTTACCACAATCACTGCATATTGGATGGTTCTCTGCATGGATTTGAGGTGCACCCTTTATATTTAATGCGTCGATCTTTTTGGATACTGCATCCAACTGGGCCACAAGCATGGTAGTAGCATCAATACTATTCATACCTCGTTTTTGGGTCCCCCGCTCAGAATGCCACTGGAATCTGTTGGATGAAATATCTTCCAGTATTTTGAAAATTTCTTTAGGGGACTTTCGCATTACCGTTCCTCCAGCAGCAGTATCCACCACAGACTTGGTATTAGTCGTCAACTCGCCGTAGAAGGTTTGGAATTGCATCCAAAGTGGAATTCCGTGGTGTGGAAATTTACATAACATCTCTTTGAAGCGCTCCAATGATTCGTACAAGGATTTTGAATTATGCTTCTTGAAGTTGTGGATATCATTCTGCAGCGTTACCGTCTTCGAAGGTGGAAAGTATTTAGATAGGAGCGCCTGGGCTTTCTCCTCCCAGGTGAGGATAGATATTTGCAGTAGCCCTTTGATCCAGTCTTTCGCCTTGTCCCGTAGAGAGAAAGGGAACAGGCGAAGATAGATGGTGTCCTAAAAAATGCTGTGGTACCTGAATGTATCACATATCTTCAAAAAATTAGAGAGATGGGTGTTCAGGTCTTCAATGGGTAGGCCTCAGAATGGAACGGTGTTCTGAATCAGCTGTATGATAGCAGGCTTGATCTAGAAGTGTTGGGACTGAACCAGAGGATGAACGATGCCCGTATTAGCTCCGTGGATTGATGGAAGTCCGTACTCTATGAGAGTACGACGTGGAGGTGGCTGTTGAGGAGGGAGAATCGGAAGGTACTATTGGTCCTAAGGGGCATAGTATGGTCCCTGACCTTGGTTAAAATATGGAATCTGCACTGGATGGAATTGTTGGAGCTACGACGGGCCATATGGTGGTGCAAGAGGAGCTTTCTGGTTCCCGTTGTCATCCGGACCTAACTATTGTCCATCTCCTTGGACAGCAGTTGGATTTCCTTCCTTGTTCTGTGTCGTGGTGTTGTTTATATTTTGTTCCGCCATGAGTGTTCGTTGGCGCCTCAAGAAATTCTGTTCGATCTCTAGGTTAGTTGGGAATAACCCTGATGACTCAGTTCTCTTGGAACGTGTGAGGTGGCTGCTCATACACTTACGGACCTGCACAAAACAAAACAAACTACCAAGCGTAAATGAGGAAAAAGAAGGACAAAAGGAAATATGATTAGAAAAGAGATTTTTGTGAATTTCTGATTTTTATTTTCACTAAAATTTAATTCAAATTGAATTAAAACAAGAATAAAATAACTTTAGAAGTTCCCTGGCAATGACACCAAAATTTGATGAGTTATTCCACCGAAGTTATGTTATCGGTGTCTCAAATTATAATTACCCTAACAAGTATAACACCAGTAGGGGTCGATCCACAAGGAGCATTAAGAGGTTACTCTTATCTTGTTTCGACTTTGTTTGTATATTTCTTTTAGTGAAGGCTGCTGAATTTTAGAGTCGATTTTGGTTGTTTGTTTTTAGGTACAAAAAGAAAAATTGTTTTTTAAGGTTCTTTTAACAAAGTAATTGCTAGAATGAAAGAAAAGACGGTAAAATTGGTTTTGATGCAAATTAGAATAAGAATGCGTTGGGGTTATGGATTTGTTATAAGTTCATTACTAAATTAAATTGCTTATGAGGTTTTATTGTTCATGATAATCCAACACTCGGGACATCAATCTATAATTAAGGTTCCTTGGTCTGGATCACTTAATATTAAGAGCTGAAGTAACCAACTCCTTGGTCCAGTAGTTAGTTTTTAACAGATATTTATTTGAATTAGTCCATTTTGAGCCGATGAATCCTTTCAATTGTCATGAAATTATTTGTCGTTATTCTTCTTTTGAATCCCTAAAGATTATTCCCTTGGTCCGGTATAGAATTTTCAGTGATAATATGAAGTGATTTAAGAATAATATGAAGATATTTTTAAAAAAACACATTCACAACAACAAAATTCAAATTACAACTTATCATTAAGCACAACCCCAACACACTGGGTGTTTAGTTACACATATCAAAAATTAAAAACACAAAATTATTAATACTTGATGAAATCATGCATGGAATTTTTAGGTAGAAATGATTCTTCAGTAGAAGAACGGCGGTATCATGACGGTAGAGCATCTCTCCTTCGTAATTTTGTCCCTTGTTCTCCACACAACACCTCAATCTCCACTTCTCAACTCCTTGGTCCGGAGGCCAAGGCCTCTTTTTATTGGAAAAATAAGTACACGGCGTGTATAGAAAGTCCACGCCATGTACTTTCATCAACGTGCTTTTGGCTTACTTTTCTTTGATGTTAGGTGGAATAACACGCCGTCTTTGACTTTGAACATGGCGCCGCCTGGTAGGTGAGTGTACATGGCGTGTAGCGCTGCCATAAACAGCGTGTAGTAACAAAATTTTTCCACCAACCCCTTCAAGAATAGTAGACACAACATATAGAAATGGAACACAGCATGTCTCCTTCAGCGGCCACATGGGCGTGTAGACTCTTCTCGTCCACCAACCCCTTTTAGAATGTCATACACGGCGTGTAACGCCACCCCACACGGAGTGTAGTGTCTGGCTGGTGACTTGGGTGTGTACCCCCCCCCCCCCGATCCATGTCCCTGTCTAAACGTACACGGCGTGTATAAAAGTACACATCGTGTAGTTGCAAATTTTCCACAGACATCCCTTTATTTGTGTATTTGGATATAAAACTCCTAAAAATAGACAAGGTCACCAAAATAATAGTATTTTTTCCCAAAAAAGTACATAATTTGGTGAAATTTTTTTTTATTGTTAATACTGTGTATGAAAATGCATACACAAATTGGGTGCATCAAAACATATAGGGTGTAAAATGTTGATGGATGAATCATTAAAAGATGAATCTACCTAAAATAAAAAAAATGTAAGAAATACATATAGTATACAATTGTATGATGACTATTGGTTGATGTTCAATCAAGCCATGTTTGGTATTGAAAGGTTTGTTTGTACCTCTAGGGGAAGAATATTTTTTATATATCATTACACAAATCTTTAGGGGGGTTGTTTTTAAGATTGATCTGACGGAGGTAATCAGAGAGATTCTATGAATAAAATGAGCTTATCATATGATGTTCTATCCCAAATTAATTAGTTAATCCCAAGTGATCATAGAATAAGTTGTGAATCAGTTGAAGAAAATGAATAACTTGTAATGTGAATGATATTTTTTTCATGTTAATGGAAGCTATCAAAGAACCATTATATATATAATCATTGAACAGAGAAACTTAATTTCATCATACAAAATATTCTATGAAGATGTTCTAGAATTTTTTTTATTAATTATGTATTATGTTTGAAAATATTTATAGGAACGAAATTAAGACATTACAGACCCATCTATAAGATCAAGTGGAAAACATTTATGAGTTTACTTTAGTCATAGGACTCATGATAAGTTCATACTATTGATATAAGTTTACTACGAACATTGTAAAATTTTATAAGAATCCATTAGATGATAGAAAGGATGAATTTTTATGATAAATTTTTATTTGAGACCATCAATTAGAGGAGTCCTTATATATTTAACTAGTAAAAAAATAATTATTATACCAGAATGAGTCTGTTGGATGATAAAAGTCACAAATAATTGAAATGAATTCCATATATATATGTTCTTTTGGGTTTCATATATAGATTAATGGTTCACTATACAAGGAGAATATAATAAAGTTACTAAAGAAAACATTTTGGGGGGGTTGGTCTAGGAATAATTATATTATCAATGTGATGACCTGATAAATATAAATTCTAAGATATCAATTCAATTATTTTTATCCAGCTATGGTAAAAGTGGTATATATAGATTCATTATAATTGATCTTATTATTTTTCAATTAGATAACATAGATTTTAATTTTTTTTTAAATGATTCATGAATGTTATAGAATATTATATAGGTAGCCAGGAATGTTGATAATGATATGGTAGATCAAATTTTCTACTTTTGGTTGATATGGAATAAATATTTTATTTTGAAACTTTTATCTCAATGTAGAATCTATAGAATGTATATAATTTCTTTATGTGAATATGGAACATTGTTCATATAAAAAAATTAAAGTGATGGAATAATTATGAGAATGTTTTGTTTCAAATCTTTGAATAAAATGGCCAATGTAGAAATAGAATTGTGGGGATTGTAGTGAGAAGTGTTATTAGGTATAGGTTTTTATTAGGGCCTTTTTTCAGATGAATCAGTTAGAGTTACTATATAGTGTTTGTAAAGAACACTGTTTTTGAATAATTTGGGTGGAATAATTTTTTCATATGAGAGAGAAAATATCAATGGTTTACTCTAGTGAGGTTCCTCTAGTGGAGTATACCAAATTAAAGAATAAGGTTAATTAGATGGATATTCCAGATGAAGAAATAGGACTTGTGATTTTTGGAATAATGTTAGTGTGATGATATGAAAATTTTCCAATATGTTTTTTTCTCTATTTAAGAAGAAAATATTATAGATAATGAGAGAAAATATAATTTATATTTATGTGATAAAAGTATTATAAAATGGATTTTCTCTAGTTTTATTTACCTAAAATTGTAGTGTATTTCAAGGGAAATATGGGAGTCACCAAGAAAATGATTTATTCACCCAAAGTTGGGTGAACATTTTAAATCATGTGTGATTTAATTAAATTTCCTAACATATCATAAAATATGTGGTTGAGATATATAAATTTTAAAAGGGTAGAGAAATCTAAAAAGATACATGTGATACTTTCATAGAGGTTTTAAATTTTAAATTATTATCATTGATTCACAACCCCTTATCACATGTTCATATAATATAAGAGAACTTCAAGTTGTCTTAAATGATGAAATCCCCTATTTGATCATCATCCCTGATAATTTTAAATAAGTTAATTATATATTTATTCTATCCTTGAATGGAAAACAATTTCATGGTTTGAAAAATAATAATTACACCATATCTTTCGTCACATAGAGTAGGGGTAATTAATTTATCTAGCATTGGGTTTCTATCCATTGAGGAAGATGATCCTATGATATATTCTGAAAATAGTGATCTTAATGTAGCTGGGAAGCATTGAAATGAGATTCTATTAACATTATCTAAAATGTTTTATAGGATGGTGATAGTTCTTTAGAAAACTAAGGGAACATAAGAAAAATAGAAATTATCATAGAAGGAAATATCAATTTGATGTTATAAAATCTATAAATATGTAGAGTGATGTTTGAATATCAAAAAATAGAATATGATTAAACAATTTATGGTTAATTCACAATAGTTAATGAATGATTTTTCTTGATAAGATGAATTTTAGGTTTATTGATAGATTATACCTTTTTTAGGTTACATGTGAGAAACGTTCTAGATAGGTTTCATAAAAAAATAACTACTTTAGAAGATAATTATAGTTTATCTCATGGTGAATTTCATAACATTCATGATTCATATAATATGAGGAAATATTCATCATTCAAAAATAATATTAATGTGGAAACTGATTTTCAATCTATGAATAATATAAATTTTAATTAAATAGTACATGGATATGCGGAACTCAGTGAATCCCAGGATAATAATGTTTATTTTAAAGAAAATTATAGAATCATGCCTCTTGTATCTGTAAATTTTTCGAATGGTGGAGTGAATTATAAAGGTAAAACCCATATAATTGTTCCAATTTTAGTTTAATTGGAAAATTTTCATTGAATTTTACTATGAAAAATGTTAGAGAATATGACGATGATTATAAAGATTAATATTTTTAGAATAATTCTTGAAAAAACTACAATGGAAAATGAGAAATCTAAATAAAGTGAGAAAAATATTTCCTAAAACAATATAATAAGTATGTTTTAATTATATTTAGTGTGAGCCTAATGAAAAATTTTCTTTTGAAGTTTAATATCCTAATAAGTATAAATCAATATTTCTTATGGTTGATAAAAGGGGACTTTATCCAAATATTGAATAAGAATAATTTGAATAATCCTATGGATAATATTAGGTGATATCCGAACGTGTGGCATTTCTTAAGATTTACAAGATTACTAACATTAAAATTAGAATGTTGAATAAAGAAGGTGAAAAAATTAATGTTTTCATGGAATATATCATTAAGATGGATGATTTTTATATTGAGTAAATTAAGAACCAAAAACGGCATGGTTCAATTCCTGGAATGATGGTGGATGATCATTGTAATAATCATGGTGTTAAGGAAGATGATGTTTGTAAAATGCAATCAATATTTTTTAAGTTTGAGTATACCTTATTAAAGATGATAAATAATTTTATCATGTCATCAAAGGAAATGAATGAAATATCTCAAGTTATTGAGAAAAGTCCTCCAATAAATCAGTGGAAATATACAACCACAAAATATAAAATACTATCTAATTATACATTCCATGTTGTTATTATAAATAATTTTTGGAAAAATATTTATTACGAAGGAATTTTAAAAAAACTCTCATATATAAAAGTTGGAAACAACCACTATGAAAAGGGTTACACACATGTAATACCCCAATCTTTTATTTGTATTTTCCCTCAAATAAAAAATTATATATTCGATTGATTTTGTTACATAAAAACCTTATTCTATAAGAAACATGTTATAATACACTAGTATAAAATTTCTATAAAATTGGAAATTATAAATATTAATTAACACTTTATATAAAATGTGTATAAACATTTTCTTTAATGAAATTTTACTGATAAATTTAAAAAAATTATTCAATTTTTAGTAAATCTATTTTACTCTTCAAAAGTATTTTTTTTATCAAAAGTTGTTTTTATAAAATATTTTCACATGACAACAATAATTAATACCATCCATTTTTAGAAATGATATATGAATAAATGATTTTTTTTTTAAAATCGCGATCTTAGTATATTCTTAGGATGATTTTTAGGATTTTCTAAAGAAATTAAATTTTTACTGAGAACTAAAAGTGTCTTTATTTGTAAAAAAATATAATCTATTTAAAATAAAATGCATAATTATATATTAAATATGATCATAAATTAACATATAAGACATCTATTTATAAATAAAATTATTAATTATATCCTAATCATTATTAAACCAAATTTTGGATAAGATACTTTTTGGACTTAAAAACACATTTATCTAAAATAGGTTTTCATCTACAAAATGTGTTTTCACTTTAATTATTTAATTTAATAAATTATTATTAATTATTTAAATTTAATTTAATTAATATATATTCAATATAATATTTTAATATTAATTGTATTGTTTTACATGGAAATTAATTGATGTGAATTAGCTTTTATGTTTAAACATTCATTTTTTGAAAATGGGATTTCATTACGATTTTCACACTTAATGAATATTTTATTCTTCCACTTAAAGAAATATAATTTCAGAAAGAGTATTCCATATTTAAAATCATAGTTACCAATATACTTTAATAATATCAACATAGTTTTTTTGATATAATCGTAAAAACATTAAAATTGTGTTATAAAATTTATGGTTTAAATGGGTTTACCAGTGTCGTTAAACCATAAGATAAACATCATATTTCCTCCGACAAATTTCAAATTATTAATGGTTGAATATATTCTGACATAATCATATACTAAATTCTAATATGTATCTATATGGAGCCACTTTCACATTATCTTTACCTTAACATGTTGAAATCATTTAGCAAATTCAATTTCTGTCCCTCACCTCATTTTTAAAAAGTACAAATATTCTTCTCACTTATTCACAGCTTTGTAGGAAAATAATAAATAAATACCTAAAAAAATTAATCCCTCAAATTCCACCCTTAAACTTAGTTCTTCTAGTATTCACTTATTGAATATACTTCAAGGAATTAAGTTATTTAAGATATTTCAAAGAATATGTATATATCATAACCAATATCATTCAATTCTGTTTCAACTTCAAATTACAATAAAAATGATGTATAATTAAAAATATTGATAATATATCATCATAAATATGCTAATATTTTATTATGATTATGGGAAAATTATTTATCAACTCTTTTAAATCTAGTGGGAGATGAAATTATCAGTTGTGTATACATATGGATTGCCTCCCCCACATAGCGATAAGATTTATTATCCACTACCATCATTCATGGTTCGTTATTATGATATATTTAATTATTATATATGATATTGATTTTATAATAATTATTCAACATTTATTTATTAATATTTACCATTATTTCATTCCATATATCAGAAAATAGAAACATCATTAATGCATATGTACGACCTTATATATCAATGTAGTTATGTAATTCATTTTCAATCACCAGTTTATAATAATTATTAAAGATATGTATATAATTAAAATATATATGATATTTGTGAAAAATTCAAAATATATTATTTTAAGTAACCATTATTATTGTTTAACAACCATATATGTTTAAACAAAACATATATGAAATTTAATGTATTTAACACTCAAATCAATGATGATAATGAATGATTTTTAATGAACAAGTAATAAGATGTTATAAGTTAAAACTATTTATGGTATTATATATATGATTATGTTTTGGTTATTTATGTTTAACATATTTTAATTCATTGTACAAGGGGATAAATCACTTACAAAGAATTATGCGCTTAAGGGAATTGTTTCATCTAAATTTGACTTTAATATGACATGTTTTAATGTTATGAAACAATTTATTAATTTTTTGTTTTATATACTCACAAATAATGTATTTTTGAGTAATAAATGATCAAATTTGTTTTATTAACAGAAAAAAATTCTTTCTAATCTTCTAATGACTTTCATTTTAGAAATCACTAAAGCTGTAATGGTTCTTCATCTCCGTTTACATTCATTTTGACATATTAGATTTTATACAGTTATCTTCCATTATAAGGGGTATCTAATACCACATTTAAATTATTCATCACTAATATAATTATCTTTAAGGTATTAAATGATTCATTTTAATTTATTTTATGTAGGGTTTTATGGTTCATATATCATCACACTGATAAGGGTTTTATGTTATAAACTCATTTGTACTCGTAGTATTTATGCACAAATTCAATGATGATGAAATTGTAAGATATAAATCTCTAAAATAATATTTCATTTCATATAATTTTTTCGTTTCTATATATTTGATGTTATTAATTAATTTTTCTCTCCTTATAAACTCAATATATTATGAAATGTTTCATATAAAAAATGATCATGTTTTTTATCTTCTGTTTGGAATATTATTTTCTCTGACCCTGTTTTTCAAATTTAAATTCATAAAGGTTGTACATATATTCTAAATAATTTTTAATATCAAAATTTTACATTTTTTTACTTTATATAATATTTTTTAATGGGTTCTTATTTTCATTTTCCAAAAAATGTGCTTCTGAATTTTTAGCATAAATGTGAATGAAATTTTTTGTTTTAATATAAAATATATGAATATATTTCTCAGTCATACTGAATAATTTTTTACATGAATCATAATTTATGTTTTTTCTTTTTTATTTTCAAGTAAAATATTTTCAATAATATTGTGGGTTATTATTTATTAAAAATATTTGTTTTCAAATTAATGTTGTATATTCTTCAATAAATGTTCTAATGATATTTTAATGGTTTTTTATGTGACATCATCATTTAATCCTTCTTTTTATTTACTGGGGTTATGATCAATTATTACCATCTACATTATTTCTTTATATGGATTATGATTATGTCTATGAAATATTTATGAATCCTATATCCATTAAAATGGTAAGGTTATGTTGATATAATAATGTTTTTATGATATTGTGGGAATCATATGTATAGTTTTTATTATGTGATATGTGTGCATAGTTTATATAGCCCTCAAATTTATTTTTAATGAATTTTATCTCATAAAAAATAAGTATTTGAATTGGGAGTAAATAATGTTAATTAAGGTTTTAGTCTAATAACATAATATTCAGAGTGAACATTGACTATAGAAATAATGTAATGGGTGGTGAACCCTATCAGCTATGATAGTCATGGAATTGAGACTTGACTAATGAAATAATTTTATATAATTATTTTCATTAATAAAATATATATTATTTTCTTAATATATATTATAATGGTAGAGGATTGATCATTTATGATTTTTTTATCTTATGTATTACATCATTTTTTTAAAAACATTACACCATCATTTGTGATTAGTAATCTTTAACTAATTTGTTCAGAAAATTAATGAATTGATCATGTTCTAATACCATTATTCATATATTATTATATATTTTGATCATTGGTAGATATATCTTATGTTTAACCTTATTTGGAAACTAATATCATATATTACTATGCTTTCAATCCCAGATTATAAAGAAAATTTCTATATAGGACTTGTATAAGAAGGTTTCTAGTTTTGCAGAAACTAATAAAAAAATGATGTGGATATTTATATACCAGTTATTTATATTTCCATGTTCTCAATTTCCATGAACTTATATGGTATGTTGGTGTGTATTATTGTTAAATAAATAAATATATTAGTCTAAAATTTTATTATATTTATGCATAAAAAAACATGGGTCCCAATAGTTGGCATTAGAGGCAATCTTTAGTATCATCAAGAAACTAGGATGAGGAAACATTAGTGAGAACCCTTATGATAATAATATGAATAGAAAAAAATACTAAGGTATGGTAAATAATATAGTTTCCTTTCTCTATTAATATAAATACCTTTTCGGATACTACATGTGGACATGGTTTTGGGAATGATGTATCTAGGTGTAATATCTTAAGAAATTGTTGCTCGTGTATTTCACATCCAACATTCTAATGTACAATGAATATACCTCTACTAAAAAACTAGTTTTATAATCATGGGGATATTCTAAGGTAAATTATCATTCTCATTATTTCTCATTATGATTTAATTTATTATATATATACTATGGATGACCTTGGGTAAACACAATGTGTCATAGATTGAAATGAAAATGCCTTGATTTAAACATCCTATGAATTTTTTTCATGAAAAATATTATTATGTATGATTTCTAACCATGATATAAATTTTTTATTCAGTAAGGGATTTAATATGTAGTGATAAATGTTATTTGGTGATAGGTACGATGAAATATTGAATTATATTGTTTTATTTTATTCAAATTAATCCATTTATATCCTAAAATCCTGCTATGAATATTAATTCATATCAATAATGAGTATATGTTGAAATAATAGTAATATAGTATGATAGTAAGATGATCAAATAATATGTATATGAATCTTCCCCAATTGTATTTTGTGGAGTTTTTCTTCCAATGCATCATTTCATTCATCCTCTTGTTGAATTTGAAGGGATTCAGAGTATGGATTTTCTCACATAATACAAAGAACATATTAAATGTTGAGGAAGGTAATTGACATTTAATATTCTTAATGAACCTATGATTATCTATAGATATGGTGATAAATTTATACTTATATAGAAAATTATATTCATTTCAAGTGTCATTTTTATTATTTATGGTGGGTACCTATCAAATATAGTTAGGGAGAAACTCAAAATTGATGTTATTCCTATTATATAAAAGTTTTATGATTTTATCCTAGAAGAGTGCCTTATTATTCCTCCCTATCATGATGTTGATTTTTCAATATTACTCGTACTGTGTGCTACACCTATCTCAAAGACTCTATATAAATTAACAACTATTGAATTATTGGAATTGAAGAAGAAACTCCATAAGAATTTTGATTGGGATTCGATCGGTGATGTTCTCCACTATAGGTTGAACATATATAATGATATTATAACAATATTAGATCAATGAGACTCAACATATATTAGTAGTATCCTAACTAGATCATGATCATGATTATGTATCATCTTCACCATATTGATCATTTGTTTGATCAATTATAAGGAGCTCAAAATTTTTACAATATTAAACTTTGATTTAGATAGTACAAGTTTATGATAAAAAATAAAGACATACCCAATATATAATTCCATTGGAGGTATGAACACTGTGAAATTTTTTTGATTCCATTTTATCTTATTAATTCCCCCAATATCATCTTGGATTTAATGAATAAATACTTTTGATATTACCCTTTTATTTTTGTGGTAAAATTTGTAGCAGATATTCTAATATATAGAAAGATATAGGAAGAGAAATTAGATAACATAAGGATTTTACTCTATATAATAATGAAAGAGAATTTTTTGAAGAATTAATCATGTGCATATTTTTGGGTATAAAAACATTCATTCATGGATTATATAATATCATGAGAAGGTATTACGGTGGATCCATCAAATATAAATGTTATTAAATATTGGACTATACCAACCAATGTGATTAAAATCCAGTGTTAACAGTGATTGGATGTATATTATAGATTATTTTTAAGGATTTTTAAGGGAAATTCTCCCCTCTAAACAAGTTAACATAGACGGTAGTCAAGTTCCTTTTCACTGATGATATTGAAGAAAATATCTAGGAAGTGAAGATAAGGTTGGTTAATTCACATATTCTCACACTTCCATATAGTAAAGAACGGTTTTTAATATACATTATTGAGTAAATGAATGGTTTTTTATGTGTTATTAGGAAGAATTATATTATGATAGCTTATTCTTGAAACCAATTGGAGGTTTAGGAGAAGAATTACACAACTCATGATTTAGAGTTACAGTTGTTGACCATTTAATTAATGATAATGAGTAATTATCTTAAAAGTGAATGGTTTGATATATATATTAATTAAATAATTTTAAATAATATACACACACCTAGAAAGATATAAATATTCACTAAAAAATATGGAAGGATTTAATGAAGGATTATGATTTCTAAATAATGTACTACCCTAGGAAAGTGAACTTTGTGGATAATTCTTTCAATATAAATAATAGTGATAGATTATATATAATGAGGATAAAAAAATATCCAATATTTATGAATTTTAAATGGATATACATTTGATCAATTATAGATGGGGATAAATATTATCTTTCTTAAATGAGTGATGGATCAATAATATATAAAAACATTATGGAGGCATAAAAGAAGGATATAGAGTTATATGATAAGGTTGGAAATGTTCCATGAATAAATATTTATTGTGATAAAATGTGTACAAATTTGATAGTTTCTTATATATTTAATATTAAATAAATTATATCTCTTAGAAATCATTCAATTCATACAACACTATTTTTAAATGAAACATGATACACTATTAAAATATTGTTTTTAAACATGTTCGTTATAACATTGCTGTTATGATAGAGGGTAGGAATAGTAATTAATAAATTATTAAAAAATATATAGTTAAAAATGTATTAGATTTATTCCATGGTTATATACAAATAAAATATAAACTGAGAACTATATGAATGAAAATAAAATGTTTTCTATAAAATTATATTTTTCTAAAAGGATGTTTAGTCATGTTTTGAAAACATAATTATAAATTATTATTTTATACTATTAGAAATATATTTCAAAATATTATATGAAATTTTGAAATCATAATATCAAAATTACCAAAGGAATAATTTTTTTGTTTTTTCTAAAAAGATTAATTTTTCAATGAATAAAGAAAAATAATGATTTTTATTAACAATATGTGTTTTTAATGTATTTTCAAGCCCCATTTATTTTAATTTTGTTATTAAAGTAAAATCATATAAATTATATAGTTTTTGATAAAAATTATTTCATCCGAATCAATTTCAAATTAAATTTTTTTATAAAATGTTTTTCGACTTTTAAATGATTTTCTTTTGGAAAACCATTTCTTTGAAATATCTGTGAGTTTAATTTTAAATTAAATTCTTCTAATTATATGAATTTAATTGGAAAAATGGATTTAATATCTGAAATAATAAAATTTTGTATTATCTAATGAGGTCTACTTTTTTGATAATAATATATAGAGAAAATAGTGAAATCTATATGCTATGGGTAAGGAAAAATTTGGATTACAATTGGGTTAAACTGAAATGATAAAGGTAAATAATGGAACAAAAAATGTTTAATTACTATTGTATTATCATATATTGACCTTATATATAATAAGGTTGGTAAATTTTACATTTTTTATCCTTTTTTAATGATATATATTTTTATGGAATTATTTCACTTCAAAATTTCCTAATGTTCCATCTCTCCCACTTATAAAAGGACACCCCATCTTCTCCCGACTTCGCACTTACATAACCCAAACCCCTACATGTATCTTATTAACACCTAAATAACCCATTTTATAAGAATATAATTTAATAAAGTTCTCTATTAATTATTCCCCATCATCATATAAGCCTTTTTTAATAAAAAATCCAACAAAGGAAGGAATTTGGTGCAACCAAAAAATTTTCTATTCAAGAGGTAATATCCGGAACCTGGAATTTTATATTATTTATTCTTCAAACTCCTTTAAATATTCATAGAAATGGTGATATAATAACCTCATTATCATATATAAAATGATATTTTGTTATGATATGATCATTCCCTACTATAATCAACTTCTCCCTCAAATGGGAAATGAATCTATTGATCATGTGTATGGAGGACATCTGCCTTGCTAACATAATTAAATTAATTTCCATCACATATTCTCATGTATGGATATAATTATTTATATGTTTTGATATATATTATACTTATGATATAATTATACATATGGAATTATAATATCATATATATCTTTTTACATTCCATTATGTAATGAATAGAATAATGCCACTTGTGTGTACGACGGACTACCATCTCACAACGTAATGTGATTCATTTTCCACAAACTCTACTGATGGAAAATAATAATGATTAAATATATTTATATATATATACATTAATAATTACATTATGAAAATCCTACAAAAATAATATATCATATACTTTTTTACCTTACTGTCTATAAAAAATGATAACATCGTTCCTGTATAGGGAAACCTACAATCTTAAGAAGTTATTTTATTTCTTCCGGTAATTTTATTATTAACAAATCATACTTTTGGTATGAGTAATGGTATTTAAATAACTTATATGATATTTATGATATTATTTTCATCATTTAATAATTAAATAAGACATACCATATTTCATCATGATATTCTAAAGATGGAAATGTTACTCATGAATACAAATAGAATATTGTCTCCATGATTGTAATATAGTTCAATTTTCAAAACCGTATTTTTTGTTTATTTTATAAAATATAATTTATTTTATAAAATTTTAGTTATTTAATGGCCATCGTATAGGATATTTTTAGTTAATGATCTATTTTACCTTGTTCAATATATGAAATTCATTTTGGATATATGATCCATTTAACAATAAAATGTCCAATATGAAATTAATTCATTATGTAATATAATAATAAATAGTAAAAATTAAAATAAATGTGAAAATTTTTCTTAAGAAATTAAATATTGTACATATTTTTATCTTTCAGAAATATAAATAATTCACTTGATAAATTGGGATCTTGGTAAGGGATCCGTCTAAGTAACCATTTTTATCAGGCCATGACGATTCCCTCATTAACTCTCTCTATATTTCATTAAAGTAATACAATGCTTATAAATTTTATATATTTCTCTAATAATTATATACAAAATATTATCCAATCTATTGATAGGGTAATACGTTACATATAACTGTCTCTCAAATGATTTATTTAAAGAATATTTATTGATTATGTTATGAGGCATGATTATGCTACAAAGTTCATTCAATGACTAATAATTATGTTTATTCCTTATGATTGATATCATTATCTTGAAAAAATATTCATTTATATAAAATTAATGTGATGGGTGGGATCATATTTAAATATTAATGGGGTAATTTTTTACTTTATTCGCACATCATGTATAGGATTACAGAGTAAACCTAATCCATAATGGGGCTTTTTCAAACATGTGATGTTGTCTTGGTAGTTATACTTAAAAAAATTGTGTCATTTTTTATTCCATTTCCACATTACCATTTTTTCAGTATCATATAATACTGTTATATTTATGTTATTCATCTATTTGATTACTCATGTACTATCTCTTTTATGATATCATGTTATACCTTTGACTCAAATGTTATGATTATTTTTCATGATTATTACCATATTGAGATTTTCCCAATGATTTCTTTATATATTATATAGTTAATTCCAAATATATTTAATAGAATTAATGGATTTTAGTACCACACTTTGGAGAAAAAACAAGGAATCCATGTTTTAGTTTCCTTTTTAGTAATATGAATCAATTTTTATAATGACATTAGGCCATCATGATCCATGTTTTTTAATAAAGGATATTTATGTTTATAAATCATTTAATAATATATGTTAAACACATGGATAATATTATAATTTAATGTTTCAGGAACTGAGTATGGTCCCCATCAATACAAGAACTAACAAATGAACTATTTAAAGAACCTCATAGCTTATCAATCTCTATAAATCTTGGAAGTAAAAATATTTTTAGAGATTTGAAAGTGTATTTCTTATGGTAAAAAATGAAGAAGGATATCTTATAATATGTATCCTTGTGATTGTAATATCAGTAGTTAAAGGGTAGAAAATAAATTTCTATGGATATGTAACAACTATTACCGATACTAGAATTGAAATGGGATAACATCACAAATGATTTTCTTATCAAAATCCCACCAAAAAATAAAGTCCATAATGTTATTTTGGATGTAGTTTATTACCCTATGAAGTTAGAGAGAAGATTTATCTATTGATATACAATCAAATATATACATTATGAAAGTGGAAGGGGTAAATTAGTAACCAGAATCTATTTTATCTAATTGGGATGTGATATTTTTTTGAATATCTTGAGAAGTCCTCGGCAAGAACTAGTTATAATGTTTTATTTCATTACTACTTATGATTCTCATATTAATGTTTTATCTTATAGGATAATTCATGTGACATAATAACCACTCCAAACCCTTTTATCATGTTCTAATATTAATATTTGTTCTAAATATTTATTTTTTGGTTGATTTGGATAGTGTTTTTGAGATACAAAGCATTTTTAGTGGGGCTCACAGTTAACCCTCAATGTTTGTCAAACCATGTTGAAACCATATGATTTAGGTATAAGACTTTTCATTATATATTTTCATAGTTATTGCAATGTTTTTATAACTATTTGGACTAATTTTATGATTCCCCATTTCACACTGGTGAGGGATATAAACTTTTCCCATGGTTTTGAAAACCATTCAGACAAATAGTTTATAGTGCCAATAATTATAAAAAAAATTAAAAAAAATCACCTCCTATGGTAAAAACCCAAAATATATATCCCCCATTTTGGTCATGGAATTAATGAGATCCTAGGTTAATCCTCCTTCTTTAATTTATATCATTTTTTATCTTCTTCACTTAGATTATTTGTTTCATCTTTATTGTATGGTCTCCAACCATTTTCTCCTTATATCTTATAGTTTTTTAATCTTATTTCCACTAGATTCATGTTACACATTTTTTGCGTATTCCCCTGAACATAATTTTATTTTTTCTTGGTTTTACATTCTACAAAAAATTTATTGTATATTAGTATTTTTATTTATGATTATTTCATTGATTACACACACACTATTTCATGTAGGTGGTTCTGCAGTTTTTCTATTTCATTATAAAACATGGGTTCTTGATCCATTCAAATGAATTTTCCTTGAGTTGATAGTTATTTTTAAATGGGGTAGAATTGTTTTTTAAATTTTTTTCCTAAATCATGTGGTTTTATAATTGTTTTCAATGATTATTTGTGAGTATCATGCATTTGATAAAATTTCTAAATGAACTCAAATTAGGTTTGATTGATTAATGTGGTGACAATGGATTTCTAATTATATCACATTATTTGTTGGGGTAATTAGAGTAATGATGGTTTAGGTTGGGTACCTTGGTTCTTCTAAATTATCATCTGGATTCCCTATATGAATATATATGCTTGTTATAATGAATTTTTTCCTCTTGATGTATTTTTCTGGTTATTCCCATGAAAAAATAAACATATAAATTCATGTAGTTAAGAACCTATACATGTATGCATGTGTATACATATATGTTTGTGTGTATAAGCATGTGGAAGCTCTTCATAATTTGTATTTGATATCGTGGTACTAAAAAAATTTATAGTTCATTTGATTCAATTTAACTGACAGGAGCTCAAAAAGAGATTTATCGAAAGGGTTTTCAAGAAAAAATTTAACATTACATTGATTTATTTAAAAATAATTTTTATTTATAAATTGTTTTTTATAGGGATTTCACCAAAAGTTTTATTGAATGGATTTTTTATAAATCTTATTAGAGTTATTTGATTGATTTAATCTAAATGGTTTTTAATGGGTTCATGGGAATGATGCACCTAGATTTAAATAAGAAAGTCCAGTTGAAACATTGAATTGTATTCTGCTATATCTTGGTGAAAATTAATTGAAATCCTCTAGTCATATGGGTGGACATGGTATGAGGATGGGCTGAGAACTCTAGTTATTTCATATTGATTTGTGATTGAGATTATCTCTACTCATTGAATAACTCACCTCTATATTATATAATAATTATGGAATCATATAATTTTTAGTGTTTGGGAGAGACGATACTATTTTTTTTGTGATTATTGGGACTATATCGCCATCATAGGTAATTTCTATGATGGAATATTGGGACTATATCACCTCACGAGATATTTAAGAATTATCAAGATATTGTATAATTATTTTATACCTATTTTTCTGGGAAATGTAACTACCTGATGTTGTTTTTAAGTTCTGCTTTACTCTATTGTCTACACTTTGTATTAAGTTTATTTTCTTGTTAATTTTAGATCATTTTTTATTTATAGTCACACAATATTATTTCACCTATTGGTTTCACATTTAAATTTGTTTTCTCCATTATATGGTTTGGTTTTCTACCAAAAAGCGAAATTAGAATATAGTTTATTTTGAAGGAAATAGTGTGGAATGGCTTTAAAATATTTTATTTAAAACATTATGGATTTTAAATATGATTTTATAAAAAGTTAAATTTTTATTTTTTCCTCAAAAAAGAAAAAAAATTCTTTCATTGTTTATTTCAAACTTGATTTTATTGAATTTTTTGAAATGGGAAATGCATGGACCTTTTGATTACTTCCTACTAAGTACTATTATTATTACACCCTATTTCGTCCAATCAGTGTTGATAGACCTGAGTCTATTTTCCTATTTCATATAGAATTTTAGATTATCTCTCTAAGAGAGGGTTCCTTATGGGCCATATATTTAATTCTTCAAAATGTATTTTATCTCAAAATTTTGTTTTAAGTTCTTATTAATATAAGTATTCTATTTTTTCAAGTTATGATTCACACATTGTTGTCCATATTTAGTATGTATATTATTTCATTGAAATCATTATCGAGTGTTGGTTACTTGATTCCTTGACTTTTTCCATATCATGGGGATTGTAAATATATTTAGAACCTTATCACATGCTAGTTCTGTTGTCTTGTTTGGGTTGTATAAAGTTGTTTTATCAAGAAATGGTATTAATGTATCCATTTTGTTTTATATAAGTCCATTTGGTTGGACATTATAACTGATGGAACTCAATAGGTTGGATTGGGAAGAGTTTCATGAGCTCTTACCCACCATAATCCCCAAGGGTCCATCATAAGATAGGCTTAGATTATATTGTTTGGGATTTTTTTCATTGTATTGTAATTTGGGGGAATATATAGAGGAGTGACATGGTAATACTTTGAGATTTCAAAAGGCTTGGAAAGAAATATGGAACTTGATTATATGTTTCATGATGTCTCCAAATACTATTTATGTAGTCAAGACATGGTCCATAATGACTTGTGACCATGAAAAAAATTGAAACTTTTCACATCTTGAATTCTTCATTGAAATCATTTGGATTCATAAAGATTTAATTTTGATATTTTTTTTGAGATAAAATGTAAAAATTATTTTTACACTCTTTATTTTAAAGTAATGACTTTTTTGAAAATATAATTTTTTAGGGTGATCAATGAATCCTTTTTGGATTTAAATGGATTTTGAGGTAAATATTTTGTGTTGAATTGGAAATGGATTTTGATTTTAGATGATATATTTGGAGTTTAACAAAGACCCATAAATGATTAAATAGAATACTTGTGTGGTATTGAAATGATCAGAATTTGGATATTAATGTTAAAAACTATTTTGAGGAACTAAAAGTGGTTTTCATGTAATGTTTTTAATTTTGGAAGGACTAATGAGATGTTTTAATTTTTCAATGTTTGAGATATTTAAATCGAGTTGAATTATTTTACTAATCTCATTTTTTCATTATTTCGTGAGTTTATATTTAATTATTTTGATTTGGATTTAAAATTTTAATATTATTTATTGGGTTTTACATTTATTTAATTATTTAGAGTATTCCCCCAAAAATAGTTATGAATATACATAATCGTTTGAGAGTGGATTTTCCAATTGAATATATCACCCATACATGGGATAGAGTAGATGGGCTAGTTTTTTTGGGACGTTTTCCATTATTTAGAGGTGATATAAGTTCTAGTGAGGAAGAGAAGTGCCTTGAAAAAGTTTAATGATCCTTACAACCCTTATGGACTCATGATTTTGTTAGAGTTAAAGCTATTTTGGGTTTGTCTGTGGGGTTTAGTTAGGGTTATTGGAAGATCATCATCCCATATTAGTTAAAAGATATGATTTCATGGGTTCCCATTATGATCGTATTTTTAAATTATTTACTTCCTGATGATTTTAAGAAAAAAATGGAAGATATTATCATTCTACATCGAAGTAAATAGAAAGTTATTGAATACATATACCATCTCAATGTGTTTGTTCCCTTTTCTGTAGAGATTGATTCATGACATCACATGAAGTGTCATGAGGTCATGAATGGTATACACTGATATATTAGCTCCCAGGACCTTCGTGGTAGGAATATCTAGTTTTAGGAGTTGTTAGATGAGGCATAAATATATGAGTTAACCATTTTGGTAAAACATATTAAGATTATGGGTTTTTTCATCTTGAGATAGTAAAGGATCCCCATATAGTGACTCATATGGACCGGAGGAGTATATCTCATGTGAACACCCTCATTTTTTATTCTTTAAAGAATATGTATCATCTAGAGTTATTCATGTGTATTTAGTACAATCATTACAAATAATCTTTCTTAGATGTTCCAAATACTTTCAATAATAATGGTTAGCTGGGACACATCCATGTTTTTTTCTATAAAAAATTCCATTTGGGAAAGGTATCCACTTCAGTTTCATGATCTAAATTAGAGGACCTAATATCTCTTGTAGATGTTTTCCTAATTCCTTTATTACCTATCATGTTCATTTAGATGATGATTGTGTCTTTTGGTGTGTTATGTTTATGGGATTCTTTATTTCATGTTCATGTGCTGGGTGAGTAGTTTTTTTTGAGGAATCTAATAACATAAGTGTAATAGGTTTATTAATAATCTCTATTAGGATTGTACTTATAAGAGGAAACAATGGTTCTTTTATTTCATTGGTTTTACAATAATGATTATTAAATTTATCTATTCTGGGGAGATCTACTTTGGTTCTCTATTCCATGAAAATTCGGTTGGTTTAGAAATGTGTAAGTGTTTTAGTGATTTGATTCCAAATTCACTATTTCTTATAGTTTGTTCCCACAACTTTTCCTCCATTCAGATAGAACCCAAGTTCTATCTTGGTGTATAAAGGGTTTATGAGAATATAATTGTCACACCCTTACCTCTCCCAAAAATTTTATCTTATTCATCCATTTATATTTATTCATGTTTATGAATTTAAGGTCAAGATGGAGAAATTGTTGGATTTCAGGGTATTTTGTGCAAGGAACACGGTTGGTCTGCATTGTTTTTCATAGCATACATAAACTATCCAATTTGGGTTTTTTATATTTCAGTAAAATTTTTTATGATTAGAAATTTTTCCCAGCTCTACATCCCAAACATGGAGTTCCTTATTTTTTTAAAGTGAGGTTGTACTGATTTAAAATGTTTTGAAAAATCCTTGTGACCAAATTGTGAGAAGTTCCTAAAATCTTATAATTTTTGTTTTTATAAAAATCCCACACTAGTATTAGTACCCTAAATTGGGTATTTTCCTCCCCATTCAGATTTTATGTGAATTAGAACCTTGGTATCTCTTCCTCTTTCCTCCTACCATAATTTTTGTGGTTCTTCTCTTCAATTCGTGGTGTCACCATCAATGTGTAGACTCCAATCATCTTATTTTTCAACCATCTCTTTGTTTATTCTTCTTCATTTACTTATAATAATGTTGGATGAAATGTTTATATGGATATAAACTTAATGTGATTCAGTTATTGGTGTTAAGGTGTGTCGATATCATCTTGGGAATTAGTCTTTCTATTTTTTATGGTTTCATTGAGTTATGATGCTATTTGAGTTAGGTGGTTTTCTTATTTCACTTTTTCATTACACAGAATTGGTGTTTAAGACTTTATAAAGAATTTTAATTGAATTAATTATTTTGTTAATGGGGAAGAAATGACTTTTAAATTAATTACTAAAGAGTACAATTTTATAAATAGATTTTGATTATTTTGGTATGTTCTATTTGTTTGATTAAATTTCTAAATGGTTTAAAATTACGTTCAATTACATAAATTTTTTCAATTGAATTTATAAATAATTCAGATTATTTTATTATGGGAATTAGTGTAATGTTTGGTTGGGTTATATTCCATGGATCTTGTGAATTAACATTTTAATTCCATATGTGAATAGTATTGGTTGTGATTATAGTTTTTTAGATCCCCTGGATTGTTTTTATTGTTTCTTATCATGAATAAATTAACACATATATTCATGTCTCTATGTACCTTTACATTTATTAAAGGGTATACATATATATGTGCATGTATATATTTTTGGGATCTTATGGGAATGCTATATTGAAGTCATGGATCATAAAAAAGGTTCATCGTTCCTAAAAATGGATTTGGAAGAGTGAATTACTAATGGAGATTTAGTGAAATGTTGTTTAGGAATATTTGGAACTATCCAAGAGATTATTCTAAATGAATTTTATTTAAAAAAATCCAAAGGTTTATTTCAAAAAAATTGACACAATTAATCATTTGATATTTTTATATAGGTTTTTCATTTATTTGACTTTATTTGGTATTTGAGGGGTTGTTGGGAAATATTCCCTAACATTTAAATAACAAGGTTGGGTTAGAACTATGAATTTTATTCCTCTATTCCTTGGTGCACTCTCATGGAATCCCTATAAATGGAATGTTGGTTTCACATGGATGGTGTGCGAATTGGGATGTTCACTCTAGTTGTTTAATGTTTGTCTGCGATTAAGTTGTTTCTTAATCATTATCTTCCCCACATCCATCTTGTAAAATCATTACATAATCTTAGTTAATTTAGTGAGAGGCGAGAGATTATAAAATATATGTCCTAATTAAATGAACTATATCCCCATAGTATGAAATTTTTATAATGGACTTTTCCATAGATGAGGCTACTGTAGAGTATTCATGTGGGTTATTAACTTTTATTTCATATTTTAAGCATACATATGGTTCCAAAATGAGGAAATACAGGGTTTTATGACAATATGCTTAATAATGCTTAGGATAAAAAATTGTTATTTTAATCATATTATCAATGGAAATGCCACTTACAGTTATTATGTGTTTTTCTAGATGACTCAATTGTTTACTATTTTTATTATGGATACTCCAATATTTATATCATATAATTATTGATTTTTGGTCCTTACATGGTATCTCTCATACTGTTTTCCCTTTAAAATCATTATTCTTCCACTTTTGGTTTGGATTTTTAGAAAAATTGGTTTTAAAAATGGTCTATATTAAATTAAATAATGTGGAAAATTTATAGATTTTTTTGATTGAAAAAATTAGTTTTAATAATTTTTTTATAAAATAAGGTTTTAACTTTTTTTTATTTTTAAAAATAAAAAAATATCTATTATATTTTATTTTAAATGATATTTTATGTTCTTTTTTCAATGGGTAAGTACACAGAATATCTTGTAATTTCTTATAAGGCACTGTTATAATGACACCCATATATTTTTAGATGGAATTGTTATAACCAAGTTTGGTTTATAGGATGTCATACAATTTTGGATTCTCTCACTGGGTGATAGTTCTTTGTTGAAGGGTGGTGAAAATGAGGCTACATAGAGATCATGTATGGTTTCTATTTTTTATCATGTTATAAATCTTATATCTCAAATTATTTTTTATATGGTCATTTAGATATGTTTATTTTTTTATTTTTGCTATTATGTGTACTCATTTATGCTTTTTAATCAATATTTCTTGTTGCTAAATTGTTTTTCCCATGTTCTAATTCTTTGATTCCCAGGAACTTATTTCATCATATGGGGATTGAGAGAACACATTATCTGTTACCACAAGTTATTTGAGGTGTTCATTTTGTGGATGACGTAATATGGTTTGTGATAATTCATAAATTGTAAGATATACTGATATCGTCTCTATATTCCAATAATGGTTGAGATCAAAACCAATTTTCTGTTGAGTTTTCTTTCAAAAATATCATTCCCCTAGGGATTCAGATGGATCTTTATGAATCCATCTATGGAAAGAAGTGTTGAAATTGTACATAATATGAGGAAGTAAGATAATTAATGATATTATAACCCATTCTAGTTTAGGGAATGTATAAAAAATTATAGAAACTCAATATTTCATCATTACTCCTCAATGTCGATATATAAAATATGTTGGAAATCATCGAAATGATAAATAAATCAATGATGGTGAGAATTTTTTTGAATCAATTATTCTATGAAGGAGTTATAATATATTTTTAATGAAGATAAATCTGAGCCCTAAGTATATTGACACATTATATATTCATGGATGAATTAAGAAATTAGTTTGTCACTTAGAACTCCCAGGAAACCTCTGTTATATTCATAATGTGTTCAAGATAACTCTCATGGTGAATAACATATATGATCCATAAAAAGTTCAAAATAATGAGGTAATAATTATATTTAATGATATTTCCTATGAATAAAATCCAATATAAATCTTGGATAATATATATAATATTTCACGGAATATGTATACTCACCTAGTTAAATTTCATTAGAGGAATCATAAATTTGATTATGTTATATAAGAAAATGAGTATGTAAGTAAAACATTTATCCTTATTTATTTGTAATAGAGTGATTGAATTTTTAGTTTCAAATAATTTTTAATGGTGGTAGAATGAAACATCTAAAAATTTTAGATGTAATTTGTTTGAAATAAAACATGAAATATTTGATATTTTTTCATACATGAATCTTAGAGTCTATATGAATAAAGATATACTAAACCATTATAACTAAGATGTTAAATTGGAATTAATGAATAATAATAAAATATTTATGAAAAAATATATATAAATGATTTTATTAATTCAATTTTTTTGATTATTTTATAATAAATATGTACTCAATTTTTTGTAAATCCATTCTACACATCAATAGTTTGTTTTCTTCAAAAATTGTTTTTGAAAAATTTTCTCTTGTGAAATTTATAAGTAAAGTATAAAATTTCTAGAATTTTTATTTCATTAAAATTTAATTGTTGAAATAAAAATGTTAATATTAACATAGAGTGAAATTTTAATATTTCATTAAAAGATTTGTTTTTTAGTGAATATTGAAGAAAGTATTTATTAAAAATTATAATTTATTTTAATGTAAATATACCATTACTTTTTCAATTTGATCTTAATGTAAAAAATGATATTTTAATTTTAAATAATCTTTTTAATTGAATAGTTATAATAATTATAATTTACTTTTTTATATGTTATATATTTGGCTTTGAAACACATTTTTCATAAAACAAATTATGTGTGCAATTTTTTTCCTTAATAAATTAATTCTATCCCAAATTATTAATGGTTATAATGTAATTTATAGATTATATATTAGATATATTAATTTAAAAATCTATTTATGGATTTTATAAGGCTTTATGTAATGACCTGCTTACTCTCATCGTCTTGATAATACAATGAATCATTACTAGGCCTTATAGGACACCCCCAAGATGCCAAAGGCTGGAAATAAATGCTAAAGGGTTTTTAATGCAAGTGGGGGAAGATTTAACCTTAAAGAAATAATACATTAAGAAAACGACCATTTTATGATGCATGATAAAAACAATAAAACTCAACCATCAACCTTATAACAAAACCATACCAATGTGTACTACATCAGAAGACAAAGAAACTATCAAAGTAAACAGTAAAAGAATAACTAAAGGATCCAATATGACCAAAAGACTCCATGATCCACAGATCAATTCTCTAATATCACCAGAAATCCTAAGTATCACAATGTGGTGTTAAATACATGTGATACCTTACCTTTTCCAATGTCCCAGATTATAGCAACAGCAAAAGATCCAATTTTCCAATGTAGGGGTGAGTATAAAACTCAATAGGTTTTCTCCAATGAATTCCTTACTCATGTCACTAGGATATAATGGTTAGAAACATTTATATAAAATAGTTTATATAAACAAATCCCAAAATAGTTTATAACTAAATATAAAGTCTCAAAATAATTTAAAACCAAAAGTAAACAAAGGTTATTGTCAACCAATTTACAGAAATTCACATTTCCCAAAAAACATCCAAACATGGCTTTAAAACCATTTCTCATTAACATTTTGGCATATCCATTCCATTCAATTTATTCACACATCCAACTATGAATGATTCATTATAAAAGTTCCATGCTCATGAGTGGTCTCTCATCCAATCACTTTATGTCCCAATGAAACACACCCATGATCCAAGGTTAGGTACCTGGTACCCCAATGGTACACATACCTTATTTAAGGGAATGTTAAACATGAACTCACACATACCATCTATGAAAAAACCATTCAAATGAACCAATTCAAACCATTCCAATAAAACTGTCATTTTATAAGGAAAAAAAGAAAAAAATTCAAAACAACAATTTCATTTCAATAAAACATCCCATTTTATTGAAATAATATAATCAAATCCATGTGATCCAATTATAGAAAATATAAATTAAAAATCCATATTTTAAAATCAAGAATAAAACACTATAATAAAAATCACCAATTTTATAGATTTTCCATAACTATCACTAAAGAGGGTTTCTAGAAATCATAAAGCATAAAATTCACAATAAAATCCACAAGAATCAATCAACTTGAAACCATTATTCATTTCTACTAAGAGGAGTTTATATTGAAGCCACCTACCTCAACAGTTTTGACAAAAATCAATAACAGATAAAGAATGATCAAGAAAAGTAGGTTCATTCTCCATGAAACTGCCTTAGATATCTTCTCTAACCTGTAACAAGAGAAAATATCATTATATTCGGAATAAAAAATCATATATCTACCAATAAAGGGAATATATCATAGAAACTAATAGGAGAGGATAAATATATCTAAGTAGATCTATATAAACACAACAAGAACAATGAAGAATGACACTTACCATAAGAATCATTCTTGAAAACACCAAGGGACGGCTCCGGATTGATTCCAAATTTCATGGGAGAGGTTCTACTACCTTAAATGGAGAATTATACCATGTTAAGGCCACCAAGGAGAAAAAATTAGGGATTTATAGGAAAAAATAAGTGAGATACTATTTTTAGGATCTAACATTAACTCTACGCACAGTTAGTTTACATGTTTAGGCAAGCCATGTGTTAACTATGTGTTAGATACTACCTTAAGGAAACCCTCACATGGCCTCATCACATGGTTTCCCTAACTATGAACACACCGTGCCGACACTACTGCCTCAAAACTACTACTATGCATGGTTTCTTTAAGGATTTTTACATGATTTAGGAAAATCATGTGTAGACCATTCACATCCCCTTTTCCTTGAAACTTATTGAAATTTCACACTACTCTCCCATACATTAACCTTAAATTTTATAAACATAAAAATTACAAGGTAAGGGTTACATACTAGAAACTGGGGGTATTAAATTCTCCCCACCATTGGTTTTCCATCCCCAAAAGGTAGAAAACCATCACTGCCTTGAAAGAGTTCTTGCCATTGCTCTTTCATTTCCTTCTCATGTTCCCAAGAATCTTCCTGAATCTGACTATGTCTCTATAAAACCAGAACTATATGAGGATTTTTCATGCAAGTCCTTCTCTTTACTATCCAAAATTTACACCAGGATATGTACCAATGAAGAATCTAGCTTTAGGTCAAGATGTTCCCATCTGATCACATGGTCAAGATAAGGCTGATACTTTTTCAACTCAGATAGGTGAAACACATTGTGTACTGAACTAAAACTTGGTGGAAATTCCAACTGATGTGCCACATCTCCAACCCATTCCAGTATCTCAAAAGGGATAATATATCAGGGGAATAAATTTCCATGATTTCCAATATGATGATGTCCAAGCCTTGTAGAGATCCTTAATAACACATGATCACTCACTATGAGCAACAATGGTCTTCAGTGATGATCCACATATAATTTCTGATGGATTTTAGACGTCTCCATCCTATTTCTAATCAACAAAATCTTTCCATCATTTCTTGGACATGGATAGGCCCAACTAGTGAAGTCTCAATTATTTCCACCCAACAAAGTTCATAATAACTTGAACACACATACAATGCTTCAAAAGGATCCATATGTATCAAGTCCTGATATATGTTATGATACGAGAACCCCACTAATGGCACATGATCTTCCAATGAGCCACCAAAATCTATTACAAAATCATGCAACATGTTTTCCAATATCTCTATCATCCTTTCAGATTTCCCATCCATCTGAGGATGATACTCCATACATGTAGTCTACTATGCCCCAAGGTATTTTTATAAGGATGTATAGAAATGAGATATGAACCTCAGATCTCTATCTAAACTATCGAAACTAGTGTTTTGTGTCTCTTTACGAAATCTTGGATATATATTTTAGACAGATCCGCCACCATGTGATTTTTAAAAATAGGGATGAAATGGGCTGATTTTGTGAGCCAATCAACAATCACCTATATGGAATCATGTTTTTGAACCATTCTTGGGAGACATGTAATGAAATCCATGGTTATATTCTCCTATTTACACACCAAGATAGGTAAAGACTGCAACATACCCGTCGTTCGTTTCTATTCTTCCTTAACTTTCTAACAAGTTATTCTTGTAGAAACGAACTCATCCACTTTACATTTCATTTAGCTCCAACAAAATTGTGCCTTCAATGCCTTATAAGTCTTCTGTATACTAGGATATACAACCCATCTGGAATGGTGGTATTCATAAAGAATTTTTTCCTAACAACCCATAGGTACTACCATCTCATCTCTAAACCACATCACTGAACACCTTCTAAGTTTCTATCCCTCAATGGTCTCCCCACTATTGAGTTTTGAACTCATAACCAAGCATTTTCCATCATATGTTTGGGTCTATTTAACGATAATTACAAAATAAGGAACAAAGTAAACTAAAAATAAAACCACAACATCACCTAGGTATTCACATTACACATTTTATGTTGGTTAGGACTGACATCAACTGCCACTCATTTAAAGCTTATTTTACCAACTGAGCATATGAATTTCTGGTTAATGCATGTTCCACTGTATAACCTTTACCCGGTTTATACATCAAGTTAAAGAAAAACATCAGAATATACATTATCCATATACATTCCTTATATTCAAATCTAATTGTGAGAAAATATTTTTTAAGATCTTACAATCTATAAACATAGTAAATTTTTCACCAAAGATATAATGATGCTAGGTCTTCAAGGAATGGACAGTTATAGGTAACTCTAAATCTAGTGTTGGGTAATTCTTCTCATGAACTCTCAAATCCCTTGAACCTTAAGAAACCATATTATCTCCTTTCATGAGAACACATCCCAACCCATATCATGAAGCATCACAGTACACCACATACTGATGCCTTGATTCTAGAAAAATAAATATAGGTGCTGATGTAGGAAGAAATTTGAGATTTTGAAAAGACTTTTGGAATTCCTCAGTCTATTGTAATGGAACTTTAATCATTTTCAGTGCTATCATTCGTGAATATATTAATGATAAGTATCTCACAAATCATCATTAATAACCACCTAGACCAATAAATCTTTGTATCTAAAATACATTCCTGGAGTGTTTCCAAGATAAGAAACCTCCTATTATTTTCTGATCCACTGAAACAACTTTTTCATAAATTACATAGCCAAGGAAGCATACCTCTTGTATCCAAAAAACACACTTTGACCATTTGGCATACAACTGATGATCTCTCAAGATTCCTAACACTGTCTCCATGTGTTTCTCATGTTCATCCCTTTTTCTTGAATACACAAACATGTCATCCATAAACCACATAACAAAAGAATCTAGATATCTCTAAAATATCCAATACATCAATTCCATAAAGACCAATGGTGCATGCTTGAGACCAAAAGGCATTACTACATATTCATAATGGAAATATATACTTATGAATGCTATCTTCGGAATAACATCCGTATTAACTCTCAATTGAGGATATCCGGAACGCAAATCAATTTTAGAGAACCAATGAGATCCCCTCAATTATTAAAACAAATTATCAATTCTTGGAAGTGGATATATGTTCTTTATTGTAACTTGGTTAAGATTATCATAATCAGCGTACAGCTGAAGAGTTCCATATTCTTTTTTTACGAACTAGAATGGTGATGCCCCTAGAGACACACAGGGATGAATGAAACATTTTCTTTCTATCCCCTCTAACTACACATTTAATCCCCTTAACTCTGTTGGTTCCATTTGATATGATGAGAGTGAGATATGACTGATCCCCAAAAGGATATCAATCATAATATTTGCTTCCATTATCGATGGTAAATGATAGAAATTATTGGGAAAACATCTGGATATTTATCCACGACTATTGGAAAACAGCTATTTGAGATCTCTTCCATCAATGAAAAAATCAACACCACCAACTATTAAGAGATATTTCCCACTTCTAGTTCCAACAAACTTGTTTTACCTATCTTCACAACCCTTTTTCCTATGAAGATATGCTCAACGCCATCCCTAGTTGTGAAAGTAACTATCCTTCTATAAGAATTGAGGTGATCCTTGAATAGTGTTAAATAATTAGTACTAAGGATTACATCAGATACATATATTTACAACACCAAGAAGTCCCATTTCAGTTCAACTCCATCAATGGTTATAGAACATTCTCTACACACAAAGGCTTGACATTATCTTTCACCGAGAAGGTTTTGATTTCTTCACATTGAGGGAATCACCTCAAGTATTAAACATAGAAAATGAACAATATTAGAATAAATTAAGGAATAAGACACAAAAATATCAAACATCACTTGCATAAGTGTCAAATTAAAAATAATCATACATCTCACCATAGATGGTTCTACGTGATCATCTGCAATCATCTAGTCAAATTCGTACCAGTGCTTCATTACTCCACTCTACTCCATTTTCCCATGATGATATTTCAATTATTAAGGAATCATGGGATTCCTATAATCAACATGGATAGCTCTGCTATGATGAAAAGTCTAATTCAGCCCCCCTTATCCAATCGAAGAATACGATGCATGTGACACAAGAGATGTGTCTTGAGCACCTGACCTTGAAGTACTACGATAATAGATCTTCTATTACCCCATTTTGTTGAAAGAATGGAATTCTCTCGGTTGTGTTTTACACACTCACTTAATGTGGTAAAATGATCCACATTGGAAATATCACTCCTTTTTGTGGGTCTTGGCAGAGGAATTACTGATCCAGTTATCTGATTCTGAGTCCTGCTCCAACCTTTGAAATAGGTGTCCCTCTTCTTCTTACTCCTAACATTAGATTTCCTACCATTTAGTGTAGGTATCATTGTACTTCCTCCCCCCATAGATCCTGAGATATCATGTTCATCCATTGTTTCTCTATTCATTATCTCTGTATAATCCATAATACAGAGCACCACAAAAATTCGACCAAATATCCTTCCATAACACTATTTCAAAAGTGTTGGTCTTTAAAGCCACACTCACCATAACTTCTCATGTAAAGCAGACCAAAGGCATGAATTTATATTCATATTCTATGACAAAAATATTTTCTTGCTTTAGGCTGAAGCATTCCATCATTCTTTGGATCCTGAAAATGTGATTATAGAATATTTTGATAACCAATTCCTCAAAAGTTTATCATGTATACCCTTGATCCAGTTTAGTTTTCAATGCTAGATCATGCCATTGACATGCATGATCCACGAGCATATAAGATGTCATATTGAATTTCATCTCCATTGGTGTGCCAATGAAATCAAAGATATGATTCATCATATTCAGTCACACCTACACATTTTCAGGTTCTGAATCACTCTAGATGATGGGTGGATTCTACTTCATGAACTGGATAGAATGTTCCACATGCTTGGCTCATCCATCTGATTCCCCATATCCACAGAATGAAGTGATTTAATGATACTCTAGGACAAATCTTGGTTCACATGTGGCTTTGGTGAAACCACATTCTGCATACTTTCTTTTGGTTTATTTCTATAACACCTACCAGGTTTTATTTAATAAACAACAAAAAACTATCTAAGTCTCACTCTCTAGCAACCGATGTCTTAAAATTTAAATTTCTATCACATTAACTATTACAACATTTCATTCCAAAATCAACCATTTTTAAAAACATGAAACATTCCTTTTGAAGATCAAATTACTTTCAAAATAAAACAATCATGATCTTTTCAAAGTATTTATTTTGAAAACAATCTCATGCTTTTAAAAATTCATCACTTTTACATAATACAAAAATCATTAATCCTAATGAAATATACAATATAGGTGGTAATTCATTTCTCCACAGTTCTTGTCATGCTTTATTTATTAGTTAAACCCATTACAATGATATTTCCATAATTCTATAATTTTCCCTAAAACACTTATTTACCCAACTCCCTAGTAACATTAAGTTCAGCATAAAATGGTTAGCTAGGTCATGTTGTTGTCTACATTTAATGTTCCAAAAATCATACTCTATTCTAATATCACAACCCAAAGAATAGACAAGAACAAATTTCAACTAAAAAAAACAAAACTAATGAATACTTTTTCGTCATAGAAAGGACCAAGTTGATACCATTTGTAAGAACCCGCCTATTCTCATTTTCTTAAGAATACAATGAATCATTAATGGGTCTTAAGAGACATCCTTATGACACCAAAGGATGGAATCAAATGTTTAAGGGTTTCCAATCCATGTGGGGGATAATTTACCCTTTAAGAAATAAACCACTAACCCAACATCCATTTTTTGATTCATGATAAAAACAAGGAAACTCAACCATAAAAATTATAAAAAACATACTTAAGTGTACTAAAGTGGAAGATAAAAAAATATAAAATTCTAAAATAAAAACTAAAGACTCCAAGATGACCACAAAACTCCATGTTCCACATCTCCATGCTCCAACATCACCAAAAAGCCCAAGTATCATGATGTGGTGCTAAATAGGTGTGATTCATTACCTTTTCCCATGTCCTGAAAGATTGCATCTGCAAAAGCACCAAAGTTCCAAAGTAGGGGTGAGTATAAAACTCAGTAGGTTTTCTAAAAAAATTACATACTAAATCCACTAGGATAGAAAGGTTATAAATATTTATATAAAACATTTTATATAAAATAATTTTAAAAAATAGTTTATAACTAAATATAAACAAGTCTCAAACCCATTTTAAACCAAAAATAAAAAGTTCTATATTCAAAAGATTTCTAGAAAGTCGCATTTTTATAAAAAAAACAAGGATTTCAATCCATTTCTCATTAATGTTTTTTCATATCCATTCCATTTCACTTATTCACACATCCTACTTTTCTTGATTCATTATGATAGTTCCATACTCTTGAGTGGTTTGTCATCCAATAACCTTGTGTTCCAATGACACACACCCCCGACCCAAGTTCCCAAACATTGTACCCCAATGGTAAACATCTGTTATCGAGGGGTACATTGAACGTGAACTCACACAACCCAACTTTTACAAAACCATTCAAATAAACCAATTCAAATCATTCAAATAAAATTGTACTTTTATTGAAAACCAAAGAAAAACCAATTTAAAAACATCCATTTATTTTCAATAAGAAATACCATTTTATTGAAATAATCTAATAAAATACACATTCCACAATTCTAAAAAATTCCATTTTAAAATCCATATTTTGAAAACAATATTCAAACACATTTATCAAAAGCAGTGATTTTTCAAATTTTCCACAACCATCACCAAAGAGGGGTTGTAGCAGTTATAATGTATACAATTCACAACCAAATACACAAAAGGAAGTAAATTTGAAACCATTTCATTTAGTTCTACTAAGATTAGTTGACAGTGAATCCACTAACCTCAACTATTTTGATGAAAACAAAAAACTGACGAAGAGCACTCAAGAAAATCGTGTTGATTCTCCACAAAACCACCTTACATATCTTATCCTACCAACAAAAAGACAAAATATCATAATATTTGGCATCCAAAATCTTATATATACCTATAATGGGTGTATATATGATAAACCAAAATGTTAGGAGAAGTATATTGAAGTAAATCAATGAAAATGTGATAAGAATGGTGAAGAACAACACTTACCATAAGAATTAGGCTTGAAAAAGGCAAGGGAGGGATCCTTATTGATTCCAAATTTCATGGGAGAGGTTATCATACCTTCAATAGAAAATAATACCAATTCAGGGATAATAAGGAAAAAATGAAGGAGTTAGAGGAAAAATAAGTGATATCCTATTTTTTAGGATCTAACTTTAACTCTATGCACGGTTAGTTCGCACTGTTAGTTTGCATGGTTAGAAAACATGTGCGCTAACTATGGATTAGCTACTACATTAAGGGAACCCTTACATAGACTCCTCACATGGTGTTCATAACTATTCACACACCATTCCTATTCTACATCCTCAAAACTGCTAGTACACACTATTTCTTATAAGATTTCCATACGGTTTAAACAAAACGTGTGCATCCTCTACTCATCCCCTTTTTCCCGAAAAAATATTCAAGGTTCACAAAACTCTCCCATCCTTTACCCTTACACATTATAAACATAAAAAAATCACAAATTAAGTGTTACATACTATAATATAGAGGTAAAACACGTTATGTTGATGTAAATGAGGTTTTATTCTTAAATATTAATTTTTCTCAAACAGATAATCATTTCAATTTTCATTCATATTTAAAATTTAAATCTTCTAAATATAGAAATTGAATCTATTTAAAAAACATAATATTTTTAATTATAATAATTATTATAATATAATATTGAAACATTATTTTTAATAATATTTAATATTAATAAAATAAAAAATATGTTACCTTGGTTATGTTTTAAACGGGTTTATCGGGGGTTAAACAATGAAATAAGGGTTAGATTTCAACCCAGACTGGTAAAATGGTTGTTTTTTGAATATATTACAACATTATGATATAGAAAATTAGTAACTATCGATTTTGAAACACATTACAATGAAAATTGCATTTAATCATTAAAATATTTTATGAAATTCCATAATTGTCCCTCCCCTCACTTATAAATGGAAACCTATCATTCACCCATTAATCACACCACTTTAACCTTATAGATAAAAAAATTAATACCTAAAAACATTAATTGAATTATTACCTTCATCAAATATATTTTTTTCACTAATGAATTATACTTCTTGGATTTATGGATTAAGTACGCCAAAGGTGTTCACTCAAAGAAAAGGTATAGACATTAAAAAAAATATCTTCTAATTATCTTTATTCCACTACTTCCTATGCTATTGTATTACCCATAAAAATGATTAATAAATTATAATGAATATATTTTAGTGTTTTTCTGATGGTTAAATAACCATTTATCACTTATTACCAATCTAACTACCAATTAAAGTATCACTCAGGTGTATATCTATATTACTGGCTCCAAGTAGAGGTACAGATCATCTCCCACTAAAATAATTTTTGGTTTGTTAAATTGAATGATTTAATGTTTATATATGAAATTTTTGGTAAAATTATAATTCTATAATTATTAATTAATATTTACCATTTTTTATTTTACCCATTGAAAAATGGAAATGCCATTTTTTTCTACGTACACAATACCATTTCAAAGTAGTAACGCTATTCATTTTTCATCACTGATTTATATGAATAGTTATGGATATTTATTTAATGAATAGATATTATATTTTTATAACTACTAAATTTTTTGATATGAAGGTACCATGAAAAAATTAAAAGGACCCTAACCACTGAACCACCGCATACATGAAAAACAATGAAGTTAACACTTGAAATAACGATGATAATGAAATATAGTTACTGAACTGGTGATAAAATGTAATTAGTGAATAAATTATTTTATTATTGGTATTATTTTCATTATTTATTTATGCATAATAATATTAAATTTACTATAAATTATGATAGATAACTTACAATTCAAGATAGGCTAGAGGTAAGGGTTTCATCAAGATTTATATTCATAGAGATATGTTTTAATATAATGTACAATATTATTTATCCTATGATGAATGTATAGAAAAAGAATAAATTTTGGGATATTAAATTATTTAATTCATGGTATTTAAAAAACCATATTATTTTATTTGATTTATTTATTCATGGGGGTTATGATCCAAATTTTAACACTTTAGTCTGGGTTTTATGACATAATCTAATTTTTATTGGGATGTTTTTTGCTTATATTTTAAAATTTTGAAATTATATAATCTATATCTCAAAAATATTATATATTTTATTCTCCTCAATTTATTTATCCAGGTATAATTTTTCTGAAAAATTATATCATGTTTAATTACTCAAGATAATGAAAAAAATTTGTAAGAAAAACATACCATGTTTTTCCCTTCGATCAAGAATTTTTTCTTCAATGTGTGTTTTTCCGTTAAAATATTTTCATTAAAATTTATATTATTACAAAATTATTTTTAAAATCAATTTTTAACCATTCTTTACTTTTTATAAAAAAAATTATTTTAGAATATTTTTTTTTGTTTTACAAAAGAAAGTGCTTCTACCTTTTTACCAATAATGTGAATGGAATTTTTTGTTGTAGAGTATACTGCCTGATCAAATTTCACCACCCACATAAATTATAATTTCATTGAATATTACATTATACTTTTTATGGGTATTTTCTAGGAGATTTTTTCTGTAATATTTTATAAATTTTTAGAATCTAAATGAGTGATTTCAATTAAAGAGGGCATTTTTCACAAGAAATGGTCAAGGGAACTTTTAATGATATTTTTATATATCAAAATATTCTTTATGTTTCTTATGATTTAATATAGATGAGAAATAATTTTCCATATTTATTCCATTACTAAATGGTTCATTATTTTGATGATGAGATTTTTTTATAATCTGTATTCCTTAAAAGGGAAAATACCTGAAAATAGAATGACTTTTGATGATATTATGGAAAACATATGTATGGATTTAATTATATGATTGGTGGGACTGAAATTTTATATCCCTGTATTGAATTATGTTAAGAATTATATCTCATGAGATAATAATGACTATAATGGTGAGTGAACTTATTTTAACATGGGAATTTTTCTAATAATATAGTATTCTATGTGAACATTTACTAAGTAAATGATCGAATTGGGAGTGAACCCAATAAAATAAAATGGAAATAGCGGTGAGACAATGGAAATTAAATTATTTCACTAGATTATTTACATTCCAAAAGAATATTTCGCATTATTATCATACATTTTCATGTTTGATGATTGATTATTCATTGTTCTGTACTCATATGTCATATTTGTTTTATTTGAAAAAACCATACACTATGTTTAATAATTAATGATAATTGACTAATTGGGCATGATTATTGTAAGAAGTTTTCATGTTCTCATCGCCATTTTATATTGTATTCTAAATTATGGTCATTAATTATATCTCTCATGTTAACACTTACTAAGCATCTAATCTCAAACATTTTTATGATTCTTTCCCTAGTTTATAAAGAATGGTGATATGTATGATATTTTAGCAAGGTTTCTAGTTGTGAAAAACAAAATCAGAAATGATGTACATTTTTTATGTACTAGCTTTATATGTATCCATGTTTCCAATGACACATTAACTCTATAGTCCTTAGTAATGTATTATATTTATATGTATTAAATATAATCTAAAACAACATAATTATTATATATGAAACCTATGGGTCACAATATTACACTTGTAAAAAATGGTACATTAATTTTTTTTGGACCTCAAAAAACTCAAAACATACAATGATAATTTTGTAAAAAATTATAAACACCATGATTTTAAGAATTTTTTTTCAAATTTATTTAATTTCTTTGATATCTTTCATTACACACAACATCATGTTTTAACGAACTACAATACACTACTAAAATTATTATTTAAACATGACTATTATAACCTAGTCAATAAAAAGGGGGTATTAATACGAATGAACAAATTCTAAAAATAAATTATAATGGTTTTATATAGTGAAAATATATTGAAAATTAAGTATATAATTTTTTGGTAATGTATTTATATACTTCAAAAATACATCTCTTATAAAAAATCATTTCATTTTAGTGATCCAATAATAAAAATATTCCCCTAAGGGTTTTTATTTTGAAAAACAATGAACCAACTGTTTTTAAACATTTAAAAATTAAAATAGAATTTTTTTTATGAATTTTCTAAAGATTTAAATATTTTAATTAATAGTGAAAATTAATGATTTTTATTAAAAATATGCCTCTTTGTTTAAAGTATTTAAAAATAATAATTTTTGAAAATGGTTTAAAAAGTAATTTTTTTCAATTATATTATTATTAATTCGATATATTTTATTTAAATAAATTTTATATTAAATTTTTATATTACAACCATTTATAAATATAAAAACAATTTCATTGAAAAACCACTATTCCATCTCGTATACTGTTTTTATATTAAATAAAATTTTATAATTCTATAAACTAAATTATTTATAATGGATTCATTATTTGGGATTACAATAATTAATTTTAGGTAATGAGGTTAATTTAAATTATAATCATAATGAATAGTAAATATGATAAAAAATTAATTACCATTTATAAGGTTAAATCATTATTTCGTGAATTACATGTGCATGTGTAAAAATTAATTTTCCACACAAATGGTTTTATAATTTTTTTAAGTTCGATTTAATATTAATAACTACTTTGTATAAATTATCTAACAACATTCATTTTATTTTTAGTGTTAAATGATTAATTACCTAGTAAAATAATTTGAAACTAGTTACTGTGGTTTAAACACATATGGTAAAACTAAATAAACATAGAGGTTTTTCGGATAACATATTTAAAACATGTGTTTTTTGAGTAATAGGTGTTTATAAACAATATTACTCCTAAAATTAATTATTTATCTATTTTGGAGTAACTTCTGTTGAGGGTTACCTCCCATTATTTAATAGTTTTTAGTAATTAATTAAATGACACTCTATCTCACTTATTACAGGAAACACCCACCACTCACTTATTCACACAAAATAATACATTTTTCTTTATAAAATCTTTAAAAACCACTCCCAAACATCATTATACACAATATAAATATACTTTTCATCCTAAAAGGATAGCCCTAGGATCCTTAATAAGAGATCCAAAAGTGGTTTTTTCTATGTGATGGTAATTGCCTTCACTAAGACCATTCTTTTCTACTTATTCTATCAAAACCTTCATTCATGTCATAATAATTATGATAAATTAAAAAATTTATATGCCATATAATTATATTTTATTTTGTTAATGGAATAAGCTATATCCATATACTTGTCCATCAAATGGGAAATGAAAATTTTGTTCATGATTACAACAAACTACATCCTCAAGAATCATGGTAAATAGTTTATCATTACTAAATCACATTTCCGTATATAATTATTTATTTAAGTTATATATATATGGTATTTATTACATATTTAAACTCCTATAATAATAATATCAAATCTATCTTTATATCATATAATCTTTTGAAAACTGATTATGTCACATGTGCATATGTGTGGACTAATACCTCCATGAAGCGATTTTTATTTTTTTATATGGATGGTAAAAATATATATTTAGTGAATTTTTTTTATTAATATTAAAAAAATTATATCATAAAGGTTATATATTATTTACCTTTCTTTTGTTCCTTATATCAAGTAAATGGAAATAGAGTTCATGTGTATATATGACCTACTATCTCAATGAACGATGTAAATCATTTTTCATAACTATATTTTATGGATGAAAATAAAAATTAATATATATAATATAAATGATATTTATATAATTTTTAACTTTCTATATATGATGGAACCATGATCATTTAAAATCTATTAAAAATAACAAAGCAAAATATACATGAAAAACAAAGCATGTATGATATGAAACATGATTTTAACAAGGAATTGTTAATAAATATGTAATTAAAGGAAATAATTAAATCATATATGGTATGAAATGTATTAATATTTGTCTAGAATTAATTTATAATAAACTTATATTTTTTATTCATGAGTTTTTAACATTTAAGATGAATGTTGAGAGTTGAGGTATGGGAATTTCTAATCTCTCTTTTATTTCTTGGTTACAAATCCCAAATCAACTATTTCTTTATTTTATGTTTTGAATATAATCCTCATTTGATTGGTCATATAATGAATCTCATTCTATGTATGATATTTAATTTTATACTAGATGATATTCTTTAAGGTATCTTATTATTCAAATGTTTCCAAAGATGCAATGGATTTTGACCTCACTTTTATTTTATGGATACACATTCCATATTCACCACTTGATTCCTTTTTTTGGTGTATATACATCCCATGATTGAATTTTATGATTCCTCTTAAAAATTTTATGGGGTTTCAAAATTAAATCTAAGATTATTTCTTTCATGGATATTATTAATCAAACTTTACCAAAGTGGTAAGTGTTTCATGCCACAACCTCAATGTTCATCAAGATTATATAAGATTATGCTTTCAATAATGAGATCATGTGATCTAAACCTCAATAAAAATATGAATTTTAATACACTTTGATTATTTATAGGTATTACCTATTATCATTTAATTTTATTCTCTCTATGAACTAATGAAAACAAATTTCTGTTTTTAATGAAAACTCATTTTATTTATCTCTTCCATTAATAACATTTTTTCATCCATATCACTATTTCTTATACTGTTTTCACAAACTTTATTAATATTATTCTATTATCATTCAAGGTAATTTTAACCAATGTTTTAATTTTATCTAAATATATTAAGAGGTCTTTTCATGTCATTTGTTAAATGAAAAACATCTTAATTTTCACTGAAAAATTGAATGAAATATTTATTTTAACTAGCAAGGACTGAAAAAAATACTTCCCTGACCAATCAATGATTTAAATAATCCATTATAATATTATAAAGTAATTTGAAATAAATATGTTTAATTTAATATTTGTGAAATTTTTATTCTTTAATGCAGGTCAATAATGTTTTAATGATCCTTCTATGGAATTTCTATTCATTAATGAAAACAATCTTTGGTTTTTATCATGTTTATGATCTAGTGATACCTTCCTTCTTTTATGTATATGTTTTGTTAATAGTATTATGATGAAAAAATTATTATGAAACCCATTAATTTCCATGGGATATTCTCTGATGAAATGTTTGTGACACCAGATTTTTCATAACATTTTATATTATGATGAAATATTTATAAAACACATTTCTTTTATATAGGTTATACTAGGATTAGATTTTTGTGAAACAAATTTGTTTTCATGGGTTTTGATATGATGGATATTTTATGATATTTTGGAACACAAATTAATATATTATGTTTTGGGTAGGACATATATCTTTTTATAATGCATAGAGGGTGATGGATAACTTCTGAATAAATAATATTATTCATAAAGCTTATTTAATGTTAAAAAATTTAAGTGTGGACATGGTATCATGTCAGTGATGTTATGCATGGATCTATGTTCATGTCCATAAGGTTATGCATAAAACTGATTTTAGTTCCATGTAATTATGCATGGACATGATATAATATCCATAAGGTTTTGTGAGGGCCAATTTTCATGTTTATATGTTTATGAGAGTTCCTGGTTTCATGTCCATAACTTATTGCGTGGACCTATTTATATTTTTTTCTCAAAGAATGTGTGGTGTCTTGGATCTAGTATGAAAGGTGACGGATTCTTGTAAATATTTAGTTATTCATTCATCACATGCCTTCACACTGGGTATAACATTTTTTTCAATACTGAGGGTTGAATTTGGGGGTTCATGTATGGTTACACAATCACCTATTCACAATTCACCATATTTATTTCATAGAACCTTCTAATTACTCCCATATAAATAACAAGGTACAAAGATTCATTCTAAATAAAGGTGGCGATTTGGGGTTTTAGACCCAAAAAACAAACAAACACAGATTGGTCTATTGGATGGGAGTTTAGCTCATCGTTCTATTAAGGGGGGCATTATTCCTATTCTAGGACTCCCTTATAGATTTAATATATGTTCATGAATTTACTTCTAATCTCGATACAAAACCAGTTACACTAACAAAATGATTGAGTGTTCAATCCATCTAAATATAGTGGGGGTTATATTAATGAGACCATAACTATGTATCAAAGGTTCTTCACCCATTTCAATTATTTATTAGCAATGGATAGATTAAAATATTTTGAGGCTATATAACAACAAAATCTAGAAGATACATCCATCTAGAGAGGTGATTGATGTTTTAGGGATGATATAGATCATTTATGAGGCTTCCTATATATCATGGTTATAACTAGAATAAAAAACATCATAGTTTGATTAAACCATGCAGTTCAATTCCATAAATAATGTATATATATGAAGACACTTAGGCACTGAGTATAGAGCTTGATCTTTAGGATGGCATACTACGTATCATGTTTATAACAGGAATCAATGTTATCATAATTCATTTTTACCTTATGGAATTACCTCGAGCTGGATTCCCTTGTATGGGGGGTAGCAATATCATTCCATTAAATGGGGACTAGACACTGAGGTTTCTCTGGATGGAGCAAATTCATGATGTGAATGATATGATTAAAAAAATACTTAATGCCACATGATCAATACTCGGTGTGAGAAACATGTGATGGAAGGTTCCCAATATCACTTTATATGGATGAGAGAAATATTTATTTTTAAATCTCTTATAGAATATTTAATAAGGATCTCAGTACATGGGAAGGAATCCTAAATATCTTTATTTTAGTAGGAATTAGATTCATCATATTTCAGTTAACTTCTCAATTCACTTATGGATGAGGAAAAATATGAAACCATAGGAATTTTTATGTCCCATGGGTCAGAGTGTCTGATACCTAGAGGAAATTACACCAAGATGGATTCATATCGGAGCTCGAGACATAGGAAGGTTTCCTACATATCCTGTATGGATAGTAATCATGGTTCTCATAGTTCAGTTTGTGGTATGTATGAATATGTCTATGGAAAAATACATCACGTCCTTTTCTATTTTCTTATTAAGAGATTATTGTATTCTTGACATGTTCATAATGTCTATGTGAATTTTCTGGGTACATTTGGACATATACTATTTTCCCACCAAACATGTACATAGACAACTGCATGATCCATTTAACTTATCTGGAGGACTTTATAGGACATGGGTGACATATCCAGAGGACTTCAAATGACTTGGCTGACATAACTAGAAGTCATCACATGATCTAGATGGCATTTCTATTAGTAATCACATGACCATGATGATATGTTTGGTACACTTCACAAGTCATTATTGACATGTCCATAGAGTGTCACGTGAATTGGGTGATATGTCTATAGGGAATCACATGAATTGGGAGAAATTCATTGGAAATGTCACACAATATGGATTCATTATGTGAGGTTCATGATTCCTTCACAAGAACTTTCACATATTAATCATTTCATAAGTCTTGTACCACTTTTAGTCTTTATTTCATATGTTCCCTAAGTTTCTTCAAGAATCAGCCTATTTATATTTCTCTTGAATGATTTGACATGTAGAGACCCCTTAACATAATATAGTTTCTACAACAGATGACCTTCATATGATATATATGGTGACCATGTTATGTACATATTCATTCCACACAATCCCTTTTGTAGTTCCCTATAATTTACCTAGGGGAAGTCTCTCTCGATCGTGTGACTTTCTTCTTAGAGAATTCCATTCTTATGTACTCATAGGGGTGTAGTCATTATCATGTGTGTGTGTTATCCTCCTTTTATTTTTCCTAGGGGTAGGGGATTATATGCCTCACCTCCCCGATAATTCTCCATGTGTGGTTTATATATCATAGATATGATTTGGAGTCAGTGGATAGAGTACTACATCATGTGTTTCACATGATCCTTACCTAGGTCATCCAAGTTATTGAATGATGAACATATACTATGAGAATGCTGTTAAATTACCCTATTAATTAGACCCCATACTATAAAATAGATTTTTCATAATCATGTTTCCATATAAAATGACCTTTACACCATTGATCTGATATGTCCAATAGCTTTCGCAAGATAAAGACACATGCATAAAGGCTCTTTCATGAACAAAGAAGTCTTTTCTATGGCCCTTCATGAGATTAAGATGGGTTTTCAGAGGCCTTTAATGCGAACAAGATATGTTTTGGGGGCCTCTCAGAATATCAATATTTCTTTTCAAAAGGGTCTTTGTTTGATTAATGGAAATAACATGAGGCATATAACCACTTCTCATAAAAATAAACATATATTCCCTTTACAAAAGGATTCTGCCATTTCCTTTTTTTCTTTCTTATTTCACATTTCTCTCATCCATTTCTCATTGGTTTTTTATCATGGTGCCACTTGATTAGTATGATATCACATGAATGTGTGTGGGAATTTTCATGGACAACTGATTTTCTTGCCATCTATGCATCATGCACTCAATTCTGGATCTAGAAATAATCCACAGGAATTTTCAAATACATTACCTCTGTATGTATGGGGATTCAAAGGGGTATCAAATGATATAATGGGAATGTATGAGTTATATTTAATTATGAAGGTTACACTCCAACTTTCTCTCACATAAAAATATTGACATGTCACTAGATTTCTTTGTGGGGTATTCCGAATAACATAAGCATGTCATGTGAAAATAAATATATCTATTTATCAAATAAATATTTCTCCTTTATTTAGATTTAATTTCTAATGGTTTTTGAGTGATTTCTGTTGTCTATCAATTGAACAGTTTAAATCTCATAGGAACTCATCTAGTAGCCTCCATTGGACCCTCATTGTGTGTCTGTAAATATTTTAAAGAATAGTATTATTTATTGTAGGGTCTTATCATGATCATAATAAGATCATGTTCGTTGAAATATCCATTTTCATTACCATCCTATGGTCATCCAATCTTCTGTCCATTGATATGTTATAAGATCCATGTGGTTCAGTTTCCTAGACATCATGTTACCCATTTCTTTGTTTTGTAAAAAAACATATTACCCATACATCAGGTATTTCCTCAATTATAGAATTGTCTATGATCATTAGGATGGTGTCGAAATATTATAAATATTTGGGAAATTCAATTAAAAGTAATGAAATAGTTTTGAAGATTATAAATTCATACTGATTTCCCTCAAGCTTTCACTTTTTGGTTTCTCGAATGATGTTTGTGTTGAGCAAGTGTTGTTTTCAACAATACATAATATTGTTATTTAAAGGGCGAGTTTATATTAATACACTATCTCTTTATGATAATTTTGATGCTCATAAATACCCTTAATTATTTTCTAATGATATTATTTGTTAATCATTTTGCAAGAATTTATCATTTTATTTTACTCTTGAAATTATGGGAATTTATTATTAATGTATTCATATTTAGCGAGTTCTGGAATCATTATTCTTGCGCTACTTATTCAGAATATGCTTGAGCGTGTTCTGGAATCACTGCTCATACCCTACGTGGATAAACGTAGAGTAAGGATAAAAACCATGTATACTTTTTGGGATAAGGAAAAAGTATGGTTAAACAACCATACATTATCGGAAAAGTATGGAAGAAGAACCCTACGTTCGGAAGGAACCCTACGTTTGGGATATCGGAAAAGTATGGAATGAGAACCGTACGTAAATATTAAACATTACGTTTGTTTATCCAAAGTATGGTTCATTAACCATACTTTTGTAAACAACCATACGTTCTTGGAAAAGTATGGATCAAGTAAAAGTATGGATCTTTTATTGTACATTTGAAAGTTGAAGAGAAAAGTATGGATGACCAACCCTATGTTTGGAATGAACCTTACATTTGTTGTCAAGTTTACATTGTCAACCTTACATTGTCAACCATACATTGTGAACCTTAAGTTTGAAGACTGTCACACCCTGACTACGGGTGTCTATAATTTTTCTCCTTTCATGGTCCCGGTTTAAATTTTTCGAAGATTAATTGCGATAGGTGGTTTCGCGCCGGTGCACGGTCACCGCATCGTTAGTGGTGACCGTGCGTTCAGCCCGGGTGACAGTGTGTTCACCCAGTGTTTTAAATATTATAATTTTATGTTGGTTTTTTTATTATTAATACCTTTTTATTTGTGTTATTATTATTGTATATATGTTTATATATGTTTTTATATAGATATATGTATAATAATGTATGTATATATATAGATCTATATATGTATAAATATATATATATATATGTGTAACATCATTAAATTATTTTATAATTATTACTTTAAATATTTGATCAAAATAATTATTATTTGAATTAACTAATTTATTATTTATTAGTATTATAAGTTTTATTATTATTATCTAAGTTTTATTATTATTAATATTATAAGTTTTATTATTATTATTATTATAAGTTCTATTATTATTATTATGATAAATTTTATTATTATTAAAAGGTTTTATTATGATTATACATTTTATTATTGTTGTTATAATGTTTTACTATTATTATTATTATAATTATTAACATTATTATTATAATGTTATTATTATTATTATTATTATTATTAATATTATTATTTTTATCATATATATATATATAAACCTACCCTAGCCTAACCCTAGACCCCATTCCGCCACCACCCATCCCCCTCTCTCCCTCTTCCCCCTCTCTCCTCCCTCTCCTTTCTCTCTTCCGCGCGCAACACACCCAGCCCCCCCCCCCTCCTTCAGCGCCATCCTCTCCTCTACGCACCCCGCTCCCCCTCCAGCGCTCCGCCTCGCCGTGCCCGCGCCCGACCGCCACCCCGGCCTCCCTCCGCCTGTTCCCGTCACCGACCCCCTGTCCGACCCCGTCGTCGGCGCTCCGCCGACCTCCTCTCCCTCTGGCGACGACACCACCCCCCGCTCCGGCCTCACCCTCCCTGCTCCTTCCCGGCCTCCACCCCCGTCCCGACTCGTCCCGCTTCACCCGCGACCCCCCCCCCTGCTCCCCGTCCTGCACACCTCCCGGCTCACCCCGCTCCGGCGCGCTCCCCCTCCGGCCTCTGCTTCGGTGCGCCGTCCGCCACAACAACTCACCGCCTCCGCCTCCCTGCTCCCGGCCTCGTCCCTCACCCCCTCCTTGTGAGTTTCTTTTTTTATTTATGATTGGTTTCGTTTTATTATAATTATTATTATTATGTTACCATTAATATTATTATACTATTATTATTGTTGTTATTATTATGTTAATATTATTATTATATCATTATTATAATTATTATTATGTTATTATTATTAATACTATATCATTATTATTATTATTATTATATTTATTATTATTTTAATTATTATCATATTATTTTTATTATTTTTATTATATTATGTTATTCTTATTATTATTATTATATTATGTTATTATATTATTATTATTAATATTAATAATATATTATTAATATTATAATTATTATTATTAATATTATTATTATATTATTATATTAATATTTCTATTATGATTATGATAATATTATAACTATGTCATATTATTATTGTTATTATTATTATATCATTAATATTATTATTATGTTGTATTATTATTATCATGACGTTATTGTTATCATTATTTTATTGGGTATGCTATCATTATTATTATTATTATATTAATATTGTTATTACTATTATGTTATTATTGTGCCAAATTATTATTGTTATTTATTTATTCTCTTGATTATTTTTGTATGTGTTATTTATCTATATATTTGTTTAATTGCTTATTTGTTTATTAATTAATTGATTAATTAATTTATTTATTTATTTATTTATTTATTTTTCCTTCGAGGCATCTTGGTGTTTATATTTAATTCATATTAACCCTTTTTCTGTCGCGAGTTGAGTGATGTGTACTTTTTCCACTGTTCAGCGTACGCAGTTTGTCCGCGAAGGATTGTCCTACTTTCCGTTGGGGTTCCGTCGCGTCCGCTCCTTGTTTGAGGTAGGCGAACTCAACTGTTTCCTTTCCGACGTACTCTGCTGATGCTAGAATTGTTTTAAATAAATTTTATTCCATGATTCGCGTGTTTATGATATCCTTGCGCGGCTTATTTTGGTGTTTTAAAAATCTATAGTTTTTATTCGAAAGTTAAGTTTGAAGCAATTATATTTTATGCCAAGGTAGTTGTGCACTAGATATTGTCCTGCACTTTTTATTGTTTATATAGTGCACCTATTTAGGCGTTGCCAGCTAACGTGGAACTAAATTCTTATGTTCTCTTATGTTATCATTGGTTGTCTTGAGCGGTGTTTCCTTTTTGTAAAGAAAGAATCATTCTTGGATCGTATTATCCTGTGCTGGTTAGTTTTATGAAATTTAGTATCATGTGTTGTCGTGCCCCTTTGCAGGTTTGACGCACCATTGGATGTTGACACATCCATGGGTGCACCAGGTGCACACATGGATGTGCCCTCAAATGAAGATGATGTTTGAAATTGTAACCATTTATTTTTATTTATTTTTATTTTCTCGAAATCTCGACATTTCTAAATGGTTCTTGGTTTCAAAATGTTTTCTCCCCTTTTTGAGACACATCGAACTTGTTTAAAAAAGAAATCTACGAAAATATGCCTGTTTGGCCTTTCTTTTAATACAAAAGCAGCGCTTGAGTTTTTGAAAAAGATATTGTGAAATGTTCGTGTAAAGTCATTTCATTTTTGTAAAAAAAAACAAAGTGCTCGCTTGGCGACCTCAGGTATTTTTATAAAGTGGTTTTGATATTTAAATGACGTGAAGGGCCGATTGGCACTTTATTAAATGTGAAGTGATTATATATATATATATATACGTACTTGTGAGGGCATCTCTACAGGGGGACTTCCCTTCGAGGGTTGTCGTGTAGCGATGTCCGTGTAAGGGGTTGGCAAGTGCGGTGAGATGAGTCACGCGTGCGAGGGTCTCCCACTTACACAATGTTACAAAAAACACCATGGGTTCCTGGGCGTCTTGTAGATTATGGAGTGACGGTTGCTTGCTAACCCTGATTAGACGGGTTAGTACCCCCTGGAGTTGTGGACAGGCCAGGAGGGATGTGCCACTGGTTGGATATTAGGGCGGCCAGTTGGTTATTGACTATGGAGTACCACGCCGGCAGGTAGTCTGAACCCGAGTACGTCCAGGGGTTTTCTTGGGATGTTTAAGATCACCCATGGTTACTTGCTTCATTGATTGTTTACTTAGAGTTCTTCTTTACAGCTCATATTGTTACTTGTGTCCTTTTCACTACTTGCATCTTACATTGCTTGTTTACTTCCTGTTTCACTGGTTTGTTTTCAGCCTGTATTGTTTACCTGTTCCTTTTTAGCACAGTCGTAGTATTACCTGTATTTGGTTTTGTTTATAAAAACAGGAAATGGTTTTGAAAGTTATTTATAGTGTGCGTTGGATTTTTAAATGGGGGAAATATGTTTTTTATTTTAAAAATGTAAAAAAATCTATTTTTATAATTGTATTTTCAAACCTGTGTCAACGGATTGCTCGGGAAAGGAAACATTTGGATTCAGTGGTTTACTTTGGCTTACCAACTGGGCATTTTTAATGCTCACGCCTATATTATCATTTCCGTTGCAGGTCTTCCCTTGCTCAGGTCTTCTGTTTTGAGTCGCTCAGTGTTGGAGCGAGGTTGCTCTCTGGTTGGGTGGTGACCTGAGAGGTCACATGGAGGTACGTGGTCGTGTGGATTTTATTTCTTTTCCACTATTAGTGTTTATTTGTTCTGTTCTATTTACTTTTGTTTGGGCTGAAATCGTTCCCAACGATCAAATTTTAATGCCCGGTACTGGTTTCCATCCCCGGGGGATGGGGAACGCCCCTCGGGACTTGCCACGGACCGGCTCGGGTGACCGGTTCAGGGTCGACCCGGGCTGGTTCGTGACAAAATGGTATCAGAGGGAGGTTCTTGTTATTTGGGTTGTCCGGTAGAAGGAGATTAGGACTGTCGGAACTCGAGAGGTAGGTGCGGGAAGAGCGCCGCGAACTCTTGCTCGCACTGATCTTCGAGTTACCAGGGGTAGTTTGGGAATTGTGTCCTTTTCTTTTCTGGTTTGTCTTAGATTGAGAGATGACAATGGAGGTAAGCCGACGTTACGTCGTGATTTCACATGGAGTAGTGACCCATGTGGAGTCTGAGTACACGGTTTGAATTCCTCCTAGTGGTCTATACTGACTCGAGACATGGCTCACTACCATGTCGCCAGGTTGAGCATGACTACTAGTCCCTCACTTCAGTGGTTGATGCAAATTTGGTTGCTTCTTTCGTTTTGGTTTGTGTGAGTGTGTTGTTGGAAATGAAAAAGGTTTTTGAAAAATTGGACTGTTTTCTTTTAAAAGACTTCCAATGTATGAAATGGGTTTAAAAAAAACTGAAATCTCCTGATTTAGAAATCTGTTGTTTTCTTGGAATTGGTTATGAATGATTTGGGGAGAAACTTCAGGTCCTCTTTATGAACGTTTGCACATGTGTGAGAATGCATGAAAAGTGCATGTTGGTGTGAGTATGAATGGAATGTGGATAAAGACATGTGCAACGGTTCATGAGATTACCTGGGTGTGTATTTGAAATTAAGGGCTTGACCTTGTTTTCTAAATTGGTTTTAAAGAGGAAATGGTTTTGGAAAGTTTTCGGTTTGATAATGGATTGGTTTTGGAAATTATTCATGAAAAAAAGGGGTGGTTTTATAATCTATGATAAAAAGGGGATTTTAAAAAAAGAGATTTTATTTTTGGGTTGTGTTCGCATTTGTTCGGTCTTGTACCGACTGTTTTTTGATGAAGGCGCTTTTATTGATGTTGCTTCAGTTTGATATTGGTTTTGGCTTTGTGTTTTATATATCGCTCAGGAAATGCCACCCAGAAAGGTCTCTAAGGATTCGGATATGTCATGCTCAGTTTTTAGTCCTCCTCAGACTCTGCTTATTCTCCATGGTGATCAGGGTCCGTTAGAGGCAGTGAAATGGCTCGAGGAAGTGGAGCGTGTCTTTAGAATGATGGGAACCCCCGATAATGTTAAGGTTCGTGCAATTATGGAGTTGTTTGAGGGTCGAGCTCTGGACTAATGGAAGAGGGTTACCCCATCATCAATACAAGGTGAAATGACGTGGGATGTCTTCAGAATCGTTTTCATCCAATGGTTTGTACCTGAGGAAGTGAAGCTGGAGAAAAAGGGAGAGCTTGTGCATATTCAACAAGGCCAACGAACGGTGAAGGCATATGTTGACCATTTCAAGGAACTGATTCCCTTTTCTCCAGAGGTAGCATCGCATGAGCTCATGAAGGTCTCTCTTTTCACTGGGGGTCTTCGTCCAGAGATCAAGGAGCGAGTCCTCCCTTATAAAGACCTTTGTTTCGAGAAGCTGGTGGAGGAAGCTTTCTTGGCTGAGTTAGTTTCTGGTGTGCGGGTGGTTAATACTTCAGCGTCCCCTGTTGTTGTTCGTAAGAGTTCCCCCTCTGGTGAGAAAAAGGCGCCAGAGATACCTATTCCTAAGGAGTTATCCCCTTTGGTCTCAGCTTCCAGTTCATCAGATCATTCAATGGTATGCTATCAGTGTGGTCGTTTCGGGCATTCAAAGCCGTCTTGTCGCACTCCTCCGAAGACGTGTCATCGATGCGGCTGTCTGGGTCATCTGGAGAAGTTTTGCAAGAAGCGTCGCTTGAAGAGGAAGATATGATTGGAGAATGTCAGTACCTGACTGTGAGGCAGAAGATGCTTCAGCCATCAGAGCCCCAACCACAGGTCTTGGGGTGAAGCTCGCGCGCAGTCAGGAGTTCCCAGGGTTGTGAAGCCTTGGTCCTGGTTCTGTTTTCCGTATTGATGGTGGAACAATTAGAAATCTTTTCATGTTTGCCTATCTGCTACTAAAGTTTCAAAGTCGTTGTAAGTATGTTGTTTCACTATGAAGTAATGATGAACTTGTTCAATTATAGTCCAAGATTTTTTGTCTGTGTGGATGTGATCTTCTAAATCATGTGTCCTTCTTAAAAGTGTGTTTGACTCTCATGTGGGTTGACCTCGTTTTAGTTATGTGTCGATGTGGTTTTTTTTTGGACTTCGGTGGATCATGTCTCCAATTTGATGTTGGTTAAATGTTTTCCATGGGTTTTCCCCCTAGTGTTGAAGGTTGTTGACTTTGGTCGAGGGTTCAACGTTTTGGCGAAGGTTTTGTTTTTCACTCGTGCCATAAGAGTTGGTTTAAACCGGTTGGGAGTTCCCGCGTCGACCCCCCCTTTTTTCCCTAGGGTTTTCTATTTAGATGGTCAACTTTCCTGCACAAGTTGAGCTCTTGTGGTGGGGAGAACCCCTTCGTGTTCTCCTCTCAACCTCGGACCTCAGTTTTCTCTTGAATCGGTCGGGTGTGACCTGTGTGGAGTAAGGTCATCCCGAGATTCTCAGTTTTCTACGGTTCCTTTAGTTCTGTCTGGGCATCGACCTGAATCTGACGACTTTTGTCCTGGTGACATTCTGGGGGCAGAAAGTGTCTGTGGTGGGGAGAATTGTCACACCCCGACTACGGATGTCTGTAATTTTTCTCCTTTCTTGGTCCCGATTTAAATTTTTCAAAGATTAATTGCGATTGGTGGTTTCGCGCCGGTGCGCGGTCACCGCATCGTTAGTGGTGACCGTGCGTTCAGCCCGGGTGACAGTGTGTTCACCCGGTGTTTTAAATATTATAATTTTTATGTTGGTTTTTTTATTATTAATACCTTTTTATTTGTGTTATTATTATGGTATATATGTTTATATATGTTTTTATATAGATATATGTATAATAATGTATGTATATATATAGATCTATATATGTATATATATATATATATGTGTAACATCATTAAATTATTTTATAATTATTACTTTAAATATTTGATCAAAATAATTATTATTTGAATTAACTAATTTATTATTTATTAGTATTATAAGTTTTATTATTATTATCTAAGTTTTATTATTATTAATATTATAAGTTTTATTATTATTATTATTATAAGTTCTATTATTATTATTATGATAAATTTTATTATTATTAAAAGGTTTTATTATGATTATATATTTATTATTGTTGTTATAATGTTTTACTATTATTATTATTATAATTATTAACATTATTATTATAATGTTATTATTATTATTATTATTATTATTAATATTATTATTTTTATCATATATATATATATATAAACCTACCCTAGCCTAACCCTAGACCCCATTCCGCTACCACCCATCCCCCTCTCTCCCTCTTCCCCCTCTCTCCTCCCTCTCCTTTCTCTCTTCCGCGCGCAACACACCCCGGCGCCCCCCCCCCCCTCCTTCAGTGCCGTCCTCTCCTCTATGCACCTCGCTCCCCCTCCAGCGCTCCGCCTCGCCGTACCCGCGCCCGACCGCCGCCCCGGCCTCCCTCCGCCTGTTCCCGTCACCGACCCCATGTTTGACCCCGTCGCTGGCGCTCCGCCGGCCTCCTCTCCGTCTGGCGGCGACACCACCCCCCCCCCCCCCCCCCGCTCCGGCCTCACCCTCCCTGCTCCTTCTCGGCCTCCACCCCCATCCCGACTCGTCCCGCTTCACTCGTGACCCCCCCCCCCCTGCTCCCCGTCCTGCGCACCTCCCGGCTCACCCCGCTCCGACGCGCTCCCCCTCCGGCCTCTGCTTCGGTGCGCCGTCTGCCGCAAAGGCTCACCGCCTCCGCCTCCCTGCTCCCGGCCTCCTCCCTCACCCCCTCCTTGTGAGTTTCTTTTTTTATTTATGATTGGTTTCGTTTTATTATAATTATTATTATTATGTTACCATTAATATTATTATACTATTATTATTATTGTTATTATTATGTTAATATTATTATTATATCATTATTATAATTATTATTATGTTATTATTATTAATACTATATCATTATTATTATTATTGATATATTTATTATTATTTTAATTATTATCATATTATTATTATTATTTTTATTATATTATGTTATTCTTATTATTATTATTATATTATGTTATTATATTATTATTATTAATATTAATAATATATTATTATTATTATTATTATTATTAATAGTATTATTATATTATTATATTAATAATGCTATTATGATTATGATAATATTATAACTATGTCATATTATTATTGTTATTATTATTATATCATTAATATTATTATTATGTTGTATTATTATTATCATGACGTTATTGTTATCATTATTTTATTGGGTATGCTATCATTATTATTATTATTATATTAATATTGTTATTACTATTATGTTATTATTGTGCCAAATTATTATTGTTATTTATTTATTCTCTTGATTATTTTTGTATGTGTTATTTATCTATATATTTGTTTAATTGCTTATTTGTTTATTAAGTAATTGATTAATTTATTTATTTATTTATTTATTTATTTATTTTTCCTTCGTGGCATCTTGGTGTTTATATTTAATTCATATTAATCCTTTTTCTGTCGTGAGTTGAGTGATGTGTACTTTTTCCACTGTTCAGCGTACACAGTTTGTCCGCGAAGGATTGTCCTACTTTCCGTTGGGGTTCCGTCGCGTCCGCTCCTTGTTTGAGGTAGGCGAACTCAACTATTTCCTTTCCGAGGTACTCTGCTGACTCTAGAATTGTTTTAAATAAATTTTATTCCATGATTCGCGTGTTTATGATATCCTTGCGCGGCTTATTTTGGTGTTTTAAAAATCTATAGTTTTTATTCGAAAGTTAAGTTTGAAGCAATTATATTTTATGCCAAGGTATTTGTGCACTAGATATTGTCCTGCACTTTTTATTGTTTATATAGTGCACCTGTTTAGGCGTTCCCAGCTAACGTGGAACTAAATGCTTATGTTCTCTTATGTTATCATTGGTTGTCTTGAGCGGTGTTTCCTTTTTGTAAAGAAAGAATCATTCTTGGATCGTATTATCCTGTGCTGGTTAGTTTTATGAAATTTAGTATCATTTGGAAGTGTTGTTGTGCCCCTTTGCAGGTTTGACGCACCATTGGATGTTGAAACATCCATGGGTGCACCAGGTGCACACATGGATGTGCCCTCAAATGAAGATGGTGTTTGAAATTGTAACCATTTATTTTTATTTATTTTTATTTTCTCGAAATCTCGACATTTCTAAATGGTTCTTGGTTTCAAAATGTTTTCTCCCCTTTATGAGACACATAGAACTTGTTTCAAAAACAAATCTACAAAAATATGCACGTTTGGCCTTTCTTTTAATACAAAAGAAGCGCTTGAGTTTTTGAAAAAGATATTGTGAAATGTTCGTGTAAAGTCATTTGATTTTTGTAAAAAAAAACAAAGTGCTCGCTTCTGCGACCTCAGGTGTTTTTATAAAGTGGTTTTGATAATTAAATGACATGAAGGCCCAATTGGCACTTTATTAAATGTGAAGTGATTATACATATATATATATATATATATACGTACTTGTGAGGTAATCTCTATAGGGGGACTTCCCTTCGAGGGTTGTCGTGTAGCGATGTCCCTGTAAGGGGTTGGCAAGTGCAGTGAGATGAGTCACGCGTGCGAGGGTCTCCCACTTACACAGTGTTACCAAAACCACCATGGGTTCCTGGGCGTCTTGTAGATTATCGAGTGACGGTTGCTTGCTAACCCTGATTTGACTGGTTAGTACCCCCTGGAGTTGTGGACAGGCCAGGAGGGATGTGCCACTGGTTGGATATTAGGGCGGCCAGTTGGTTATTGACTATGGAGTACCACGCCGGCAGGTAGTCTAAACCCGAGTATGTCCAGGGGTTTTCTAGGGATGTTTAGGATCACCCATGGTTACTTTATTCCTTGATTGTTTACTTACAGTTCTTCTTTACAGCTCATCTTGTTACTTGTGTCCTTTTCACTACTTGCATCTTGCATTGCTTGTTTACTTCCTGTTTCACTGGTTTGTTTTCAGCCTGTACTGTTTACCTGTTCCTTTTTAGTACAGTCGTAGTATTACCTGTATTTGGTTTTGTTTATAAAAACTGGAAATGGTTTTGAAAGTGATTTATAGTGTGCGTTGGATTTTCAAATGGGGGAAACATGTTGTTTATTTTAAAAATGTAAAAAAATCTATTTTTATAATTGTATTTTCAAACCTGTGTCAACGGATTGCTCGGGAAAGGAAACATTTGGATTCAGTGGTTTACTTTGGCTTACCTACTGAGCATTTTTAATGCTCACGCCTATATTATCATTTCTGTTGCAGGTCTTCCCTTGCTCAGGTGTTCTGTTTTGAGTCGCTCAGTGTTGGAGCGAGGTTGCTCTCTGGTTGGGTGGTGACCTGAGAGGTCACATGGAGGTACGTGGTCGTGTGGCTTTTATTTCTTTTCCGCTGTTAGTGTTTATTTGTTCTGTTCTATTTACTTTTGTTTGGGCTGAAAGCGTTCCCAACGATCAAATTTTAATGCCCGGCACTGGTTGCCATCCCCGGGGGATCGGGAACGCCCCTCGGGACTTGCCACGGACCGGCTCGGGTGACCGGTTCAGGGTCGACCCGGGCTGGTTCGTGACAAAGACTAAGTCATCAACCTTACGTTCAAAGGACGCATACAGTTCAACTTAACCTTACGTTTGGCATCAGAGAATTTAAAGTCGATATTTTTATGCAACGGTCAATATGCTGATTATTAGGCGGATTTCAATCCAGATTTAAAGGTGATTTTAATGTGCGATTTTGACTAATTCAAAACTGTTTCATCAATGATTTGACAATAAAATTAGAAGGTGATTTTTATGTCGAGTCTTCATGGAAGTAACGACTACTCTGTAAATTCAAATCTTTGAATATCGCGAGTAAAAAAGGTGACTTTTGTGGATCTAATTTTACAAGAGAAGTTCTTATCGTTCTTTTATTTATATGGTTTTTTAAAAAAACTGCATCAATCAATGATTATCGATCGTGTGTGATCTTTTCATTATTAAAAAAATAAATGAAAAATAGAGACTACTGAAACACACCGATTTTCTGGTTCAAAAGGAGTATCAAACCTCTGTTTGTTAAAAGAGGAATGAACGCGATAGAAGATTCACATGTTCTACAATGAAGATCTACTGTGAATTTTCTACTGCTGAAGTTGTGAATTATATTTCTATATCTACTACAATGGGATTGACTCAGAACGTTTCTTATGTGAAGATTATTATTTCTGAAGGCAACGATCTATCTACTGTCAATTGTATGCTTTTGCAATTGGGAAGAACATCTGGAAAGTATTTTTAAAATAAAAAAATATTATCTTTCTATTCTTGAGTGATCGGCTTATCGTACTAAGCTGTGTTGGTTCTGTAAGTGAATCATAAGGCTTTGTTTTTCCTTGGATTGTAAAGGTTTCAACTGCTTGTACTCAGTTGTGAACCGATCTGTTGAAACAAGGACCAGATAGTAAAAATCACCAAGTTCGTGGAGTAGAGCATTGGCGGAGTGGACTAGGGGTCTTCTGTTCCCCGAACCACTATACATCTTGTGTTTCTGCTATTTAAATTTCTATTGCATCATTTTATCTGATTTAAGTTAGAAGTAAGAACACAATCTCACAAAGATTTTTGAAAAGACACAATTCACCCCCCCCCCCTCTTGTGTATATTTGGTGTAATTTGATCCAACAATTGGTATCAATGGTTGAGCTTTCTGAAAAATCTTTAATAAGATGAAAGTGATTATACACAGAGCAAGATGACTAATACAAGAGAGGGAATGTCTATAGTCAGAGCACTGTACTTCAATGGAGAAAACTATGGATTCTGGAAGTCTTGAATGATTATCTATCTGAAAAATCTTGGATACAGAGTCTATTCTAAGATTCTAACTCTATATGAAATACCAGAAAAACCTGAAACATGGAGTACAGCTACTGAAGCATAATATGATATGAATTCGAAGGAAATGAATGAAATTATATGTGGTGTAGGACCTGATGAGTTTAACAGAGTATCTCAATGCCCAAAAGTATATAAAATGTGGAAAACTATTGCTGTTGCTTACAAAGGAACTAACAATATCAGGGAAATGATATATGCAACTGCTTAGCTTAAATTTGATACATTCAGAATGGTTGAAGGTGAGAGTATTACTCAAATGAATAGAATATTGGTAGATATTATCAATAACATAACTTCCTTGGGGGATCCCATTAGGAATGCTGATCAAGCTTTAAAAGTGTTTTGAGTAATGCCTACAAAATGGAATGGAATCTCTGAAACAATTAGACAGTCGACACCTGTCAAAGATTTAACCATGAGATAACTGATTGGAACATTAATGATGTATGAAGCTGAGATGTAAGATGAAGCTAATGAATATAATGTTCTTATCAAAAGAGAAGATACTGACTTGAAAGCATCATTACAGAGCAAAAACAGAAAGATGAAGAAAATGAAAAAGAGAAGTCAGAGAGACATGAGTTATCTAATTCTGATGTGGAATTGGCTCAGCTAGCCCGGAGATTCACAAAATTTTATATAAATAAAATAGGACTCAAAAAATCCTTTAAGAAAGATGATAAGGAAGTAAGATGCTATAAATTCAAGAAAATGGGGCATATCAGTCATGACTTTCCTCAGCTAAAAGAAGACAAGAGAAAGAAATTTTTCAAAAGAAATGACTATGAGCATAAGGACAAGAATGCCAGGAAAGCTACTTGGTGTGTATCTGAAGACTCCAGTAGTAATTTTCAATCAGACTCAGAGAAGGAGGAAGAAAATATTAAATCCAACATGTGTTTTATGGTAGAAACAGATGATGTATAATATTACTACTCTTCGGATTTTAGTTCTGAATCTAATTACCCTAATGAAAAACTTGCAGCCTACTGCAATATTCTTTAAGGAAAATATGACTCTCTATTTAAGAATCATAAGTCTTTAAAGAATGTTCATAAGGTAGTTTCTGATGAAAGAGATACAATGTTGAAACAATATAATGAGTTAACTGAAAAATTTGATTCAATTAATTCTAACAATATAGATTATGAATCAAAGATAAAATCACTGCAAACTGAAGTAGAAACTTATAAAACTGCAGCCCTTGTTTCTACTAAAGGATAAAATACTTTAAATGAAATTCTTGGGAAAATGTCATTAAAAAGGAGAGATTTGGAATTGGCAGTTAAAGTGAAAAATCCAAGCTGTACAAAAACTATTTTATTCCAAGTGCAGAAAGATTAAATTGTAATTACTGTGGAATAAGGGGACATATTTCTAAAAACATTTTCTTAAGACAACCCCAAATAAGTGGCATTAAGAAATATTTTGTATCAAATGATCTATTCGACTCATGTGAAATTACAAAAACAAATAAATTCTGGATTCCCAGATCCTTGCTAGCTAACACTACTAGACCCAACAAAATATGGCTACCAAAGAAATCTGTGTAAATGTCTTTGCAGGGAGCAAGTCACAAGATAAAAAAGGAAATATGGTATATAGAAAGTTGCTACTCAATACATATGAGTGGAAACTCATTTAATTTCTCTACAATCACTCAAAAAGATGGTGGACTTGTCACTTTTGGTGACAATTCCAAAGTAAAAATCATTGGAATTGGAATTGTTAGAGACCCAGAAGTTGTCTCAATTAATAAAGTACTTTATGTACAAGGATTGAAACACAATCTGATAAATATCACTCAAATTTGTGATCATGGTTATGCTGTTTATTTTTCTAACAATTGTTGTTCTGTTTTCAAAAATAAATTTCTTAAATTCAGAGCACCAAGAACTGATAATGTGTATACCCTGTATTTAAATTCCTTGTGTAAATAATAAGTAAATTGCTTGACTACTAAAATAAATGAATCCTGGATCTAGAATAGGAGACTTGGACATTGTAATATATATGTTTTAAATAAGTTATCTAAGAAACATTTAGTTTCTGATTTTCTTAGTCTCAAATTTGAAAGTGATAGATTCTGTGATTCATGTCAACTTGGCAAGCAAAAAAAATCATCCTTCAAATCTATTAACAAAATTGATACATCTAAACCTCTAGAACTTATTCAGATGGATTTTTTTGGACCTTTAAGAGTAGCAAGATTGGCTGGTAAAATATATGTATGTGTTTTAGTTAATGACTATTCTATATTTACATGGATTTTCTTTTTGAAATTTAAAAATTAATCTTTTACTTTATTTCAAAGTTTTTGTAAAGTTGTTCAAAATGAAAAAGGTTTTAAAATAATTTCATTAAGAAGTGAACATGGTAGAGAATTTGAGAATTAGGAATTTCATTCCTTCTGCTCAAATATGGGTATTAAACACACCTTCTCTGCACCTAGAACGCCTAAACAAAATGGAATTTTTGAAAGAAGAAATAGGAATATTCAGGAAATGGCTAGGACTATGCTAAATGAATATAACCTTCCTACCTACTTTTGGACAAAAGATGTAAGCACAACCTACTGTATAATGAATAGAGTTTTAATTAGACCTCTTTTGAAAAAGACGCCCTATGATCTTTGGAATAACAGAAAAACTAAAGTTAACTATATTAATGTTTTTGGATGCAAGTTTTACATATTAAACACCAAGGATAATCTTGGTAAGTTAGATCCAAAATCTAATGAAGGAATTTTCTTTGGATATTTAGATACTTCCAAAGCTTATAGAATCTATAATAAGAAGTCAAGGATTGTTGAATAATCAGTTCATGTGAAATTTGATGAATCTGATCCCTTTGAGAAAAGGACAGATCAAATGGATGAATCAGACTCTAATGATAACATTAGGCTTGAGAACATGAAAAATGATTTTGAAAAAGATATAAATAAAATTCAGTCCAGTTCAGAAGAACATGATACTGAAGAACCTATAAGTGTGTTGTCTAGACAGACTAGAAACCTAAATAATCACTCTTTAGAAACTATAATATGCGACTTAGATACAGGAATAAAAAATAGGAGAAATATAGGAAATCTTGTACAATTCTCTGCATTTCTATCCCAATTAGAACCCCAGACTATAGAAGAATCATTAAATGATGAAATTTGGATGATATTAGTGAAATAAGAATTAAACCAATTCAAAAGAAATGAAGTCTGGGAATTAGTTGAAAGAACACAAAACTATCCAGTATTAAGAACCAAATGGGTCTTTAGAAATAAGAAAGATGATCAAGGAATAATAACAAGAATTAAAGCTAGAATTATAGGTAAAGGATATAATCAGGAAGAAGGTATAGATTATGATGAGACCTTTGCACCTGTAGCTAGACTAGAAGCCATTAGAATCCTCTTAGACTATACATCTCATATGAAATTTAAATTATTTTAGATGGATGATAAGTCTGCCTTTTTAAATGGTTATTTAATGGAGGAAGTTTATGTTGAGCAGTCTCTTGGTTTTGAAAATTCTCAAAAACCTGATTCTGTTTTTAAATATACTAAAGCTCTCTATGGCCTTAAACAAGCACCTAGAGATTGGTATGAAAGATTAAACTCTTTTCTTTTGAAAAATGATTTTACTGTTGGAATGGCAGATCCAACACTGTTTAATAAAACTATGAATTATAATATTTTATTGGTTCAATTTTATGCTATGATTTAATTTTTGGATCAACTAATAAAACCCTTTTTCATGAGTTTTCAAAGTAATGAAAATTGAATTTGAAATGAGTATGATGGGATAGCTAAAATTTTTTTTAGGACTTCAAATTTATCAAAATTATTTTGGAAATGTTTTGAATCAAATAAAATACATTACTGATTTTTTGAAGAAATTTGGACTTGAAAACAACAAGACATATACAACTCCTATGTATACTAATATAAAACTTGATTTGGATAAAACTGGAAAATCAGTTAACAACAAGTTATATTGAGGTATGATTGGTAGTTTATTATATCTTACTACTTGTAGGCTAGATATAATGTATTTAGTATATATTTGTGCAAGATTTCAATCAAATCATAAAGAATCTCATCTAACTGGTGTTAAAATAATTTTTAGATATTTTAAAGGAACGGTTTTTCAATATCTTCTTTATCGCAAAACTTCTGATTTAAATTTTATTTCATATTCAGATGCAGACTTTGGGAGTTGTAGATTAGATAAGAAAATCACTTCAAGAACTTGTCACTTTTTAGGAAAATCTTTAGTGTCTTGGTCAAGTAAGAAACAATATTCAGTTCCCCTCTCAACAGTTGAGGCAGAATATGTTTCTACTAGAAATTGTTGTGCATAGGTGTTGTGGATGAAAAACACTCTTATGGAATTTGGACTAAATTTTAATAATACTCCTATTTTATGCGATAATACTAGTGCTATAAATATTTCAAAAAATATTATTAATCATTCTAGAACTAAGCATATTGATATCAGACATCATTTTCTAAGAGATCATGTTCTTAAAAAGGATATATCTTTGGAATTTGTAAGTACTAAAATTCAATTAGCTGATATTTTTACTAAACCACTTCCCACTGCAAGGTTAGATTTTATTAAGGGGGAGCTAGTTTTATTTTATTTTAAATAATTTTTTTTTACAATGGTAGTTCTTTATTTTAATTCTACTTAAAAAAAATTCTGTTTTGTTTTTCATACAGAATAAGTTTCTTTTCCCCGCATAATCTATTTTAGTTATTTTTAAATATATGTAATGATTATTAAAAACATGGGAATCAAGGTTGTCAGAAACCCTTTATACTTCTAAACCATTTCATTTCTATCGAAACCTTTTCGAACCCAGAAACTGGACCTCTGCTCGTGAACCCTAATCTTCGAACCTCTGAAACCCTAACCTTCAAACCTTCAAAGATTCTCACAGAGATGGTAAGGAATAAATGATCCAGTGAAGCCGAGACAAGAAATTCCAAGAGATAATGCTCCGAAGGACAAAAATCTTACAGGGAAAGGTAATCGATCTCGACTGGTTATTTCAGAAAAATCTATTATTGAAAAAAGCACTGTCGTTTCAGAACCTTGAACAGACGTTCAACAGTGAAAATACAGAATTTTTGTATGAGGTAGAACATAGATACTTCTTCAAATCTGTACAGTTTACTCTGAGAGATACTGAGGACAGTATGATGGCTAAGATTGAGGATAGGTATTTCTCAATCTCGTTAGTAGAAATTGGTCAGATTCTCAACAACCCTCATGAGGGAGTTTTTCATTTCGATTTGAAAAATATTGGAGATTTTGTGCATAAATCAGAGGACATAATGTCATTTATTTTTTTGTATTAAGACTAAAAAGAAAATGTTTATCAAGGATTTGGATCCTGATCAGAAAATGTTGGTCAAATTTGTGCAAACAGGGATTGCTCCAAGGATGTCTGAGATGGAAAATATATTATATCCTGATATGTATATAATGTATCTTTTACTTAGTGATGTCAAAATCAATTTTCCTAGGTATATGGTTAGATACCTAAGATATTGTTGTCATAGTGATGCCCGAATGAACTTTTATCCTTTTGGTCGATTCATTTCCAAGATGTTGCTTATGAAGGACATGGTGAGATTGGTGGATACCGGAGTACACTTTCATTACAGTAATGTTTTTAGTGCTGGAACTTTAAGGAAGATTGGAAATTTCTAGAGTACTATCAAAGTAAAACTTTTTCCAGTAGGAGTGGATGTTGAATCAGAGAGTGTTCAAGCTCAATCTGAAAAGTCCAAGTAGGGACAAGCTGAATCAAGAGTCAGCACTACGTCAAGGAGGATCAGATTTGAAGTGGTAGAAACTGGGGAAGAAAGAAGTCAGGAGGGACTTCAAAATCAGAGGAAAAGACCTGTGACTGAGGAACTTACTTTCCCTGATTTAACTACAGGAGATTTACTCTCTTACAGCTTTATCAGAGAAAAGGTTGTTGAAAAACCTCAAGAACAGAATTTCACTATTACACATCCTGATCATGAAAGGATTGTAGTTGAAAGATTAGAATAATATGTTGTAGCTGATGTTGCTGTTCACATTCAACAAGAAAAGGAGGCAAAGCATGGTGAGGAAGTGGCCAGACCTAAGGAAACTCCAGAGAATATCATTTTAGATATTTCATTAGATGAACAAATTGCATATATTCGTGATGAGCATTTTCTTGAAGCTCACACAGAAGTTATTCAAGAGGATTTTTCTATGGAAGAGTCTAGAAAGGACTCTGAGGAAAAATCTGTGGACGATCCTACTCCGGACAAAGAGAAAGAAAAATATGTTGCTGAATCATTACCTTTAGTACTTCTACCTCTCACGTATCCTGAGAATGCGAATCAAGCACAAGGTGCTTCTGATTCAAGGAAAAGGGAAGCTGAAGAGTTTTACAAAAATTTATCTCAACTGCAATGTGAGAATTATTCTGAGAGAAGCATCTTAGAATTCGAACAGTTGAAATTTCAAAAGCTTAAGGAGAGTACTGTTTCAAGATAAGAAGTTGAAATTTCTAAAGAGGATATGCTAAATTCTGTTTCCAAATTGAAATCTGAAATGGTTATGAAGTCAGATTTCTCAGATCATAAGTTGTTTCTAGAGACACAATTTGCATCAATTGGGAAGAGTGCTGCTAGTGGATCAGGCACTTCACCTTATTTATTCATAATATTTCAATCTCTCACAGTTGAAATAAGAAATATGAATGAAAGGTTGCAAGATCTTTAGTGCAACAGTGCTCCATTATCTATTCTCTTAGATAATCAGAAATTCTTAGTTGATCAGTTAACATCCAGTGAGCTAGGAATCTGTTCTGTCTTAGAAAAATTCACAGAGAAGCTGTCTTTGTTTATAGAGAAAGAAGAATGGATTAACAAGTTTTTCAGAGTCAATCTCATTGAAGATATTCATATGAATCAAGAGGCCAGATATATTATTATTAATCTTGGTGATGGATTAATGAAAAGGTTGAGAGAACAGTTGGAAAAAATCAAATCTATAGTCCAGTGAAGTTAAACCCTACCTGTTCACTACAAAAAAAACCTTGATTCCTGTGTTTATCATCCTTGTATCTATTTTTGACTTTTAATGAAAATTTGTTTCTTTATTTCTATTTTTTTACTCTCTTTATTTTGATAAGCAATTACTCCAGATTTCATTATTGATAAAAATTTACTAATAGAATTTACCTAGAGTTCAGTTCAAAATTAAATGTGTTAAAATCCATGATTTATCATTTTTTTATATCACAAAAGGTGGAGAAATTTGGATAAACACAAAATTTTAATTTATGTTTTTAAAACCTTATTTAAATGATTTCATGTATATTTAAAATGTTTTGGATGTATACATATTTATACTGATACAGAGGGAGAAATTTGGATAAACATAACATTTTATTTATTTTTATGAATGGGGAGATATTTTTTATTTATTGAAATGATTTTGTTAAAATTAAATATTGGTTTATCCTCTCAAAATTCTAAAACTTTATGTAACTAATTTTGAAAGTTAATTTCATTTAATTAGTCTTATTATTTTATGGGTTTTGTTATCATCAAAAAGGGGTATATTGTTGAGCAATTTTTGTTTTCAACAATACATAATATTGTTATTTAAAGGGGGAGTTTATATTAATACTCTATCTCTTTATGATAATTTTGATGCTCACAAATACCCTTAATTATTTTCTAATGATTTTATTTGTTAAGAATTTTGCATGAATTTATCATTTTATTTTAATCTTTAAATTACAGGAATTTATTATTAAAGTATTCGTATTTAGCGTGTTTTGGAAACACTGTTCATGCGCTACTTATTCAAAATCTGCTTGAGCATGTTCTGGGAACACTGTTCATACCCTACATGGATAAACGTAGCATAAGGATAAAAACCATGTATACTTTTTGAGATAAGTAAAAAAGTATGGCTAAACAACCATATGTTATCGGAAAAGTATGAAAGAAAAACCCTATGTTAGGAAGGAACCCTACATTTGGGATATCGACAAAGTATGGAAGGAGAAATATACCTAAATATTAAATGTTATGATTGTTTCTCAAAAGTATGGCTCCTCAACCTTAATTTTGTAAACAAACATACGATCCTGGAAAAGTATGGATCAAGTAAAAGTATGGATCTTTTATTGTACGTTTCAAATTTGAAGTGAAAAGTATGGACGACCAACCCTACGTTTGGAATGAACCTTACGTTTGTTGTTAAGTTTCCGTTGTCAACCTTACATTGTCAACCTTACGTTGTGAACCTTACGTTTGAATACTATGTCATCAACCTTATGTTCAGAAGACGCATACAGTTCAACTTAACCTTATGTTTGGCATCGGAGAATTTAAAGTCAATATTTTTATGCAATGGTCAATACTGTGATTATTAGGAAGATTTCAAGCCAGATTTAAAGCTGATTTTAAAGTACGATATTGACTGATTAAAAACCGTTTCATCAATTATTTGACAACCAAATTAGAAGGATATTTTTATGCCGAGTCTTCAGTAAAGTTATGACTACTCTGTAAATTCAAATGTTTAAATATCACGAGTAAAAAAGGAGACTTTTGTGGATCTAATTTTACAGGATAAGTTCTTATCGTTCTTTTATTTATATGGTTTTTTAAAAAAAACTGCATCAATCAATGATTATTAATCATGTGTGATCTTTTTATTATTAAAAAAAATAAAGGAAAAACAGAGACTACTGAAACAGACCGATCTGTTGGTTCAAAAGGAGTATCAAAGAACTGTTTGTTAAAAGAGGAAGGAACGTGATAGAAGATTCACTAATTCTACAATGAAGATCTACTGTGAATTTTCTACTTCTTAAGTTTTGAATTATATTTATATATATACTGCAATAGGATCAACTCAGAACATTTCTTATGTGAAGATTATTATTTCTGAAGGAGATGATCTATCTATTGTCAATTGCAAGCTGTTGCAATTGTGAAGAAAATATGTAATGTATTTTCAAAATACAAAAATCTTTTCTTTCTATTCTTGAGTGATCGACTTCTCATACTAAGCTGTGTAGGTTCTGTAAGTGAACCAAAAAGCTTTGTTTTTCCTTGGATTGTAAAGGTGTCAACTGCTTGTACTCAGTTGCGAACCGGTATTTTGAAACGGGGACCCAATAGTGAAAATCACTGAGCTCGTGGACTAGAGCGTTGGTGGAGTGGACTAGGGGCCTTCTATTCCCCAAACCACTATATATCTTGTGTTTCTGCTATTTAAATTTCTACCGCATCATTTTATCTGATTAAAGTTAAAAGGCAGAACACAATCTCGCAAAGATTTTTGAAAATACACAATTCGCCCCCCTCTTGTGTATATTTGGTGTAATATGATCCAACAATTTGGTATCTTAAGTGACCTATGGTATTCTACAAAGAATCCTATAAATAGGGAATCTAGGGGGTGGCTCATTTCACTGGTGAATTTTAATTCTAGATATGTTTTTGATTTTCCTCGTCACGGTATTACTTCATAAGTTATTACCAATAGACTTGTTTCACAATATATCTCCACAAGAACTGATAAAAATATAGTTTCACAATACTATTTGTTGAAATCTAACCATGTGACTTATATTTCTTAACACTTATTCAAAGAAATCAAAAACTATTTTTTAGAAATTTTCTGTATCCTAGACCCATTTCCTCAGCCACAGGGCAGTCTAGAAGGTTTCGCATGATCTATTGGCTCAGTTATGTGATGATGTGATTGTTATACAGTTTTTGTGACCATATTAGTGTCACATTAACATATTTTAGATGCCATATCACACAATCACGAGATTCACTATGAGTCATGAAAATTTCAATGAGTTCTATGGGTCTTGTGATATGAGAGACCCATATTAGGTCATGTGATAAAAAATACCTTCATGTGATTTTCTTGATCCTGTCTAAGTCATGAAACTCTTTTGAAAAAATTTCATTACTCGTCTAATATGTCATTCTTATTTTTATAATGGATTACAGTTCTCATACATCTTCTAATGCAAATATATTGAGGCCTATGAATGCTATGAATCAAAATTTGTTCCCTCATTATTATATTTTAACTGAAAAGGATGATATTTTGGGGCTTATCCCAACTAAAAATCAAATATATCCCTTTTCATATAGACTTCCTTTGTACAAATTCATCTACAGGATAATCCTGTTAATCTATTAGCTAATTAAAACCTTCCATATTTATATATTTTATTCTCATTTTAATTTATTCAGATGAAAATATATAAGAAAAATAAATTAGTTACCTCAACACATTAAGAATTATCTCATATTTCATATAATTACTTTCATATCTATATGGTTGTTATCTTCTCTACTAGACAATTTCTCAAAGTTATCCCAGCATAATTCTCTCATCTGTGAATAATACAAGAAGTTATTGGAACTCTATGTGGTACTTCTAAACATGGGGTAAATTTTATGATGAATTCTTAGGGTTATTCGAGTCCCTATATTGCTACTCATAATTCTATTAAAATCTACATGTTATTAATATTTTCAATAAAGAATGGATTTCTTTTTGCATCACATATTATTAGTGATAATAACATAAATAGATGATTATTTGTTTCTTTACTAGCCCTAATTTCTTCAATATTTCTCTTGGAGAGTTGGGGATCATTATTTGATACTATTAAAGAATGGGAGGTACATCTCCTTTTAGGTATTTTTATGATGAGTTTCTTCTTGATGTGGATGTTTTGGATGAACCCACAAAAACAAATAGCTTGGAAAAGAACATTATTACCATTGAAAATGATAAATTATGGATGGATTTGAATCTACACTCCATGGTTTCATTTATAAACTAGATGAATACATTTCTATTCTATAGTGGGAATCAAACAACTACCATATACCCCATTGATTCCCTTCTAAATAGTTTTTGTATATCATGGGGTCATTTTGGGAAATCCATGAGGATATAGAGTATGCCACATGGGGCTACTAGGTGAGGCCAAAGGTATCCTCAAGTCATCTTCTAGATAGTTTTTATATATGATTTTGAATTGATGTATTTCCTCAATAATGGATGCCCACATTGGAATTTGAGTAGGTACATTGGTGTTTGAAACTCGATTGGTATGGACACCTTATTAACCTAGCCATTCAAACTATCTCTTAATTCTATTAACTCCTCATCCGTATTAATAAGGTAACATTTCATACTAGAATGGTGGTCCATTCTAGTTCTTATTGGGAAGGATAAGAAAGCATTTCTACTACTATGAATATCATAGCACCACTAGGATCCTTCATTCTTCATTTCATCCATGACTATTTAATGTTTTTGGAGTTTATGTGATTCCTCTATGTCCTTAAGAGGTTATTGATATATTTATCTGGTATAATAATGTTAAATTCCTGACCTATCCAATACTAGATGAGATAAGTGTTGATAATTGAATCATCTCGCTTCATGATTGGTCATGTATGATCTCCCTCTGGGATAGGTTTCTTGGGGGGCATGTAAAATTAAATATTAGTTATGAGTCGTATATGAATTATCAGTTTTCTTTCCAATTTGGCTACATTCAAATGGATTCTCCACTCTATTCAACAGGAGTGTGGGTATAACAACATCCTAGACTTACTCTCCATTTTTTCCTTACGTTCTCACATGAATAAAAAAATATTGATATTATTTTTCAACATGTTTAATCCCCCTTATTTCTATCTTATGAATATTCCTAGGATTGGGTGGAAGCCTACTTGGGTGGGGTACAAAATAGATTGGTATATCTGTTGGATAGAACCAATGCTTCATAGATCCCATTATCTGTAGTAGCAATATAGTTAATTCTAGACTATGTTGAGCTTCTGAGGAAGATTTTTAATCCAAGAGATAAACTCCCCATAGGTGGGACATAATTTTTTGAGAAATCATTTCAGACAATATTTGTAATGTGAGATGAATCATTTGACAGAAGAGAAAATGGAACATATTCTTTTGATTCTATGTTATATCATTCAATAATTCCTCCTTCTAACATTCCCATCCCAGTACATATAGAGGACCAAGTATTGTGAAAAAATTGGTAGAAAATCCACAACATGATTATTGAGACTCCCTTGAAAGAGTTTCATGGACTAAATAATCACCTTCAACAAATATTCAATGATCTGGCGGTGGGTGGATTTGACTTCTAGCCATTATATAATGACATGAGAGAAATCATACTAATAGGGAAAAATTTGGGTACTGTTGAAGGGTAAATGTGAATTTGTTATGATATGACTCCCCTGGTCTAATTATATAAGGTGGCTATGAAGGTGTTGGAATAGAGACATGAAGTAGTCTCTCAACTACAAGCTCATATATATGACGTGACTACATAAATTGTAAAACAATAGAATATGTTATCTTTATTCAATTCTAATCATTCAACATTATCATCATTTTTGGAGACCAATAAATAATTATTTTATTAGTTCTCATCTTTTCACCATACTCATTTTTCTTAGGAAGAAGAATAAGAATCAGAGTGGGTGGCAATTCGACCCTCAAAGAGTAGATTACTTATTTTTGGTGGAATCCTTAGACAGGCACATGAATGAGTAGATTACTTATTTTTCACATTATTAATGAAGAAATCATCTGAACATTACATATCATTTCCCATTTTTCCTTCATGCATTATGTTCATGAAATTTAACTAATTTTATGTTGCATGGATCATCAATGATACCCATCCTTTTTATAATATCATGTAAATAAAAATTCATGGATTTGAATTCTTAAGTCACAACATACTTCTCTTTATAATTACTCATAACTTTCCACTAACATGAGATTCCTCATTAATGCACCTTTTCCGGTTGTCTTTATATCACCACATTTAAAATGGGAACGTGGGTAAAATATATGTACTGGATGGAGAATGCTCTTAATTTTTTCTTAGTTTAGTGGACTTAGTGAGAATTGTTTGATTTTTTGTTTGGGAAAATAAATTATCCCTATAATATTTATATTTTATTATTTATATTTTCCAAAACAATCCTTTGACATAAATAGGGGAACGTTTATTGGGTGTGGACTTGGATTTTTCTAATTCATCCCTATGATATTTTTTTACCTGATCAGTTTCATGACAATTCTATTTTATAAGTATTCAATATTTTTAGTATCACCCAATGTGGATTTCTAGTGAGAAGAGACCTGAATATTTTCCTAGGATTCCCTTTTTAGGTTTTCAACTTAGTGATAATTGTATCACATTCAATTTTTAGTTTTATTTTTTAAAAAAGATACCATTATATTTCATTCATTTATGGTTTTTAATCTCTAACCTTCTAATGATTTTGTTTAGGGTCTTCTAGCATAGACATTCTGTTGATGTAATTTAGGATCTTCTAGATCATACATTCTATTATCATAATTTGGGGTCATTTATCTTAGACCTTATATTAATTTATTTTAGGGACTTCTAACTCAAACCATATATTAAATTATTTTAGGGTCCTTTAGCTTAATTGTTTTATTACTATTGTTTAAGGTATTCTATCTAAAACATTCTATTATTGTAGTTTAGGGTCTTCTAGAATAGACCTTCTATTTATAGTACTAAATGGGTATTTATTAGGGGTTTATGAACCCAACATCATTGATGGAATTCTAAAGAATGAGTGTACATAAAGGGTTATGACCCTACATTCTTAATGGATATTGTAATAAATTAACATTCATGAAGGGTTATAAAACCAAGTATTCTTATAGAAATCATGAGGGATGAATGTCTATGATGGGCCATGACACCATGCATCCTTACCAAAAATATTTTTCATTGATGGTGGAATATTAAGGATGTTGATTACATATGGATAGTTTAAATATGGCCTAATTAATTCATAACCAAAAATTTTGAACTGGTGAATATGGAATGGGGAAAACATTCTAAGGAGGACCCATAACAACCTTTGTTTCTAGTTTCTAACATAGTTTCTCTAGGGATCATGAAGATCTACGTTCCTTAAATGATAGATGTATATGACTCTAGTTGGATGGTCATAATCACTTATGTATTATACAATATGGATTAAATTATTGGTAAATTAAATGGGATCATCACACTTTTTGAAGGACCATATAAGATTTGTAGAGACTCAAACATCTAGATAATGAAGTTGGATGTTGAGTTAATTCTATACAAGGAAGGTTTCTGACACATTGTATTGGTTTATATTTTAGTTGGGAATCATGGTCCCTATTCTATATGGTTTTTAGTCATGTGATGTGGTCTATCAAAAGTTTTGGGAATGGAGTGTCGCATTCCTTCTTTTAGTAAGGTTACAATACATGGAAACATAATGTCAAGGTTATTGAATTCGACTGAATAGTATGTCTATGGGGATTGTAAATCATGTTATATGAATATTTGAGTTATCTTTAGGTGTGATATTTGGGTTATAGGTCAACCATTGGTAATGTAAGAAGCCTATAATGTTCCACATAGTCGAGACAATAAATCTTGTATTTAAGGGGGTTCGTCCTTGGACCAAAGATTCTGTTTATTTGAGCTAGTAGTTGTTAATATTTTTCTACAATAATGAACAAATATAAGGGATTAAAAATTTCCATGGGGCCCAAGATAAGGATATAAAATAGAGGAACTGATTGTTCCATCTAATACTTCAAAGGCATGAATAAGGTTTATGGATGATGTAATATTTGAGAAGGGTTTGAGTACCGTAATAGTTTCTTCTCTGACTAGTGAATTATTTATTAAGGATATAAGATATAAAAATAATTAATCTAAATTTTTCCTATAATAGGGGGTCCAATTAGCATGAATCCACTTTTAATATGGCCACAAAGTGGGACCTATTTGATATATTCATTGTTCTTTCACTCTCTAACTTTTTCCTAAACTCTATAGATGGAGAGTTAAGTGAGTAGAGATAGGGATCTTTCTCAATAATCAATTTACATTTTTCAACAATATATGTTTTATGTCTCTTTAACTAGAATTATTAAGGTTATTAAATTTGAATAATCAAAGGATAATGTTTAATATTTTACAACATTGAAAAAATTGCACATAGATTTAGGTCATAATTCACATGGACCTAGTTAGAATTGGATGTTACACAATAACCTAATTAGAATCCCTAGGGTAAATAGAACATCAATATCATTTTGAGGTACAGAAATAGATGTATTAAATTATGGCTCATGGTTCGAGGTTCGTGAGTAATGATATAGTAAAGTCATGTTCAGGATGACCTAGAACACTCTATGGTGCTATGTTTTTCCACAATGTTGTCAGGATCAAAAGGATCATATATCCCCTCCTATAGTTCCATGATGTCTATGGTTTATAGGTAAATAATTTTAAGCATAATTGGCATGGTCAAAATTTTCAGTAACTTTTCCATTCCAAGGTTCGTGATAGGTTTTCGATAAACTGAGGAGCTCAAGATATGAAGTGTGATTTATTGATTGAGGGGATTCAAACAATGATGGAATCACCTCATAAAATGGTTGACCGGGGCAAGGTTCATATGGTCCCTTAATAATGAATGATGATGGATGATGGAATGCACACTCTTACATCTTTTAATGGGGATGTATATATCATACAGCTTATTTTCAAGTGACGGGGACATTTTCTTTTCAATTTAACATCATGTGGTATGTACATTGGAATAAACATGAAATTGTGTACGAAAACCTAGGGGAATATAAACGCTTTGGGGCATCTAGGTTTAGAAAAATCTATTTTCTCATGAACTAGATTATTGTTGGGTATCTATATTCTATAGCCCTTCTTTCATAGATTTATCTTATTCATAATAAATCCATACTTATATCCGACTAGTACATAGTCAAGAAATAAGTTTTTTTGACTTATTCCTCTTTGAATTGAGGCATATATGTATTTTCTAGGGTTTACCTATGAATATTATATGTTCAATAATAATTCCATAACTGGAACCTCTACATCCATCAAGCATCATATATCTAAATTGTATGGAGGGGAGGTGGTGACTAACTCAGTGAAATTAGGTCTTCATAGAAGATGCATACCAAAACATATAAGGGTATAAGGAATGATTTCATAATATTGCTTTGAAAATGGGTATGATGTTCATGTGTGTAACATCGAGAGTTTTCAAATCCTCTAGAATAGTTGTTTTTTAGAAGGTGTATGTCATAACTAAAAAATATTTGAGTTAACTATAGGTGGGAACCCGTGGAAATAGGTCAACCATTAATAATGTCAAAAGCCTATATTGTGCCATAGGACCAAGATGATAACTCTTAGATTTAAGGGGGAAGTCTTGGAACTAAAGTTCCTATTTTGAAGAACTAATCCCTATTAACATTTTTATGTAGGTAATAACCAACAGAAATGAAGACCAATGTCTATGGGGTTCCACGAGAACTGTATCAACTCATGAAACTAGTGTTTTAGTCTCAGATATCAAATATGAAGTTTTTTCATGGAGAAAAAAATAATAAAGGATAAATTAAAATAAAGGTTAATCTAGTATGTATTGAAGAAATTATATTGGGAATGAATAAAATAAGTAATTATTGGGTATATAACCACTATATGTGAGGATTAGTTCATTTTAATGACCTTCTGTATTGTATTATAACATCACAAAACTGGAACATGGTCATGTAGTTTAGAATCTTTCAACTAGGAAATGGTTTCTGATTTGAAAAACATCCTGGTCATATCAGAAAGATTAGTTTTCCAGGTACTCTGTGATCACATGATCCATGCATAGTACGGGAAATGAGGGACTATTGGCTAGTCGGGTGAGATAAACATGATTATATTATTGGGGATACATATGGGAATCTACAATTTATTATAGATTATAACCTATAAAAAAATATGAAAATAATAGAAGAACATAATTGGTAGTGATAGAGACCCATGGATGGGGATTAAATGGAAGATACGGGTGTTGTTATGTATCATGTGATGGAGGAAATTGTTCCATATGTATTTCTTCAATAAAATATCCTTTATCAGGTATGATTTGTATATAGGCATCATGGAAATTTTTTTATTATGGTTTGACTCAATATTAGAGATCTAATCATAACTACATATCTCGTGATGAAATGAATCAAGCCATATATAGTTAATCAATGGGAGACTCACTAAGAAGTTCTAACCTATACATAATGGGGGGAATTTTAACCATTTATTATTTGTTTTTGACTATTGATTTGATATCCAAAATTCACTATATATCCTACGATGATAGGAATCAAGAAACACATAGTTCTTGAATGGGAAACTCTCCACGTAGTTCTAACCCATATGTACAGGGGGAAATTCTCTTATTGATGGTTTGACTAGGCCTAGGAATGGATATTTGGGCATCACTATGTATCCTATGATGACAGGAATCAAACCACATAGTTTTCTTGAATGAGAAACTTCACACACAATCCTAGACCATACATAGAGGGGGGGAATTGTTCTTGTTTATGGTTATGGCTCAGCCATGATTATATATTTGGGTGTCACTACATACCCTGACATGGAAGGAATCAAGATACAATTATTTATTGAAAGGATACTGGGTGGGTGACCAACATCAAGGATAATGGTCCTATTGTGCGAGTTCTATATTAATATTTATTTTTATTCAATTCTAATGAAATAAACCATGAAGTTTAATGTCATCCAACAAGGAAATAAAACATGAATTTTAAGGTCTTCAATATAAGACCATTATAACCCAGTCATGAACAGATATGCCTCGACCTAATAGATAAACCTCTACAAAAATTCCAGAAAACATGAGCAATTATTAGTCTGTGAAAGAATGATTGTAAAAGGTTTCATTCAACACACATTGGTAATTAAAATAAAGCAAAAAATATATTTTGATCATGTGGTGGATGTGATAAAATATTGGGTATAGGAACCACACCTCATCACATTGGAATGAGAATAAAGAAGTGCATAGTTATGGAAAATGATGTAGTCTAATATTTTGTGATATGGACATCATCCATGAATTTTAACATCATTTGGTAAGGAATAAGGTTATATAACAAGATAAAAAAGTATTAAATTCCTATAATCACATCTCAAGTGTTTTTGAAATCATCTCATAAGAGGCATCCCATATTTGAGATATGGTGCTTCCTAATATTGTTTCTCAAGCAGTCCTATTCATGGTACATAGTATAATACTTCATTTTAATGGCATGGGATAATGACATTGTCACATAGTATGATTTCTTGTGATTGGGATAGATATATTGTGGTTTGACCTAGAAGTGGAGATCCTAGTGTCACTATGTTTATTGTGATGGAAATAATAAAGTCACTTATAGTTCTTGAATGTAGAGACTACCTATGTGGATCTGACTCACACATAGGGATAGGGGCACATCATTTAACTTTTGTACAAATCTATCTCATGTGTATATGGTCATCAATGATGTAACATTTTCCTTGCAATTTAACATCGTCTGATAATAATGTATGGAGTATTGTAGTTTTAGGTTATATGACTATGAAATATTTTATAATTTAGCATCATGTGACTATGAATAATCATTTATATTTTCATCATGATACCCAGAATATGGATTCTTAAAAAACTATGCTACGTACATTTTGTGAACTATTATATTGGTGGGGTCATGATATATTCCTCACCATTCATGGATGATGATCAAGATCCATTAGAATAGACCTTATATATGATGTAATCCCCCTTCCATTTGGATTCCATATATCAATGTCCCTTTCCTAGTATCATTGGGGTTCAAACAACCAACACCAATTCTCCTTGAATAAATTATCAAATTTTTACATTTTAATTGAAGGCATATATGACCTAACTCTGATGGAATTCAATATTATATAATATAAACAACATTTTCTCATCGGGTGGTTATGACTCATCCTACTTCTTTTTTGATTTCTTATCATCTATTTGTTTTATAAAAATCTCTATTCAAAGAGAGGGAAATTGGGATTCTATTGAAAATACTAACTTAGTTCCATACACTAATAAATATATTGCTTCTTTTATATTAGTTTGTGATGTGTTATAGTAGGCCAATAAAGAAGAAAAGAGTTTTTCCACATTAGACTCCATGTATTTGTCTACCGTATTCAGGAGAGTGTTCAACTAGGTTTTATTAAAGGCCTCTATATTTTATTTTTCCACTACATGATAGCGGGATGAATGGTTAGACTCGATGATGTATTCCTATTACAATTTCTAAAACTTTATTGATAAAAAATTAGTTCCCTTATCCATTAATATATTTTTAGGGAATCCAAACCTGATAATGATATTGTAGTTTATGATGTTAATGATATTATGTGGTTTGAATTATTTAAGGGGTATCTATTCATCCCATTAAGAAAGTATATCAGTAGAATTAAGGATTCACTTACACCTTTTAGCTATGGCTATGGGATGTTCCCTCATAACATCTATTCCTCTTATAAAAAATGGATGGAAATATTAATATGAATGTTGGAATTTCAAGGGTTGATGGATTAATTTTTCAGGAATTTATAATGAATGAAATTTCCTAGATAATTCCAAATAATCCATTATCATAGTTTTCCAAAAGTATCAAATCCTCCTGATTTGATGGGAGTGTTTGGTCCCAGAATAATAAGTTTCCCAAGAGCTAACATGGACTTCTTCCATTTCTACTAGAATCTCTCTTTCTACTATGCATCAAAGGTGGATCCCATTGAAGACTCTTTTTAGGGAGGTTTTTCATCATATGCCTCTTATTGAAAGTTAATATTTGACACTGAGTTATGATTTTGTTCCCTTCTAGACCAATTTATTAGGAGAGTCCCTTTTATAGATAGTCAAATTTTTGCTCTATCAATTTAGGGGTGGATATCGATTCATCATTATACAGGGAATTGTTGATTTGATTGATTCGTTATGTCACATATGATGACCAATGAGACCATCATTTAGTGTGTGATTTGGAATTCCACCTTGTCTTAATAAGGGTTGGATATAACTATACTAACTTTATCTAGTGTTTCAATATGAGAATTTTGTAATCGAAGGACCAAACACAATGACGATTCAAAAGGAAACATTTACATCATTCCTCTAGTGAAAAAAATAAAATCCCTAGACCAACCCTATAGGGTTTCAGGTTTTCTAGTATCTTACAAATACGAATTTGAGTGGAACCATCAAAATATATCTCCCATGATTGAGGATGGTCGTGGTTAGATAATAACACTTTGTATAGAAGTTTTTTTTCTACTGGTGTGCTTTCTAGGGTGGTTTGTTCTGTAAAGAAATTATCAAGGGATTTATCCTTCAATGAATTATATGAAATGAACTCGATTTCATATTGTTATAGAATAACTACACATCAAGAGAGAGTCCTAGTGAATATTAGATTTCCAAGGATATACTTGAGAAGGTAAATATAGAGACCATGTGGACATCAAGGAGCTGCAAGTAATGCCTAAAATAATTCAAATCTGTGATAAGAACAAGAAAATTATTGTCAAAATTGGAATACTAGTTCTCATTACTTATCATCTTTCAAATGAGGTGGTTGAGTCTATTATAATTTTATTAATAATTTTTCTATTCAAGGATAATGTCATGTGATCGTTCCATGGTGGCCACATGTAAGATGATACACTTTCCTTCCTTAGACAACGTCAAAACTGGTGGGTTCCTCAAGAATTACTTTTGATTTCCTAATGAAAATTGGTGTTATTCATACCATCAGTAGGTGACTCCATTATTCAATAATATGTTGAAGGGTGAGAAATTTTCTACCCATGTTATCTATGAAACAATGAATATAATCAAGAATCCAACAGATCCACATTAGTTATTTGAGATTCAGTGGGGTAAAATTTATGCGATTTCACTAGTTAATTCAGGGTTGAACTTAAAGTCATGGTGGAATAGAACAAATCCATGTATTTTTTTATGTTACCCTAAAATCAAATTTCAAAAGGTTTATATTCAAACTATGTTGATGAAGAATGTTGAATTGTTTTTGAAGGTCCATAAATTTAACACATCACGATCAAGATACGACCACTAGGTCATCGCAAAAATTTTATTTTTATTATTTCCAATAAGGGATTATTGATATGATGTATGGTACTTAGAAATATATCTCCATATTTCCTTAGTCTAAAGGGAATGTCAGGATTGAAAAATATCCCCTCAGGTACATAGAAGGTGGTGTCTTCCACATCTTCAAGGGACATCGTTATTTATTTTTCCATGAATACCCATCCATAATGGAATGGTCTTGGAATCCAGTTGTAGATTCGGTAAAGTGTTTTGTGATTGGCAATGGGAAATAATATTTACTGAAGTGTGGATTATTGGCTCTAAAAATGATGATGACCCTACTCTTCTTATTCTTTTTCTTAATTGGGATAATATCGTCAAGCCATCAAGGATGTTACACTTTCCATAAAAATTCAGATTTAAAAAATTTGTCACCTATAATTCCACATTAGTAAAATGAGTAGGGTTCATCATCTTGGATGCCTTCTTGAAACACTAATGGTCATCGGGTAAGCCTAGGAGGTTTGTGTCCATATAGGGGTTCATATTAGGAATCTCAATATAATTTCATGCGAGCACAATTTGATGCCGCTTTAAAAGCGAGGCATACTTATACTTCTCATAGAGAGGAATATAGGAACTATTCCACTTAGGCCATATATTGTCTTCAATTTATAGATTTACCATACTAAGGTCATCAATGTTGTTGGAGATGCCTTTTCTGAATGAATGGGTGGTGTTATTAAAGTCATCCACTTGTTCTTCCACCTATGAGTCTGTGTGGGCATTTCCAGACACGGTAATATAAGGTATAATAGAATTTTATAGGGTTTTTCCTATAAAATTTGGGTTGATACCTTCATATAATCATCCAACATTGGTTATTTTCAATCCATTTTGTAGAAGCCTACCTCAGCATATAAAACTTCATAGGACTCAAAGGGGGTGTTATCACCATGTTATATACCAACCTTACCAATGATGGGGTACTTCAAATATTGATGAAATTTTGAAGTAATAATTCATGAGGCTATTAATTAATGTTATTCTAGGAATTGAATTATATTCAGTTACTTACAATATAAATTTGAAGTCAATGTTTTTTCTGAGGACCGTAAACTGATTCTTGATATTGATCTTCCAGAGAGGTATTTACTCACTCTTATTGCAGCCTCATTTGGATATCCTTATTAGAGAAAAGTATCACTTCCCAAAATATTGAGGGTTTAAATTGGTATTAGTTTTATCCGAGAAAGATTTCCAGTTAAATATTATCAGATGTTGACATTGATATGTTTTCTTGAAACATATAGGGTTCAGATATTTCCATGGATGAATTATTCTTTATCCCTCTTTGTGAACAAGATAGAAACATGTAATTATGATTTCATAGACTCCACCCAATAATCCTCGTATTGAGAGACTTCTTTCACAAACTCTTGTAAGATCTGGAGGGCCTTATTATGTTCTTGTTTGAATTTTTTGAATAACGGAGAGAATACAATATTTTGAGTTCAGATGGATCACTTTCCAACTATTTTTTAATTTATTAATTTTGTTCCAATAGTTGCTGTATCCCTATGTGCTGATTCTCCCTATTATTTTTATTCATTAGTTAGGTTATCTGATTTTTATGGGTATGGTGATTGAGAAGAGGATGAAAGAGCATCTCTTTCGAGTTTCATGGGTTATGCTGACTGTAACGCCCCGACCCTAGATACCCAGAGTCGGTGCATTATTACATAACATTGGCATGATCACAAGAAATATCAAATCTCGAAAGATCGATTGGTTTAGTAGCCTTGGAAACACTAGATATATTCATAAGTCTTACATTACATCATAAAATGAAAAACTACTACAACAACATATTGTCTCCATAATCCACACTCATATCCCCACATAATATACCTGCAGGTCATTCATAATTTACTTCTTCACTTCTTGGGAAAAATAAAACATAGAAAAGGGGTGAGCTCAAATGCCCAGTAAGGATAACAATATAGTGAAAACTTTCATAAATAATAATAAACATTTAAGGCAATGTATAACAAAAACAAAAGCCTTTCAAACTTGAACTTTCAACATGGTATGACATAAATAAAATGAAATAATTCCATTTACGTATTCACATGGATATTCTACTAATCGAATAATCACATGCAAAATCAATAACCACTTTCATAATGATGGAATTCATAATGCTAGACTATCATAACCACATAGCCAAGGCCTCGTGCCAAGACTACAAATAAGATTTTGTCAAGGCCTTGTGCCAAGACACTAGTTTGTCCCATGAGACCTACCGATGCATCGAGGAGCTATAGCGGGCTCCACCCGTCACATATTAAGTCCAATGCATTCCCATATGAAAAGTTTTAAACATAACATAAAAATTCGTATTAAAACTAGCATACGAAATGTCAATAATTTCACCATAAACTATGAATGGTATAAAAATAGCACATCCACAGTCAAACATATCACAAAACCTTCAATACAATATAGAAGATTTGTATCATAATAAATCAACTTCAAATAAGCGTAAAATCCATCAAAGGATGTTGACATAGATGAAATCAATACTCTTTTTAGAGAAATATCTCTTTCTATTTTTGAAATCATTTAAGAGCCATATAAAATAAAACATTTTCTTTGAAAATATTATTATAAGATTTTAAGGAAATATTTGAAGATGTTATAATGGCGGAAAATAACCGCACCCGTCGTATAAGTTAAAAAAACATTCTTACCTTAATTCTGTCGAAAAGGTTAAAAATGACCTTGTTTTGAAAACGACGGAAAGATTCCTCTTATAAAAAGTCAAACAAGGGTATAAAAGGCTTTAACCCATATTCTTGTAAATAATAAAAATGTTTTGAAATACATTTTTAAGAAAACATGGATGTTGATGATAAAGATATCCCAGTAGATTATTACATATAAACAACCTCGGATAATGAAGAGATTGTGAAATAACCCTTACCTTGTACTTTTCCTTGGTTGGGGTAGGTTAACCTCCTCTTCTTCGGGTTCTTCCTTTTGATTTGATCAAAAAGGATCCCTAGGTTGGCTTTCTGATCAAACTAAGGCCTCTAGGTTGTAGTGAGGGATGTTGGGAGAGTATTTGGGCAGATTTTGGCCGAACCAAAAGGTTTTTAAGGTGTAAAGAAATGAGAAGGAGGAGTGCCCTTTTATCAGAGGGGTGAGGGGCACCTTTGGAAAAGCTAGAAATATTAGTTTATAATAAATTCATATTCGGGTTATAATGGATCCAAAGTTGATTATTTAAATTTTAAGGTGGGTATGGGTTGAAAACAACTCAACCAATAGAATTTAGACATGTTTGGGTACTTATATTAACCTTATCTTTAAGTATTAACTCCAAGTTAATTAGTTTCACTTTTACAATGTCTCTTTGTATTTTTATATAATATGGTTAATAAAATTACTATATACATCTAATCGACTCCCAAGTGGTCCATTAATGATTAAACTACCATGATATAAGTCTCTTGGCCAAAAATTATATTTTTAGGAATTTAATATCAATTAATAATATAATATTTGTCTTAAGAACTCTTTTATGTCAATTTTGACACTATTCGATAGTTTTTTTTTCAAACTCATAACAGATTTATTACTTCGAACAAAGTCAATTAAATCAATCCTAATATATCATATTATCCAAGAAAATTAGTTTAATTCATTAAAAGTTTCATATTATATTTATTTGGGTTTTTATAATATCAATTATTTTAAATTTTCACTATTATGATAATTACTACATCATCATTGTGTCATAAATACATTAACTTATTTAATATCTAAAAATTGAAAATAAAATATAATAATGTAGGAAATCTTTTTATATTTCTAATTAATATTTATAGTCGAAAATCCAACATATATAACCCTATGTGAAAATTGTTTTTCTAAAAGATATATACTTATTTCATTTTTGTACTTATTTTAACTTAATTAAAATAAAGTGTCCCTATCACCTACAAGTGGATCCATGGGGTCCCAAAATCAACCTAAAGATGCCTATGGTCGAACATTTATCAACCAATAAGGCTAGGACACGTTTTAGGGTAATTTAGTATTATTATAATATTATTTTTTAACCCTTATTTACCGGATTTACCCTTAACCATGGTAAATAAAATTTTTACCGCAGTAATTATTCAAAATGTCTAAAAATAAAAGTTACCTATTAACACAATTTGAAAATCATGATTCCAAATATGGAATCCATTTTTCCAAATTCAAAACACAGAAGTGGCAGAAATTAATTTAAAATTAATTCCCGCTTTCAAAACAAAAAGCGTGTTTTTAAGAGATAATAACTATCAAAAGATTGACACTTGTTTATGTTCGGTTTAATTGTAAAATTATTTCCAATGACCAATATTATATTAAGTGGTAAAAATATATTCTAAATATACTTTAAAACCACTCAAATTCATAATTTATCACTATTAATTATTTTGATTAAAAAAGTTGTTTTTAATTAAAATTTAGTAATATTCACTATTCATCAAAATATTAAAGTTATCCGAAAAGTACCAAAATTTCACCTTAGGATAAATTCGATATTCTGAATCCAAAAATGAAGTCCATTTTGAAATATAAAATATATATAATTTCAAAAAGTAGGTATTACTAATCATAACAGCTAGTTTGATTGGTTATGGTGTGTTAGAACTCGGTGTTGTGTACAACACACGCTAGCGTACCGTGGAAGCCTGGGATGTTTCATTTAAATTTTTGATGTCCCCATTTAGTCAAAAAGTTTAAAATATAGTATTTAAAAAGGGTTCACTATTAAAAGTTGGTAAAAGTGCAATACTGAAAATTAATTTGTTCTTACATTATGTCTAAGAAACTCATAATATAGATTCTAAAATTATAAGGATTATATAAAGTTTAAAATTTAGTTAACACTATTCATAACCTCTTTTGAACGGCTTTTTTGGTAAGTCGTGGTGTGCTTGAACTCGGTGTTGCGTGTAGTTCAAGTTATTGTATTATTTTGAAGAAATAACACACTATGAAATCTTGGGGTGTTACATTCTCCCCTCCTTCAATAAATTGCGTCCTCACAATTTGAAATTGTTCTTCGAAAATAAAAGGTTTAAAATAAAAAATATCTTTGTGGGAAAACCCACATCAGAAATTAGGTTACTAAAATTTAGTCTTAATATGAGGAAAAGAGAAATGAAAGGTTCACCACCAAATTATGATCTCTATTAGGAGAACATTAGTGGCAATTAGAGACATATAATTGGAGGAAAAATGTAAATATTTATAGGTAGTGATTGAGGTCATAAATCACAAACAAGTATCAAATTGAGGTCCTTAAATTCATCAATATATGATGATTTGAAATACCATCGGTTCAACAAAACATAGGGTATTGGGATAACACATTTTTGACGTTTCAAAATATCATAGTTGAAATCCCACATCGAAAAATGAATTAATGAGGTCTCTATTTAAAATTAAGAGTGGAAAATATGAAGATTACTGAAAATAACACATACTAGGGTTCCATGTAGGAGAATATGGATATGGAAGAGAAATATAACCATAAATTATCTGATGGAGAGTGGTAGAGAACATGGCTATGAAAAGGCCAACAATCCCAAAGCCATAAATTAGTGATGATTTAAGGTACCATCTAGGACAACATTTTTGTTCTAAGTTCCTTTTCTTAATGTTGAGGAATTTATTTATGAGATTGGATAAGATCATAAGGATATATAATTACTTTATAATTAGAGTTTTATTTATTAATAAATTTCTACCACAAACTCATCTTTCACTCAAAAAGATAATAGAACGTAAAAAAAATTCTATTTATACTATTCGTATAGGGTTCCAAGATAAACAAATTTATAACTTATCTACCAGGTCATTTAATAAAAACTACATTATTTAATCCAGGACATCTCAGTGGTCGGTGATACACCCTTGTCTCCCTTCGGTTACGGCTTTAAGTCTCGCGGCCTTGCCGGTCGCGATGGGTTGCCGCCCGACCTCCGGGTTGTCCTTTTATGGCAATCCAAAATAATCCAAACTAGAACTATCCAAAATACTTCAGTCCAAAATTTATAAGGAAGGTAAACAAAATAAAGATCCTTTTTTCCACGTAATATCATGTGAACACATTCATCATGTATTCTTTTAAAACACTAAAACATCCTGAATTACCATAAAACCTTATTGATTACATTCATGATCCCTCATTCCTTAAAGAACAATAGATATACTCCTTCAATCCAAAAATGTTTTAAACCCCAACAATGATGGAATATACAAATCATTAATCAGCTTCAAGGTAGTCAAGAATATCAAATATAATTTATCTAAATCAATCATGTATTATTACGAAATCACTACCTCAGTATCAGAACTATATTATGGTTTATCATTCTCTCAACCATATATTTTCCAAAAATTTATCCTACTATTGAGTCACTTTTCTTTGTTCCATACAATATCAAGTCCTTAATGAAATAGTACTGCAGTACAATCCTTATATACTCCATAATTATTATAACAAGTACATTTTTGATACAACACTCAAATGACATAATCAACATAAGAACTCTAATCATTCATCTTTATCTGTGGTAGTATCATAACTTGATTATTATATAATAGCATCATTTGCGACATAGTCTGATGACTGGGACATAGGTTCACGTAGTGTCCAAACTCCTTGCAAATGAAGCATTGTACATTTGAAACTATTTTCTTACCCTTGCATCCACGTACTTTGTGCCCTTTTCCTCCACACTTATAAAAAACTCCTAATCCTTTCAGGCAAGTTCCAAGGTGTTTCTTCCCACAGTTATCACATATGGGAAAATTCTTCTTTTCTCTCTTCCCTTTATCCATCTTTCCCTCTTCCATCCTTTTCATCTCTTGCTTCCCTTCAAATCCATAGGACTCAGTAAACTCTTTACTTATCTTATCAACACATGATATTATTTCTTCATATGATGATAATACATGGGAGACTATTTCTCTTATAAATTCTAGCTTAAGACCATGAAAGATATGATCCTTCCTTCTCTTTGGATCATGTGCATCACTGGAGTTCTCATTCCTTCCACTGGGCGCCATTTCTAAACAATGGCATACACTAGATTAGTTTATGAATAACAATACCTAATCCCAAACTTGTAAAACACATAACATAAATTAAATAGTTTATGGATATAATCCATAATCATAGAAATGTCTCCTTTGAGGATGTATATACTCATAAACCGTTCATAATGGTTTGTAAAGAAAATGAGAATTATCCTAAGCATATCCCCTGGGAGTGTCGTAACCAAGAGTGCAGCAAGGCCCGTTGTCGTGCACCAGTTCCTGTTCGAGTCTAGCTCAAAGCAGTGTTTTCGGGTTTTAACCCTAGGTACATCTGTGACAGAGCCTCCTCTACCTGCTCGTATCCAGACAGGGATGTATTTCTCGGAAAACTCACAAAATCTCTACAATACCAAAATTCTAGGAAGTTCTTCTATACTAATCCTCAAAGTTCATCTTAGTTCTACGTGCTCTAATCAGAGTTTATCTAAATCTAGCTTCCAAGCTTTGTACTAAACTTCCTCTGATACCAACTGTAACGCCCCGACCCTAGATACCCAGAGTCGGTGCATTATTACATAACATTGGCATGATCACAAGAAAGATCAAATCTCGAAAGACCGATTGGTTTAGTAGCCTTGGAAACACTATATATATTCATAAGTCTTACATTACATCATAAAATGAAAAACTACTATAACAACATATTGTATCCATAATCCACACTCATATCCCCACATAATATCCCTGCAGGTCATTCATAATTTACTTCATCACTTTCTGGGAAAAATAAAACATAGAAAAGGGGTGAGCTCAAATGCCCAGTAAGGATAACAATATAGCGGAAACTTTCATAAATAAGAATAAACATTTAAGGCAATGTATAACTAAAACAAAAGCCTTTAAAACTTGAACTTTCAACATGGTATGGCATAAATAAAATAAAATAGTTCCATTTACTTATTCACATGGATATTCTACTAATCGAATAATCACATGCAAAATCAATAACCACTTTCATAATGATGGAATGCATAATTCTAGACTATCATAACCACATAGCCAAGGCCTCGTGCCAAGACTACAAATAAGATTTTGTCAAGGCCTTGTGCCAAGACGCTAGTTTGTCCCATGAGACCTACCAATGCATTGAGGAGATATAGCGGGCTCCACCCGTCACATATTAAGTCCAATGCATTCCCATATGAAAAGGTTTAAACATAACATAAACATTCGTATTAAAACTAGCATACGAAATGTCAATAATTTCACCATAAACTATGAATAGTATAAAAATAGCACATCCACAGTCAAACATATCACAAAACCTTCAATACAATATAGAAGTTTTGTATCATAATAAATCAACTTCAAATAAGCGTAAAATCCATCAAAGGATGTTGACATAGATGAAATCAATACTCTTTTTAGAGAAATATCTCTTTCTATTTTTGAAATCATTTAAGAGCCATATAAAATAAAACATTTTCTTTGAAAATATTCTTATAAGCTTTTAAGGAAAGATTTGAAGATGTTATAACGACGGAAAAAAACTGCACCCGCCGTATAAGTTAAAAAAACATTCTTACCTTAATTCTGTCGAAAAGGTTAAAAAGGACCTTGTTTTGAAAACGACGGAAAGATTCCTCTTATAAAAAGTCAAACAAGGGTATAAATGACTTTAACCCATATTCTTGTAAATAATAAAAATGTTTTGAAATACATTTTTAAGAAAACATGTATGTGCATGATAAAGAGATCCCAGTATATTATTACATATAAACAACCTCGGATAATGAAGAGATTGTGAAATAACCCTTACCTTGTACTTTTCCTTGGTTGGGGTAGGTTAACCTCCTCTTCTTCGGGTTCTTCCTTTTGATTTGATCAAAAGGGATCCTTAGGTTGGCTTTCTGATCAAACTAAGTCCTCTAGGCTGTATTGAGGGATGTTGGGAGAGTATTTGGGCATATTTTGGCCGAACCAAAAGGTTTTGAAGGTGTGAAGAAATGATAAGGAGGAGTTCCCTTTTATCAGAGGGGTGAGGGGCACCTTTGGAAAAGCTAGAAATATTAGTTTATAATAAATTCATATTCGGTTTATAATGGCTCCAAAGTTGATTATTTAAATTTTAAGGTGGGAATGGGTCGAAAAAAACTCAACCAATAGAATTTAGACATGTTTGGGTACTTATATTAACCTTATCTTTAAGTATTAACTCTAAGTTAATTAGTTTCACTTTTACAATGTCTCTTTGTATTTTTATATAATATGGTTAATAAACTTACTATGTACATCCAAGCGACTACCAAGTGGTCCATTAATGATTAACCTATAATGATATAAGTCTCTTGGCCGAACCTTATATTTTTAGGAATTTAATATCAATTAATAATATAATATTTGTTTTAAGAACTCTTTTATGTCAATTTTGACACTATTCAATAGTTGATTTTTTTGAAACTCATAACAGATTGATTACTTCGAAAAAAGTCAATTACATAAATCCTAATATATCATATTATCCTAGAAAATTATTTTAATTCATTAAAAGTTTAATATTATATTTATTTTGGTATTTATTATATTAATTATTTTAAATTTTCACTATTATGATAATTACTGCATCATCATTGTGTCATAAATAAATTAGATTATTTAATCTCTAAAAATTGGAAATAAATTATCATCATGTAGTAAATAGTTTTATCTTTCTAATGAATATTTATAGTCGAAAATCCAACATATATAACCCTATGTAAAAATTGTTTTTCTAAAAGATATATACTTATGTTATTTTTGTTCTTATTTTAACTTAATTAAAATAAAGTGTCACTATCACCTACAAGTGGATCCATGGGGTCCCAAAATCGACCCGAAGATGACTATGGTCGAACATGTATCAACCAATAAGGATACGACATGTTTTAGGGCAATTTAGTATTATTATAATATTATTTTTTAACCCTTATTTACCGGATTTACCCTTAACCATGGTAAATAAAAATTTTACCGCAGTAATTATTCAATATGTCTAAAAATAAAAGTTACCTATTTCCACAATTTAAAAATCCTGATTCCAAATATGGAATCCATTTTTCCAAATTCAAAACACAGAAGTGGCAGAAATTAATTTAAAATTAATTCCCGCTGACAAAATAAAAAGCGTGTTTTTAAGAGATAATAACTATCAAAAGACTGAAACTTGTTTATGTTCGGTTTAATTGTAAAATTATTTCCAATGACCAACATTATATTAAGTGGTAAAAATATATTCTAAATATTCTTTAAAACCACTCAAATTCATAATTTATCACTATTAATTATTTTTATTAAAAAAGTTGTTTTTAATTAAAATTTAGTAATTTTCACTATTCATCAAAATATTAAAGTTATCCGAAAAGTGCCAAAATTTCACCTTAGGCTAAATTCAATATTACGAATCCAAAAAATGAAGTCCATTTTGAAATATAAAATATATATATTTTCAAAAAGTAGGTATTACTAATCATAACAGCTAGGTTCATTGGTTATCGTGTGTTAGAACTCGGTGTTGCGTACAACACACGCTAGCGTACCGTGGAAGCATGGGATGTTTCATTTTAAAATTTTAATGTCCCCATTTAGTCAAAAAGTTTAAAATATAGTATTTAAAAAGGGTTCACTATTAAATGTTGGTAAAAGTGCAATACTGAAAATGAATTTTTTCTTACATTATGTCTAAGAAACTCATAATATGGATTCTAAAATTATAAGGATTGTATAAAGTTTAAAATTTAGTTAACACTATTCATAACCTCTTTTGACGGCTTGTTTGGTAAGTCATGGTGTTCTTGAACTAGATGTTGCGTGTAGTGCAAGTTATTGTATTATTTTGAAGAAATAACACACTATGAAATCTTGGGGTGTTACACTGACCTTCCCCATTGTATGGGGAAATCAGATCAGTACACCCCCACATGATTGTTCTATAAGATAAATGGGTTTGAAGGACCATTAAAGGTCTCTGAGTTTTCTTCATGTCTTTTTTGGTATTACTATAGTGTTATCACACATATCACTACTGTATATATGGATTATATGAGGTATATGACTGAAATTTTGGGCTCAAGCACACCCACATTACCCCATGTATCCTAAACTCCATAATTGTGGGCCTCTAGATACCAGTTTAGGTATGTAAAAATCATGCTCTAAGGAATATTAATCATTTGAAATGGGGTCTAAAATATGATCTATATTAATATAAACAAATATGATCTCTTTATCCAATGAGTATCTCTTCATCCAATGAGTATTCTATTTGGAGGGTTGTGCTCACTCTTTGGATGTTGAAGGAATGAAATATAAAAGAGTCATAGCTTGTGTAGAAGATTAATATGTCTAGTTCACTTCTATCACTCCCTATGTATAATTATTTCATCCACCTATGAGAGGTATATTCAATTTTACCTCCCAAAATGATGGGACCGTTATTGATTTTTGAATTTGCGCTCTCAATGTGGGATGAGACTAGTCAACTTCCTTTCTAGTAATCTGGTTATCAAAACTATACCAACTTCTAACTAGAACATATTTTCAATCACCATCATCATAAAATTAGGGGATGAGTACCTAATTCAGATATAGTGTGTAATATTACACATCTCTTTTCTAGAATCATCCATTCTTTTGTGGATGTCTTTAAAGATGAATCAATCCTGGATGGTGTGATCCAACCTCCTATGTAAATTGAAATATTTGAGATGATCAGTGATAAAGACCTCATTATGTTTCATGGGCCATGTAAGCTTGAGTAGGTTAATTTCCATTGTTTTGTGGAATTAAATGGGGACTAGATCATTTTATAAATAGTATGTTCTATTCATTAGTTCCTAAAATCATGGGTGACCCTAGATTCATTTTTCGTCTATCTGATGGTGATTTTGAAATAGTTGCCACATGATGGGAGGTGTTGGATGATGTGGGGCCTTTGTGGGTTCTTAGATGTCCACTAACACTAGTTTTATGGAAAAATTATTATTTTTTCCTTACTAATTCATTTTATTTATGTTGAAGGAATGAGTTGAGATTTAGATGGATTTAAATGAATTTAATATTCTACATTTTTTTCATTTTTACAAACTCGTGGTGTCATCCTGGATAAATCATTGGGATCAAAGGTATTTTCATCTCCCCCTAGATACATTCATCACTGAGTTTTAGTAATTGTTCATATTAAAGAAAGATGTTGAGTGAATAGTTTAAACCATTCAATCTAGAGATGAAGTCATAAACCCTTTCAATTTATAATTTAATGTTATTTATGATCTTGAAAATTTTTCTTTTCATTACTATAGAGATAAAATAATATTTGAATTAATGATGAAGGTCTTTGCACTCCACAATGGATCCTTTTAGAAGTCTTCTTTGCCAAAAAAGATGTATTTATTAGATTTTGTACAAAACATCTCATCTTGGACACCTCCTACTGATCTCGAGGGCCCATAATTAGGTCGCATTAGGACATGAAGTTCATGATTTGTTGATTTAGATATATCATACCATAAAAGGCTTGGAATTATGGATTTCCAAATATGGTACAATAAAAGTGTCACCTCCCCATCATTCGGGATATGGATTCTTCTTAGGCTGTATAGGTATGAACATCCCTTTCATGGATTCGATATGGGATTTAGGGATTCAATTTAATTGAGATATTCAAATGGTATTGATGACTAGGTCACTTATAGTCTATAGGAAGCAGGAAAGTCTTGATAAGTTTTCCCAATTTATACACCTCCCATTGATTCTAGGTCCATAATAAGACTAAATTATCCCCTGGTGAGGGAGACCCAATCACTATAATGGAGGGAATTCGTGATCATATTGTTCTTAGATATTTATATGGATTAGATTCCTAGATTCAATGATAGTTGAATTCTTATATCCCAATATTTTATGTGGATTATAACATTCCTCTTATGTGAGTGGATACATTTTCATCCCTGATAGAAGATGTAACTTAGTGAGATTTTTTATTGTGGGTGGAGATTTTTTCCTCTCCCATTATTACTATAAGAACATGCATGTTGACTTTATCCTAGGGGGAAAGGATATGAGTTTTATCCTGGGATACCACAAGATTATGTAGAAAATACTTGTCATCAGAATCACAAATATGATACCAATCACATTTATCTAAATAATTATATTCCTAATGTAACTTCCCTAGTGAATGTGTAAGAGAATCCTAGGTTTAAATGTGTCAATTTGTTCTATCAGTAGTTGAATTATGGGAATCGATGTGATGAATCTGGTGACAGTGGTTGGTAGGATCCCTCCTCATTTGCTCCTAAAAAAAGGTATCCAAAATTTACACATTAACTCACCTTCTATATATAATAGATGGGGACAATTTCCATTCTACATGGATAATAATCTTAAGAGATTGTAGGTGGAAATGAGTTCCACCAGTTTTTCTACTAGTTTCCCTGAATGAGGTAGGTTCATTGACCTTAGTGTATAGAGACCATTTCATGTAGCTTCAAGGGTTTAGATCATACCATGTTGATTTTATTCCCAATCCATTGCATTTTCCACCATAAGATGAAGGTGCCATGTGTCTAAGGTTGTTCTGAAACTCACAGGGGCTACAAACATAGTTGATGTTCTAGAAAAGTCTCTATATTAATACATGATATTTTTTTAGAGTTTTGTTTGTGAGAGTAGTATCTACTGTCAATAATAAAACAAGGGAAAAGGTCATTGATATTTTGCATCATCGTAAGTATGATATGTTCTCAAGAAGATATACAAAGGTAACACAATTGTCCTTTCTAATTCCAAGATATCCTATTTTCCTCAAATTGACTTATCACAGTATGAAAGGACATGTATCATGGGAATACCGGTCACATGGGATCACAATTTTGGTGTGCCATTTTTATTTTTGTAGGAGATGAAAAATGAAATTTCTCGATGCATAGTTGGAAAATTATTTTTTTTAAAAAATATTCACATTGGGTTCACTATTTTTTTTAGCAAAGTGAATGAGTGGTGTCCCTGGTTTAAGAGGCAATGTTCCCAATGCTTATAATGATTCATTTATTCAATTATTACATGCATTTATATTGGGTGTACCATTTGTTCATTCTAGAGGTTTGACTGTGGGGTTTCAAGTTTTCTTGTACAATCACCTTGGCCAAGTTCCAAACATTCATCTCTTTGAAACATCTAATTGTTCCATATCCATAACAAGGCACACACCTACATTCCAAATGTAGGTATCCATTTGGTTTTTGAGACCCAACAACGCATAGGAACCCACATTTTCTACGAATATTTGATTTTGGTATCGTAACTCGCCTTTGGGGGGAGTTATGTCTTATTCTAGGACTCCCTTACATATTTAATATATTTTCATGAATCTATTAATAATCTTGGAACAAAACTAGAAACCTAAACAAAATGATTGGGTGTTGAATCCCTCTACATGTAAAGGGGTTCTATTGATGAGACTATATTTATGTATCATAGGTTTTTCACTTTTTTTCTATTATTTATTAAGAATCAGTAGCTAATTATATTTTGAATCCATATAACTATACAATCTGAAGTTTTCTACCATCCACGGAGGTGATTGGTGTTTGGAAGATGGGATTGTACATTTATGAGGCATCCTATGTATCATATTTATCATTGGAATCAATACCCACAATGTATGTTTAAACCATGAAATTTTACATCATGAAGAATGGATATATCTAAGGGTGAATAGTCACCAGGTATGGATCATGATCCTTAGGAAATAATCTTATGTATCATATTAAAAATAAGATTTAGAGTTGTCTAGTTCTTTTTTACCTTCAGTGTATACCCCAATGTGGATCCCTGTGTATAGGGGTGGTCATATCATTCCAATTAATGGGTCCTACACATTGAGGTTTCCCTAGTTAGGGGTAATTCATGATATGAATGATATGATGGCTTTGAGTCCCAATGATCATTTGATCCATGATCGCTGTGAGAAACATGGGATAATAAGTTATCAGTCTAACTACATATGGATGTGGGACTTATACATTGGGTAAGACCTTATGGAGTGTTTTATATGTATCTTGATACTTATGAAAGAATATTACATATCCACCTTATAAAAAGAATATTATTCCTTCTACTTCAATTAACATCTCAATCCATAGATGGATGTGGGAGAAATATGGACCCATAAGATATTTTGTCTCCCATAGTTCATCATGTCTGAGACATGGAGGGAATTACACCATGGTGGATTCCCATCAATGCTCGGGTTGTAGGAAGGCATCCTACTTATCCTATTTGGATCAGAATAAGAGTTATCATAGTTTATTTTGGTGGAATTATTATTTTCTCTATTTTGATGGTGTTTTTGGCAGGTCCCCTTTAAGTTTTCTTTTTATCCTATGCTCATTTCATGATATTAACCCCCACATGATTCAATTCTTCAAAGCCCTCAACTGCTCAAATCCTTGCTCTGACCACCAGTTCCTCCTCTCCTCTCCTAGTAAAATTTAGCGTGGTGATAAAAAAATGTTTTGAAATGTGGGGTTTGGTGGATTGTGGCATTCCTTGAGCATTCTACATCATATTTCTACTTGAAATATGGTTATGGTTCTCCTTATCTTCATAGATGGTGACTTTCAGTGCTGGAAACAGCCACAAAAATGGAGTTTTTTTTTGTTCAACATTTTTTTAGTGTTTCTTAGTTAATGTAATCATTGAAGAGATTTTTTGTTCTTTGGTTTTTTTTTTATTTTTTGTTTTTGGTTCTGGTGGCTTTTTCGGTTTTTTCACAATGTTGTTGTTACTACTTGATGTCTGGTGATGGTGAAGAAGATGATGTTATTGGGTTTTTGTGCTTGCATTGGAGTTCAAAGGAGAATAAGACATTTGTGATGAGTTAATGGTGATGGGTTTCTGATGATGAATATGATGTGTGGACATGACGAGACTCACCTCAATGTAGGGATCCTTGGTAATCTCAAGATATTTTCTATGATTTCATTGAAGGTATATTCCAATGAATTTCAATTGGAATTTTTTGATTTTGAATTTTGAATTTTCTTGCTAAATTACATATGATTTTTTGATGTGTGGGTTCCCAATATATCCCTAAAAGTGGTCTTATAAAAATTTGAAAAATGATTTAGCATCGTAGTTCAGTTTGGGTTATGATTGAATATATCTATGGACATGGATATCGTGTCCCTAGGTGTCTCCCTAACATGTCCTGATTGTCTTCCTAACATGTCTCGGGTGTCTATCTTACATATATAAGGATTTCTGGACTTTTACTCATTTTATAATATACATGAACATAGATAATCACATGATCCAATTAACTTGTCTAGTGGACTTCACAGCTCCTCAGTTACATGTCCAGAGGACATCTTATGACCTGGATGATATGCCCCAAGGACCTCACATTATTTGGATGACATGTCTGGATGGTGTTTCATGACTTAACAGATATGTCTGGTATACATCACAAGACATGGTATACATGTCTGTTTGGAATCACGTTACTTGGGTGGCATGTCTAAAGGGTGTCTCAGGATGTGGGTGACAGGTCCGGGTGTTGTCTCATGATATGGATATGTTATGAAAATAAAATGATTCCTTTGCATCAATACTAGTATATTTTTCATCACATAAGTCTTTCACCTCTTTTAGTCTTTGTAGTATGTGTTCCTCATTTTTTCTCAATCATTAGTATTTTTATATTACATGTAACTATGTAATCTTTCGTATACACCTTTTCATAATATGGTTGAAATACTGGAAGTCATGTTAATTATCTAGAGTTTTATCATGCGAAGCATATGTTTATATCATGTGATCTCTTAAGACATTCAAAAAAATATTCCTGGTGGAAGTATCTCACAATCACATGACTTTATGCCATGATAATTTAATTCTTTTACACTTCGAAGATTGTATTCATAGTCTTATGTGTGTGATTCTATTTTTGGAAAGGGATAGGTTTTTATAGGACTCATAAACCTAGTTATATTCCACCTTACATTACTCATATAATGAAGAAATTAGATGGAGTTGACGAATAGAGTAACACATCATGTGTTTCACAATATCCTTCCATAGGTTGTGCAATGCATCACATGGAGAAAAACAACCATGAGGATGGTCCTTCATTTCTATATTTGTTGGAACCTTAAATATCAAGGGAATTTTTCATAATAATTTTTGCATATTTGATAAAATTTTCAGCATTGATCTGACATGTATGATATCCTTAGAGAGATCAAGACACATGTGAAATGGTTCTCGTGTGATCGAAGAATATTTGTCTAGGGTCCATAGAAAGACTAAGATGGATTATTTAAGGCCTTTGGCGAGATAAAGACTACTTGTCAAGTGCCTCTCACAAAAAGAAACATGACTTGTAAAAATTTTAATTATGTGATTAACGGTTATCACAAGTGGAAAAAACCCATTATTGTGAAAATCAATATATTTTCCCTTCATGAGAGGACTCATCATTTTTATTCTTTAAATTAATCTTAGTTTTAAAATTCTCCCAGCCATTTAGCATTGGTTTTTCATTAGGGAATCACATGATCAGAAGGATATCTTTCAATGACATTCATGTGTTATCATGGATAGTCACTAATCTTATATATAATGCATATCTCAATCAAGGATGGATCTCATGATAATTCATGATCATTGTAACTAGAAATTCCTCCACCTATCTATGTAGCAGAATTGGTATCACACGATTGAATGTATTTTATTTCAGGTCTATTGCATGATGGTGTTGACAAGCCAATATTCTCTCACATGATAAGGTTTACATGTTATTAGGGGGATCTATGGTGTCTTCTTAATCACATAATAATGTTTTTTGAAGATCAATGTAACTATCCACCACATGAAACTTACACCATTTCTAAAATTATTTTATATATGGGATTATGTGACTGTTAGGAATCTTTTGATTAACAAGTCACATGATCAAAGGAACTCATCTTCCAGCCTTCTCAGTGCCAATAGTTTGTGTCTTGAAATTTTTTCAAGAACATGTCAGAGGGGATTATAGTGATCATAAGAAGTTCATTCCTAGATTATGTTCTATTCACATGGAAATCCTATAGTCATGTGATAACATTTATTTATAGAGGTTATACTTTCCACATGATTCGACCTCCTAGAATTCATGATATTTCTTCCTTTGTTTTGTGGAGAATATAATTCCTATGATTCAGTTATTTTAATAACTATGTAATTTTTAATAACCATTTGGTGGGCATTGGCAATATTTACACATGTCCACATCATTATAATATTACATTTTTGCACAATAATATATCTAAGTTGTGGACTCATGATTTATTTTCATATATTTATATTATGATCCATGTTTGATGAACTTTGATTCATTATTCCATGTTCCAGCAATATGATCTCTATTATATCGAGTAATGTTTTGAAATTTTATTATCATGTTCTCATACCCTTATGATCATATTGTTTTTAAATTATGATTGATATATCCCTTTATTACCCTTAATAGGTGATAGAAAAAATATTTTCCATAATTTTACATTGATTTTTTTTGTTTTTAATCCCAAAAAAGGTTATTTTAAGAGAAATTCTAAAATTTTATTATTTTTGGTGTATTTGAGCTCAATAAGAAAAATAGCTTATTTTGAATTTTAATTTTTTTAAATTATTTATGTATTTAGTCCATAAATATTATATTCATATCCAAATAATGAATTTAATTCTTTTTAGTATTCTATAAATCCTATGATTCATTTCATTATTCTGGACCCAATGCTAAATCCACCCTTTAGAATCCCAAAAACAGCTAACAAGTTGGGCCTTTAAAACTATTCACAGATCTGGTGATTTTTATTGTGGGACCATAAAACTAGATGAGACGGCACTAATTTGCTGAAATTATGGGTGGATACATTCAATAAATTTTTAAAAAACGTTCATGAAGTTGGCCACACATTAATAAGGAGTTTTAAAGGACATTAATGCATTCAAATCATGATACATGGAATATGGAGAGTCCTTCGTGGAAGATTAAATTCTCAGAGTGAAACATGCATAACTCCCTTTATACAAATCCAAATATTATAAACATTATAGGGGATATGAGAATGATATTTTTAAACAATTTTATAATGGATTACATGTGTTAATTGTCCATTTAATGGGTCTAACATGAAGAAACATTCAAAGGTAAAATATATCTTGTTAAAGGAGGAGAGATCCTCCTTTGGAAATCATTCCAATCAATCCCATACCATTATTCAAGGCACCTTGGAGGAGATCTCCACCTAGTTATGCAATTTGAAAATGTCTCTCATTTCTTCTTCTTATTTTGTTCTTTATTTTAGTTTTATTTTCATTTATTATTTAAATTTTGGTTTTATTAAATTAATTCATGCATTTGTGTTTCTCCATCCATTCCATAATCATTCTTCTCAATTTTTTTATTTTAATAATAATTATTTTTATTTTTATTTTTATTTTTATTAATATTACTATTTTTATCATTATCATTATTATAATTATAACATTTTTATTTTAAAAATATTTTATCCTTTTCTTTATCCCTAATAATTTTTATAAATTATTTCATTAATAATAATAATAATTATTATTATTATTATAAGATTGTTTATAAAATATATATTTTATTATTTTATTTTATTCTATCATAGTCTATCCCTATATCTTTCTATTGTCATCCCCTATACATCCACATTTATTTTACTTCTCTCATCCACAATTCTTTTTTCCTTTATTCTTCTTTATTTTTCTTCTTCTTTACTTCCACCCTCTCCACCAAGTAATATCTTACTCTTGGAAATTATAGGATAACCCAGAGGATTGTCCCAGGGAGTCAAGGTGTTCATGAATTTTCATAAAAGGTGAAATATATGTTTTTAGATAGAATTGAGTAGCATGCATGGGTGATGGGAATGTCCCCAATGTGGTAATGGACTCTAGTGACATACAAATCAATCTATCTCTATTATTTTATTTAATCAATTTTTCCTCTCTCTATTGGTTAGTTCATTAAACATTAGAGTTGAGATAATAAATGGATGAAATAACATTAATTGAGATGGGTCATGTAAGATGACACCTCCTAGATGAATAAGTGTCACCAACCTTGATTAAAGGAGGAGGTGGAATTAAGATTTCCTAGGAATTCAATGATATTCCAAAATTTAAAAATAAATAATACTAGTCTATATATGAGATTTCATGTTGTTATTATCAAACTTAAATCAACCACATAAAGGAGAATAATGATTGTATATAAGGATGAACCTAAGACCAATTCCTTTCTTCTTAACTTATTATGTCTAGTTTTCATGTATGTTTAAATTATCGTTTTTATTTAATTATAAAATTAATCAAAAATAGAAAAATATTGTCCCTGTATTATTAAATCAATCAAGACAACAAAAATATAAATCAAAGGTGAAATAGATTTTGTGAGTGAACCAAACTGAATGGCTCCTCAAGTGAGACAACCCTATTTAACCTTTGTACAACATTAATAAAATTTATAATTTATTTTGACTATGCCCCATGACACTCATGCATCAAAACTGGAACTGTTTTTTGGGATACAATTAGTTAATGATTTATTTTTTTCTATTTTAAAATCTTAGATATATTGCATTGATGTTTATAAAAAAATCATCCATGTTGTTTCCATATGAAAAATTTTATTAATTTATAGAATAATAAATAATCTTATGGGTAAGAGCCTGTAGTTGAATCCCCATGGTATGTAGAAGATGTTGTTAAATTATTGGCTAAATAGATTAGGTGAGCATGGATCCAAATTTTCAAATAGTAGGAATTCAAGGACCTCATCAATAATCTCAAAGAGACTCTTGAGAAACAAATGGAGGATCTATTTTCTAGAGAGATCACTGAATTATAGGATTAACTTTCCAAATTCTATCAATAATATGACAACACAAAAGAATATTTCTCATCAACTCCTCCCAACACTTTTTAATAAGTTACACGAAAATAGTTTCTGAAAAAAAAAGATGAAAAATGGAAACTCTATTATTATGTTCAATATCTTGATGAAAAGGTTAAAGTTTTCCAAGGAAAACTAGATTGGATAAATGTATATTTCAGAGAATCATTAGAATAACCTAAAGCTTAGTATGAACCTGGCCCAAAATATGAGCCACTTTTCATAAATAAAGAGGAAAAGGAAGAAGACTTGCATGCTGAGATACATGTGGGGGATCAACAAGAACTGGATGGATTTTGGAATGAATATAAGGAACTTCTTTTTCTTACCAAACCTTATAAAGAATATGATCCATAATTATTGAGGGAAGATAACACCCCATGTGGTGTAATTCAATGTGAAAATGGAGGATCCTGAATGCTTTCCTCCATCCCAAAAGAATATACTCCAATAGGCAGATACTTATAAGGAATTGATTGAAACTGAACAAACATTGGGAGTTGAACCTTTCTTTGACTCTTTCTATTCTGATTTTATTGAATATAAATTTTTGATCACTTCCTATTATTTTTATGATACAAAATATTAAAATATTTGTTATTCCATCAAGTAAAAAGAAGAACTTATATGTGAATCTATTGAGAAACACATGAAGCTCCTTGATTTTGGAGAACATAAATTTGAGTAACCCCATCATGAAGATATCCATATTTCTGATCTCGATGAAATCATGAAAAATGATGATTTAATAAAAGTAGATAAATTAATTTTTAACATTTAAAATTTTATTCAAGTAAAAATACCTTTTTACTTCCCCTTTTATCATTCATTTCATGCATCCCATTTGAAGCCAACATTGGAAGAGGTTGCACAAGTAGAAACCAAGAAGGATAATGATCACAATTTCATCCCTCCCCCACCATGAAATATATACCTAATTATGAAGGATGAAGATATAATATAATTAATTCATGGATGATTCCTCCTGAATTGTTAATTGGATTCAAGGAGCATCTATATGTTGTGGTTCAAGTAAATGAAGACCCAACCACCATCATAGTTTGGATAATAGCTGGTACCACCCTCTAGAGGTAGTAACACATATAGGCCCACATTGGGGATTATAAAATATTTATATTCAAATTATTTTAAGGAATTTATATTTCAATATGATTTCTTAGAAAGTAGTTCTGCATGAATCCCACTCCCCCTATCTTTTTGAGAAATAATTAGACAATCATTATGCTTAATTGTGTTGTTTTCTTTTATAGGTTCATGATGGAAGAAGGAATTCCCAAAAAATGAAGGAAGAGGACTAAGATTCATTTCAAAATGAAGTTCAAATTTAGATTTTATCTATTAAAATCCTCAAATTGTTTTCTAGAGACATGTTGTGAGAATTAAAGTTAAAATTTCATGCCCACGCTTGAATTATTATTTACATGACTAATCTAGGATACACTAGTTTCTTTTTAATCCTATGATTTCATTTTTTTATTTAAATTTTAATGAAATTTAATGGGTCCAATGGAGAATTGAATTATTAATGTAAAACATGGATATTAATTTGAGTACTCGTGATTTGAAGAAATTGATTGATTCATGTAAATGAAATTTCTCAACCGATTTTCATGCTTTGAATTTATGAAATTTATGTGAACTGATTTTTTATTATTAATCATGAAATAATTAATTGTCCCAAATCATATGTCCAATTATTTTGAGGATTTATAGACCAAGTACATCCCAATATATTCTTGAGAAAATATCATGAGTGATTTTGGGACATTCCGCCATCGAGAATATTAATTTGAACTTGTAAAGGCCATGACTATGAAAAAACACATTTAAAATGATTGAGGTATCCTTTTAAAATCCACTTATCCTTAATAACCAACTTTAAATAAATAATTATTTATCCCATATATACCATGGATTAACTTTTAAGGGATGATCTATGTTTCGATCCATTTTTTTCAATTCCTACCCTACAATTAGTAATTGCATGATATTTTAATGAAGTGTTAGGGTAAAGGTAATAATGGTAAATGTGATGATTTAAAATATACGGAAAAATTATGGGGTTATTATTGTGCTAATTATAAAAGGTTATTGAATCATTCATTTTAATCTATCATTTTTTACTTCTTCAATATAAAAAAATCAAAAAGACAAAAAAGACCCAAAAATGAGAAGAATGGGTTGTGATTTGGGTAAACCAAAAATCATCATTACTAGAACTATGATTTCTATGATACATGGTTTGGTGGGGGTTGTTATATTTATTCTAAACCATAATATTCCAAAAACAAAAAGAATTAAAATGTCCATTGAAGATGAAAAAAATAAAAGAAAAAAATTCAAAAGACAGAACAAATCATTCATTATTCTTAAATTGATGTTGTTCTTTACTTTGAGTCTTATGTAAAGTTAGGATTTTTTATAATTTCAAGGGGAGAATTTCCTTAAACTATTCACTTTGAATATCATGATTTATGCATCAAGATAAAAACATACTTCTTGAGCTTTATCTTTAAACCTAAAATCCTACCAACCTTAAGACTTAGAGTCATTAAAACCTTAATTCCAAGTCCTCATGATTTTATGATCCTTTTGTATTTAAAATGTTGGGAAAGTAGTTATTTTTTAATCTTATGGATAATTATAATGCTCTCATGATATTAGTATAACTTTACTTGAATTTTATCATGAGTTATGAGAGAAAATATTAAAAAATAAGGTAGATCATGATTTGACATGTTTAATAATAATGAATTAAAGATCTTGAATAAAAGAAAGGATAAGTTCCATCATTTTTCAAAGGGGAAAATTAAAATACATGAATTTAATATTTCTTTAAAAATGGTAAATTGAAACTATATTTTATGTGGAATTTAAAATTTGGATTTTATATTTAATATTGTTTTATTATATTGTATTGAATTTTGAATATTGATAGCACTGGTGCCCTCTGATTTTCAATTTTTAGATTATATACTTTTGGAAACGCATGGTATGAGTATGATGAAATTTATATAAAAATATTTACCATAATTTTACTTTGATTTTCACTATTTTTAATACCAAAAAAGTGTTATTTTCAGGTAAATTCTTTCATATTATGATTTTATTTGTATTTTAAGCTCAATTAGAAAAAATGATTATTTTGAATTTTAACTTTTTAAATTAATTTCTATATTAATGGAATAAAATATAATATACTTATCCAAATCATGAATTTATTTATTTTTATAATTCTATAAATCATGGGATTCATTTCATTATTCTGTACCCAAAGATAACTCCGGCATTTGGAATCCCAAAACTAAAAAACAATTTTGGCCTTTAAAACTATTTTTGGATCTATATATGTTTTGTAGTGGGACCATAAATCTTAATAGGACGTCCCAAATTCACTGAATTTTGATGTGGATACTAGAAATCCATTTCTTAACAGCTTTCATGAAGGAGGTGATGTGTTAATAGGGTGTTTTAAAGGCCATTAATGTATTGGAATCTGTAGACATTGAATGTAGAGAGTATGTCTAAGAAGATTAAATTATTAGAGTAAAACAGACATAAAACTCTCTAAACATAGCCAAGTATACTAAAAATTGGAGGGGATATGATAATTACATTTAGAAACAACTTTTATGAAGGATAACATGCATGAATTTTACATTTAATGGGTCTAACATGCATAAACTTTCAAAGGAAAAAATATATCCTATACAAGGAGAAGATCTACTTCTTCCTAAATCATTCCAATCATATCTATACCATAATCCAGATCACCAAGGAGGTGGTCTCCACTGTGGGAGGCTGGCCTAAAATCTCCCTGGTATATTTTTCTTTATTTTTTTGGTTTTATTTATTTTATTTTTATTTTAAATTGTAATTTAAATTTTAGTTTTATTAAATTATTATATGAATTTGTGTTTCTCCATCCATTCCACAATTCATCTTCTCAATTTTATTATTTTAATTTTATATATTATTATTATTATTTTTATTTTTATTTTTTATTTATATTAATATTAAAATTATTATCATTATCATTATTATAATTATAACATTCTTATTTTAAAATTATTTCATCCTTTTCTTTCTCCCTATTCTTTTTCAAATATTTTTCCTTTATTTATTATTATTATTATTATTATTATTATTATTACTATTTTAACATTCGTTAAAAAATATTTATATTTTTTTATTTTATTTTATTCTCTCTCTTCACCCCTCTATCTCTTTCTCTTCTCATCCCATATTCTTCTATTTTTTGTTTTTCTTCTCTCATTAACCACTCTTATTTACCTTATTATTCATTATTTTTCTTTTACTCTTATTCCACCCACTCCACCAATTAATCTCTTACTCTCAGAAATGAGAGGGTAACTCTAATTCTTGGCGCGGGGTGACACCAAGGTGTTAATGAATTTTATTTAATGTTTTTAGATATAATTGAGTAGCATGCATGGGTGAGGCGAATGTCCCTCAAGTGGTGATGACCCCCAATGACTTAAAACTAAATATTTATCTATTATTTATTTAATAACTTTACCCTCTATCTATTTATTAGTTATTCACACATTATATTTGAGATAATAAATGGATGAAACAACACCAATTGAGTTGGGTCATGGAATTTGACACCTACTAGAAAAAAGAGTGTCATCAAACTTGATTAAAGGAAGATATGGTATTAAGAGTTCTTAGGCATTCAATGATATTACAAAATTAATAAATAAAGAATAGTATTCCAAACATGATATTTCATGTTTGGATTATCAAAATTAAATCATGCAAATAAATGAGAATAATTATTAAATATAATGTTGAACCCAAGACCAAGTTCTTTCTTCTTAACTCATTATGTCTTGTATTTATGTTAGTTTAAATTATAATTTTTCATGCCCTTAATAAATTAATCAAAAAACCAAAAATATTGTAATTTTATCTTCAATTAATAAAAACAAAAAATGATATAGACTAGGTGAAATATATTAAGTAAGTAAAATAAACTAAAAGTCTCTTCAAGTGAGATGACCCTGGTCATCCTCTATGTTGCATTTCAATAAAATTATAAATGTTTTTTACCATGCCCAATGACAAGTGTGCATCACTAAAAATATGGAATAACACATTCTTTTGTTTCTCTTTAACGAATAATGACACAATGTTTTATGTAGGGTATGTAAATTAATAGTGTTAAATGGTTAGATCATTGTTGGTTATTTTGAATATCATTCGTGAAATAAAAAGATAGAGTATGTAGTATACAAATACACTAAATCATTGTAATCCTTAGGTGTGTATTTTTTAAATGTATTTAATATCTATATAAATATATTTAATATTAATTTATATTAATGTTGAGTAAAGATATATTTTTTTAGATCCATATATGGAGTTTGATCCATGAAAACGCACACGTGTGAACATTGGTCAAAGAATGGCTCCCCAATCAAGCGCTTTATGTGGAATGGGATAACAGTAGGGATTGTGTTAAGATTCATTCCTAGGATTTGCAGCATCCCATGGAGGGATCTGATATATATAAATTATATCTTCTTGGTAATAATTACATACTATTATAGTTGGTATCAAAAAAAATATCCAATTATTGGAGATTATTTTTAATAGATTTTTTTAAAAAACCTAAGTTTATATTTATGTACTAGATAACATCCTATTGTTTTATTCAGAAAGAGAATATATTATTTCCTAAAAATATATCCTTATCAGATACAACAAGCATATGTGGATCTGGACCAATTTTTATAACAACCCAGTCATTTCATGAATAGATTTTATATCTTTTTTTATGAATATTCATTATATTACCTAAAACAATTTCTTGAGGATTGTATAACTATAGTTTCTTTGGAAATATGGTAACATAAAAAACTATTTTGTAAGAGGTATATATAATATCCTACATAGATCCTCATAATTATAAACCATCTTGTAGATATCACATGTAATACCTATCATCAATACCTAGGGAAAAGAAATTTAAGAAAATATGAGCATAGACTATCAGTAAGGGTAAACAAGGGAATTATAAATATAACATGGGAACAAGAGTTTGAGAACATGATAATAATATTTCAAAAACCATAACCTTCATGTCCTAGATTATAAAATTTATTCAAGTAATAAATCATTAAAATTAATAAGACATGAATCATAATAGAATAATAGAACATGATCCATAAGAACAAAATATTGGAATAAGACATAGAGTTTTGGAATATATATAATAATAGAATACCATTTCCATTATAGTCAAGAATCATTTTTAATATTATCATATTGAAATAGGATCACTCCCCAGACCATAATTTCAGTCCTTTTTCACATCTAATAATATATTATTAGAAAATTTCTCTAACTGAACTGTGGTAACTTTCCATTCTACTCGTGTTTATCTCAACATATATCTATCTTTACCCAATGCATTACATTGATATATAAGTCACATGATTCACATAATTAAAATCATACATATGTGTTCCACATGATCATAAAACATTAACCATATCAAAATCTTTTAAAAGAAATAAGCTTTATAAAATATTCATCATATCAAAACCCAAGAAATGAAATTGGTTTTATATAAAATTTCAGCATTGAAATACCTACTTAAATGAAAGAGGTTTAATAAAAAATCATCATAAACATAAACAATCCAATGGATGAATATATATGGAATTATTCAATCACATACCCTGTAATTATTAATTAAAATAAAAGGATTTCATCTTACATGGAAAATTATTTTGAAATAATTCTTGGAATATTTATTAAATAAAATATAATTTACACATTTAAAATCACTTTTTATAACAAAAAAATATTCAAAAACATTTTTGTTGAAAATAACCTTGGAATCATATAAAGGATTCTTTAAAGAATGATTAAAAAATGTTTTGAGGAAAATATCCTTTCACGTTAAATGAAATGTTTTAAATACATAACCATTTTACAAATCCGTTTTTTAAATATACTTTTACATTTATAATGGAAGATTTAAAACATTGGGTGGTCATTAAATCAGGAAATTTCACTCATGTCATACACTTTAAAAAAATATTCATTTCACATTTTTTATAAAAACAAAAAAAAATTATTTAGAAGTAGACATGAAGATTATTTTTAGAAAACATTTCATAAATTCAGAAATAGGTAAAAACACTTTAATAAATATTTTTATTAAAGATAAAAAATATATGGATTTTTTTCTAGAAGATATGGATATTAAAGAAAAATGGGTTACTATAAAAGAGGTAAATAAAGATGATTTTTCATTAAAATAATATATTCATTCTATAATCCTTTAAGATAGGAAAATGAAAGGAAAAAAATGAATTCTATATAGATAATAATACTATAAAAAAATATGTGTGTTTCTTGATATATATATCACAATATTTCATCACTAGAAGAATAATCCTAACCAATCTTGATAAATGATGAGATTGTAACACAAAACACTTACCACATTAGTAATATTGAATAAAAATATATATAAATAAATAAATTTAAATGAAACATATAATTTATTGAAAATAAAAATAATTATGAGATTACATGTTGATGTGGATGTATATACACATCATAAAATAAAATGGGTGCATAACATAATGTATGTCCCAAACAAGACCAGTTGAGACAATAATATCTTACCACATTGATAATATTTTGAATCAAAAGACACATTAAATAATAACATCAAAATATACATTAAATATAATTAAAATAATACTTTAATGATAAAAAATGTCAAAGTTGAAGTATATACACCTCACAAAAGAAACTAGTGGTGAATATCACATATGTCTACTATAAATAAAAGAGAGACTATAAATCCCTTACCATAAGTATTGACATAAATAATACACATTCAAGAATCAGGTATACTAAATATAGGTTTATTATACATATATTAATAATTCTTAAACCAATGTATCATTCCATATATGATTTACATATGACATTTTATTACTGGTTTATTAATAAATGTTTGATAAAATCACATTTTGTGGTAAAAAATGATTCATTTTTCATGTCTATTTTTATTTGGTATCTTTGGTCCTTTAAATTTAATCAGGGATACATAACCTATATAATTTATAACTTTATATAACTTTCATATATAATAATTATATAAGTTTTCATAATTTTCAATTAATTTTAGAGATATAAAATGAATTACACCATTCATGGAGATGGTAGGTCGTACTCAGCTATAAATAAAATTTCTAATTTCTCAATGGATAAAATGAAATAATGATAAATAATTTATTAAATTTACAAAAAAAATTAATATATATCACATATATATATATATATATTAACTTTACCCTTATTGAATTCTATTCATATCCTTACTGGAAAATATAACATCGCATCACAAGATGGTAGTCATCCGTACACAAGATCAACATTATCTTATCCCCATAGAATCTAAAGTAAGAATAAATATGGGATATCATGATTTATAAAGAATAATAGTATCATTAATATCATATATAATAAAAAATACATCATTATATCCATCAATGAGAGGTGGTGACAAAAAACAAGAAAAGATCAATATGCGAGCTGGTAGTCCACTATACACACAATCAACGGTTTCATTTTACCATTTGAGGGAAGAGGAGAAAGAAGTAGGTAATTACATTAAATTAATATAGTCTTAGTATTTTTAACATACTGAGGAAATTATATTATAATTTTTTATTAATATGTTTAAGGATTTGGTTGAAGAATTAAAAATATAACACAGGTTTAACAATTTTTCCCATTATTTAGAGACCGTCTATAGGTTTTTACCTAAATCTTACATATGATGGTTTCATAACCACATAAAGGCCTATAGGATTAGAATATTGAATTAAGGAATGTAATATTAAAGGTCTTATATTAACCCTATGGTTTTTGATGATTTAATATGATCGAAGAAGGGGTGTCTTTTTATTAGTGGGTGAGAGAATAAAAAATGTTTTTTATAAAAACAATGTCTACCCATGTTTTTTACTTGAAAATGATCCAAAATGGGTCATTATCAAAACTTATTGGAAATGAAGTTAAAACGAGGCTACAAAATGGTCACTAGAATTTTTTTTATGGGATTCTACCCCATATTATTTTAATTTAACCCATGATGAACTTATTCTAACCTTAACTATAGTAATTAAAGTTTTTCATTTATCAATATTAATTATGGTAAAAAATAAGTTGAAAATTTTATATAATATCAATTAAACTAATTAAAAAATGGAATTAAATTTTTTATATTCAATTAATAGATTTTGAATATTTTAATTTAATATTAATCCCACTAACATTTCAATAACACAGTTTTCTAAAGAGAAACATTTAATAGGATTAAAAATATTACATCAAAATTCAATGTGATATTAATTTCAATGACCTATATCAGTTTTATTATAATAATATTGATGTAAAATTTCCTTTAATTCATTTTAAAAAAATTATTTTAAATTATTTAAATGAAAATGTAGATTCAAATGAAAACCATGATTTTCACTATTCATTGAAAAATTAATCTTTTCAAAAAAATATCAACATTCACCCAATGAAAATATATACGTGTTGATTCCAAAAATTAAATTCATTTTTTCAAAAAAATTTCTAAAAGGTTAAAATTTTACTTTTATTATATGTTATAAAAATAAATAAAGTCATTATTTTATAAATTGGTATTTTGAAAACATATAAGGACATGAAAAAAAATCAAGGATATTTTTATGAATATGTTTTCAATATAAAATATAATTATACATATTATTTAAATTATTTTTATTCTAATTCATACATATATGTTAAATTTATATTTTATAATAACCATCTTAAATATTCATATAAATATAATATTGTGGGTTTTAAGAACACAGTGTTTGGTGTAGTGGAATATTTTGAAAAAATTAAATTTTTTCAAAACAATAATATAAAATATTATGGTGTTTCCTTATACTCCCATATAAAATAAATTTAAACCTCTAAATATGTCACTATGATACAAAAAAATTAGATTAATTCTTCAACATTACATTATCAGGTTCCCACTCAAGCAGGTGGTTTTACCATAAAACATTAAACAGGTGAGTGTTCTTGTTTTGTAGAACACTTACTCTATGATTAAGAATCTCAAACGATTATTCCCTATAATAAATATAATTATATATTGGTGAAATATCTAAGTTTAGTACATGTTAAGGGTCAAGAATGTTCTTTCTTATGAGGGATACCTAGAACACATCATGAACTTGAGAACGATTTAGGGGAAGTACTAATAGAATGGATATTATCCTAATATAATCTATAATTTTAGAGGGACTCATATAGCTTGACATTATTTTTCCCATCATTAAAAATCTCATTACCTTCTCTTGTGGAAATTTTCATTGAAATACATTATCATCATATTCTAATTATAAATCATGTCATTGATTATCTGTATAAATATTCTGTAAACTTTTTTATGATCTTATGTTTTTTTAATGGTGATGAACTTATATTTGATTTATTCGACTATATCAAGGCCCAAGATCTTACTTTACCCAACATAATTCAAAAAAATTTAATATATACACTTCATTGACTACATAATGGGAATCATAAGAATCAATCCAAATAATTTAGTTAATGTTATTGTGGTATGAAAAAAATATAAAAATATGTTCATCCCAGACACCATTGATATATAGAGAACAAGATCTTAATATAACCTTAAGGGATTGAATTGTTCTCATAGATTTTATATCTATTTGAGATTGATATGCAGTGCTGAAACATAACACAAAATCAATATATTTCTAAATAATTTTCTAAAACATCATGCTAAACCTCAGATCTTTGATCAAACCTGATGTAATTTTTTTCTCCATTCATCCTTAAAACTTCTTTAATGTATATCTTATAATGTTAATCCCAAGATAAATCATCTATGATATTGATGAAGTTTGTTGAATTCATAATAAGATCAACTACATCCCATTCTAAATTGTTCCTACTATGTGTCTTATAGAGTTTGACAAAAAAAACATTGGTGATTTTTTCCAATTTTCATTTTAGTTTGGGTAATGGATGTGAAAACACAATAAAAGATTTTCTCTCAACCTTTTGTTACAAACTTAATAATAATCATGATACCAACTCTGTGATATCTATTATAAGGAATCAGCCTTATCACATTACATAATATTGAACTTTAGTCAATAACTCTATTCCTTTCACATTGAGGATCTTTTAAAGTTTAGAGTTTTAGAGAATTGGGATATAATAAATACATAAAATTATACATTTATATAGATATAATACCTTAAAATTAGTATCAACTTCTTCCAAAATTTAAAACCATTTAAATAAAACAAGTTTTCATTGAAAAGTTTTCATAAAATTTAACTTGTCTTCTTTGTTTGTTTTACACGTCCTTATAAACTGTAAAAATCATTTAAAAACTTGGTATAATCACAAAAATCTCAATAAGGTATATAAAATGAAGGAAATAAAACATTATTCCATGAATACTTGTAAACATATAGAATAATTTTCAAAAAGATATACTTGTCACCCATATATACTTACTTTGTAAAACCTGATATTTTCGTGAGATTTCAAAAAAACATAAAGAACATAAACATAACCATAAAGGTACATCAGTTCATCACTTACATAATCTTTAAAACCTCTCTGCTACCTTATGATTTTTAACCCTCATGACTAGCTTATAATTTAACCCTCAAGACTACCTTATTGTGTAACCATTGCAGTTACACATGATGTAACCATACAAAAGACCTCCAACATGCACATACCGAATGAATTGTAGAGAGATATAGGTCCAACCCTTAATCATAAAAAAATACAAATAACTAGAACATAATTATACAACATTAATAATTTCATAAAAAACATTTCTTTTGAATTTTGTAAAACCGAATTTTAAAAGAAGGTTTTAAAAGAAAATCACCTTACAAATATCATATAATTGAAGTGATACTTAATATATTTGATGAAATATGTATATACACTATAAATAAACATAATTAAACATAATATAAAGAATATTAATCATGCAAACAATTTTAATACCACATAATTAATGAAGTATACGTTTAACCCAAAGAATGTAAATTGGGTTAAAAATTCCCTTACCTCGGGTTTTTCTTCCTTCAAACATGTTTAAACCTCATTTATAATGGTTAAAAGGGTGGTATTAATATATTAAGTAAACATATTCATGTTTATAACACTTTATATTATCATTTCATAACAACATTTCCCTCTTTAATTATTAGTATTTTATTCCTTCCATTGTTTCGAGTGCGTTCTTTACATGATTTCCATGGCCGGTTTGTATTTGATTTTCTTATCATAAGGAAATGAAATTTTATAAGTGAAATGAAATTGTATTCATATATTTATAGAATATTAAATGACTCCATAAATAATTTTGGTTATATGGTATGGGTATGAATCATTAGATAAATCTTTAGTGATATTTATTTAGATCCTTTTGGTGGTTCATTGACTGACTAAAAAATCTATTTTTATTTGATTTTTGAAAACTGCTTTTTAGGTGAGCAGGAACTAAACCATACACGAGAACACCAAATCACCAAATTCACAAAACAGTGTGAACAAAATTCACAATTGATTCAAAATTTAAAATCACTCTCAGCAAAACACATCGGGACATGGATACTCGATAATCAAATCCTTGAGTCATGCCCCCATCAACATCATCATCGTCGTACCATCCACAGAACGCCGAAATCAACATTACCTTGGAAACTGTTGTCATCGTCGCCCATCACCGGAGCTGATGACCAGAATAAACGAACCAAGAATAACCATTCAACCTCTTTATCTTAACGTCCTAACAACAGCAGAATCCACCATAGAATAGAGAAGAACATCGCCATCGAGAGAGACCATTCGATGTTGCCCATAGAATACATCATCATCGCCGTCATGGTACAAAAGATCGTCATCATCAACGTTTTCTACACCATTGAAAAACACCAAGATAATCGATGGAACACCGAGAAAACAACATCAACAGCCATCATCAGTTAAATACATGAAAGAAATGAGGAAGAAAGAGAGAAAAATACGACAAATAATTTGGGATTGAAACCCTAGGGAGAAACCCAAAGGAAATGAAGAGATCTATAACCAGAGAAAACCAGATCAAGAAAAAGAAAGTAGGCCAAAACATGAACAGATCATGGGATTGAAACTCTAGGAATAAAGGCCATCTCTGGTAATGATTGGTTATTTGTAGTCCGCCAAATCTCTAGCCCAAAACCACAGCATATACCTTGCTCAAAATCCGACCTGGATAGGACCTAAGGAATGCAAGATCAGAGTGCAAAGAGGCGGCCGGATAGAAAACCAGAGTGTCATTATAGATCAGGGTGAGTCGGGTGAGAGAGAACAAAAACTGAGACAGGGAGAAGTGTAGAGGAATCATCACCTTCGAGAAAAGCTGAGAGTAGCAGCGTAGAGATCACCACCGGGAAAAGAAAAGAATTAAAAAAGAAAACACAAGAAAATCAAAGAGGATTCTTACCTCTTGATCTCTTCTCCTTGAGATCCACCTTAAAGCTTTTCTTTTTGGACTTTCGGTGAAACTAGTAGGTCTTGGAAATATATAATATCCTTGGTAATTATATTGGGTAGAACATAGAAAATGAAAAAATCTTGAGAAGTGTGAGAGAAAGAGGGGGTGATGGTGGTATTTATAGTAGAGGAGAGGAAGAGTTTTCACTTATTTTAATCATTAGTTTTATATATTTGATCAATAATATGAATACTCTAGATTTATTTGACCAAAAATAGCATGTATGTTTGAACCACTGGCCATTTACATCGTCTATGGCTCAATCATGATGTAGAAATTCATTTATTTAGCATATTTCATAATTATTGAATTTCACTATTCAAAAAAAATCATGTATTTTAGAAAAATATAAAAATTTTACCTGAACCATTTTTCAATGGATAAAATTCGAAAATGAGCTACATTTTTCTAAAAATAATTTTTAAATTTGATTGATTTAATTTTTTAAAAAAATCTTATTTTATTCCAAAAACTAACAGTTTTAAAGCTATACCTGATTTTATATCATCTTGAAAATTTAATCAATCTCATTATCTTATAACATTAAGAAAAGAAAATAATAATATTAATTACTATTAATTAGGGTCATATTACTATTAATATTACTATTCATAAGGTTATGTAACTATTCACCAAAAAATCATGTTGGTTCTATCAGACACCAAATAACTTACTGACCACAACCGTAGATAACTATTTTTTGATATTCAAATCATAGAATCAGAAAAATTTATGTTTAATGTCTAATTTATAACTATATACATAAAACAAAGTTAAATGCATTTTATTTTACTTTTAAAACCTTGGGGTGTTACATTCTCCATAGCTTCTAGAAATTGCATCCTCATAATTTTATTTACTTATCAAACAAATGAGGGTACCTTTCCTTCATAGAATTTTCATATTCCCATGTTGCTTATTCATAAATGTGGTTTCTCCAAAAAACCTATACCTGGGGGTTAACATATTCCAAAATACTTTTTATCTCCAATAAATAATCTAAACATGTTTCTCTTCATAATAAAGGCTCGGTTCCAACTGAACTTCTTTTGGGATCAAAACATGAGACAAATATCGCACATACATTCTCAGTATTGAAACATGAAAAACATTGTGTGTCTGAGATAAACTCGGAGGAAAATAAAATTGGTAGGATACTGGTCTAAATTTCACCTGGTTTTCATAATGTCCAATAATCCATGGACATATATTTCTTTTCCTGCCAAAATTCATAACACTTTCTATGGTGATATTCTAAGAAAAACAGGATCACCTACCTAGAAATAAAATTCTCTTATCCTATTATCTACATAAATTTTATGCCTTCTATGAGCTATCCTCAAATGTTTCTAGATCATCTTTACCTTCTCATCCACTTCCCCTACTAATTCTAGTCCGATCAACTTATTTTTCTTAACTTCATCCCAAAATGAAGAAGTTTGACACTACTTCCCATACAATGCCTCAAAAGGTGTCATCTTTATACTGGAATAAAAGCTATTATTATAAGAAAACTCAACTAAAGAAATATGTTAATCCCAACTTCCCTGGTAGTCCATTGAACAAGCTCGAAGAATATACTCCAAATTCTAAATCATTCGTTCTGATTTCCCATCTGATTGTGAATGAAAAATTGTATTAAATGTTAATTTTATACCCAATGAATTCTGAAGACCCTTCCAAAAATTTTAAGTGAACCTCGAATCCCAGTTAGACACAGTGGAAAGAGGCACTCCAGGTAACCTAACAATAACTTTGAGGTATATTCAAGAAAGATAATCCAATGATATTCTATCATGAATAGGAAAAAAATGTGTTAATTTAGTCAGTCGGTCAACAATCACCCAGATCAAATTTTTACTTATATAGGTCTTTGGTATTCCCACCAATAAGTCAATGGATACATATTCCCATTTCAACTCTGGCACTAGTAAATGTTGAATCACCCCCTTCGGTAACCTTCTATTTTCTTTAACCTATTGAAAAGTAAAACATTTCACGATAAAATTTTCAATATCTCTTTTCATTCCATCCCACTAGTAATACTCCTCGCGATCTTTATGCATCTTTGTACTTCTTAGATGAACTTAAAATGGAGAACTATGAGCTTTAGATAATAACTCTTTCTTCAGGTGAGAATCACAAGGCATACACAATCTCTTTCAAAATCTCATATCATAATCTTAATTAGTGTTAAATTTTGGAAACTTATCTATTCTAACCAATTCTACCTTTTTTTGTATCTCATGGTATTCCTTTTGTACTTTTTTAATTATTTCTAACAAATATGACTAAATTGACACCAGAAACAAAATAGAGGAATTTCCTACACCAACAACTTTCAAGAAAGAATTCCCCAAATCATTAATCAAGGGGTCATGTTCCAATAGAAACATGGTTAGTGTTGCATTATTTTTTTTTTTGACTCTAGGTATCTTCTAGTTTGTTTTATTTTCACAGATGGTAATTTACCATGAAATAATAATCCTTTATCAATTAAATCTATATTCTATGCCTCGTGTTTAATTCCTTCTGAGTGAATATATACTTCAGACTTTTATGGTCAGTAAATATTTAACATTTGGCACTGTATAAATGATACATCCAAATTTTCAAATCAAAAAACCACGTCATCATATTCCAAATCATGTGTGGGATAATTTACCTCATGAGGTTTTAGTTTTCATAAAGCATAAGAAATTACCTGATAATTCTGCATCATAACACAACCAAGTCCATTTAATGAAGCATCACTGTAGAAGAAATAATCAATGTTTCTAGAAGGCAGATCCAAAATTGGAGCATTCACCAATCTCTTTTTCAGTTCTTGAAAAAGCATCACATTATTCTGTCCAAATAAATTTAACTTCTTTTCGTGTCAATTTAGTGGGATAGATAGCTATGAAAAGTTTTTAACAAGCCATTGGTAATAACCTACTAATCCAAGAATACAAAAAAAAATATATCATTTGTATCTCATTCTCGTTCATCAACCACTTTTATTTTGGTAGGATCAACTATTATTCCATCCTTATTTACAAAATTCCAAAGAAAATAAATATGTTGCAACCAAAAATCACACTTTTTGAATTTCCCATAAAGGTTATTTTTCAATATGGTTTTCAAAACAACCCATATATGTCTTTTATGCTCTTCTTTACTTTTATAAAATAATATAATTTATTCAATAAACACAACTAAAAACTTATCCAAGATCTCATGAAATATTCTATTCATAAGATCCATTAATACAACATGTGAATTAGTAAACCTAAATGGAATAACAAAAAATTCATAGTGCCCATATCTAGTATGGAATACAGTCTTTAGGATATCTTCTTTCTTAACTTTCAACTAGTGGTACCCTGACCTCAGGTCAACCTTTAAAAAATATTGTGATCCCAAGAGTTGATCAAAAAAGTCTTCGATATAATAAAATGGATACTTGTTTTTAACTGTGATGTTATTCAAGGATCTCTAATCAATGAAAAGTCTCATGGAACGATCTTTATTTTTAATAAACAAAACAGAAACACCCCATAGTGAAGTGCTAGGATGTAGGAATCCTTTATCAAGAAACTCCTACAAGTGATTTTTCAATTCAACATGTTCTATTTGAGCCATTTAATAAGGGGGTTTGAAATTGGCATAGCCTCATGAACTAATCCAATCATTAATTAAACTTTTCAATTATGTATAACACCGAGTAACTCATCAGGAAAAACGTCAAGATATTCATTTACCACTTGTACATCATTAATCTGAACATTTCCCTTATTTTAAACAATATAATAAAGATAACTTTAATTTCCATATTTCAATAGTTTCTCAACTTCCTCAAATATTATCAATTGTATGGGTCTATTATTATATATAGACTGATACTCTTTAGGGAAAAAAATCCTTTAGCTCTATAGTCAATCTTGGATGGATAAACAGAAATCTAATCCATACCCATAATGAAATCAAACTCCACTAATGAAAAAACAACAAGGTTTGTAGGTAATGTATTTCCATAGACCACAATAAAAATATTATTATAATTATTTTCTTCTATAATATTTCCCTTAGTGTTTTAACAATAATTTATGGTCTCATTTTTTGAGGTGAGATTTCCAATTTACCAGAAAATTTCTCAGAAATAAAGATATGTGTAGAACCCATATCAAACAAAACTTTAGAAAAATATGATTAAACAAACAAGGTACCTAATAAAAATTCATTGGATGTCCCAACATCTTCTGATGTAGTTGGAAATGATCTCACTACACCTTTCTTCATATATTCTAGCATCTTACCATCATTCATATCATTCTTTAGGTTGGAATTTTCATAATAACCTATGTCACCACATTTGAAACACTTTATAGTTTTCTTATCATGATTAATCTTATGATAAATTTCATTACAATATAGGTAAATATATCCAAACTTTATAAATAAAAAACACTTCCCAATTTTAGTAATTCATTCCCCATGGTACTTTTTCCACACTTCTCAAAATTTTGAAAATGAACTTTCTCACCACCATATTTCATTGATGGATTATTACCAATTGCTTTCCATTTGGACTTCTTCTTCCCTTTATTATCAAAGTACATGTGATTATAAGTGAACTATATTTATACCTTTTTAGCACATCAGACAGGTTTCTCATAACTTTTGAACTCTTGGGAAGACAATTACCATCAATATCTTAGCTTTATTCTTGATTAAAAATGGTTTATTTTTTAATCAAGATCCTGAATAATATTTGTAGAATACCATGCTAGTCGGGTGGAGTTTTCTTAATATAGGGCCACTAAATCTTCATATAGTTTCCTCAATTCAAGGAATTTATTCCCCATTTTAATTCAAACCACCTTAGAAAAATATTTCTCAAGGAAAATACATTTAAATCCATCCCACTATAAGGCTTCAATCTCCTCTCTATCACTAATATTCTTGATCATTGACCACCACTGATCAGATTCACCTTCAAAACAATAAATGGAAATACTTAACTTTTAATTATCTAAACATCCCATAACACTGAATATCTTTTCAAGGACTTTAATCCATCCTTCTTCCACTACTGGTTTAGAAGATACATTGAAATCAGGAGGGTGTTGCCTCACAAAATGCTCTATTATCATCATGTTTCATTGTGGTAGCTCTAGTTGTTCTCTAGCATGGATTATATCACCATTTATTTCCTAGTATAGCTGATCCACTACTGTCACAAACTTCTAGATTCTAATTTCTATGATTCTAGGTTGTAGATTCAAAAGGATATCATTCTGTGGGTGCCTTTAAACTTCAGTGTCCCTATTTCTTCTGCGGAAAACCATTATGAACAAACATATATTAGCCAAAGAAACGTGTTAATAATTAAATTCTAAAACATTCTAAATTAACTATATAGTAAACATCATTTATAGTACACTTGTAATATCATATTAACCCCTAAGTTAATCTAAACCATCAACTGATACCAACTATAAGGTCCCAGTATTATTACATTACATATTGTTGAATTTTAGTCAAGAACTCTCTTCCTTTAACATTGAGGATATTTTTAAGTTTATAGTTTTAGAGAATTTTGATATAATACACACATAACATTACAAATTTATACAGATCAATTACCACAAAACTGTATCCATTTTTTTCCAAAATATAAAACATTTTAAATAAATCAGGTTTTCTTTGACAAATATTCATAACATTTAACTTAGCTTCCTTCTTTGTATTACACATCCTTATAACCTATGAAAATCATTTAAAACATGGGATGAGCACAAAAATATCCTTAAGGTATATAATAATAATGAAATAAAATATTATTTCACGAATACTTGTAAATGTATGAAATATTTTTAAAAGCGACATATTTGTCCCCCAAATATACTTACTTTGTGAAAATAGAGATTTATCCAAGATTTATACAAAACATGAAGAAAATAAATAGAACCATAAAGATATATTGGGGAATTACTTACATAATATTTTAACCCTCTTTGATACTTTATGATTTTTGTACCCTCACATCTACCTTACAATGTAACCCTCATGGTAACTTTATTGTGTAACCTTCGTAGTTAGACTTGGAGTAACCATATGGACAACCTACAACATACATATACCCAATGAATTTGAGGGAGATATCGGTAAAAACCTTCATCATAAAAAATTCCTAATAACTAAAACATAAACATAGAACATGAATAATTTTATAAAAACATTTTTTTTGAATTTTGTAAAACATGATTTTAAAAGAGGATTTTAAAAGAAAATCCCCGTAAAAAAATCATATGATTGAAATGAGACTTAATATAGTGAATGGAATATTTATATACACTATAAATACACATAATTCAATATAATATAAAAAAATCACACAAAAAATTTTAATACCACATAATTAATGAAGTATAAGGTTGTCCCAATGAATGGGAATTGCGTTAAGAATTCCATTACCTTGGGTTCGTCTTACATAAAATGTGTTTAAACATCTTGTATAATAGTTAAAAGAGTGGTATTAATATATTAAATAAAAATATTAATTTTTATAACATATTATATTATAACTTCATTAGATAATTTCACCCTTTAATTTTTTGTATTTTGTTCCTTCCTTTGTTTTGGGTGCGTTCTTTACATGATTTCCATGGCTGGTTTGTATTTTATTTTCTTATCATATGGAAATTAAATCTCATAAGAGAAATGAAATGGTATTCATATGTTTACAGAATATTATTATTCATAAAATCATTTTGGTTATACACAATAATGATAAATCATTAGATAAATCTTTAGTGATACTTGTTTAGATCATTTTGGTGGTTCTTTGATAATCACAAAAATAGTTTCATTATATAACATAATATTATGTATATAAGTTAACTACAGAACATGAAAGAGGATATATAATACACTTCAAAATATTTTTTAACCATTAAAATGTTTTTATGATCATCTTTGAAGGAAGTAAAAGAAATTGTAAACACATAGTCCACGATTTTGGTACATCATCCCATCATGGATGGTGTTTTTATTTTTGGAAGGAGAGGAAGAGGAGGGAAAGAATGGTGATGAATTTTTTCCATAAAATTTATAACATCTTAATCTATAATATTATATAGATTTAATTCCTCTTGTATTAGTGAGGGTAAGAGAGTATAATAAAAGAAAATAATTGAAAATAAAACACATAAAAATGAAAGAGGATTCTTTCTTTTTGATCTCTTGTCCTTGAAATCCTCCTTAAAGACTTTGGTTTTGGCCTTTTAGTTATAATAGTAGGTCTTCTATGTGGGGAAGAGACTTGATAAAAGGATTTGGTATAACTTGGAAAATTAAAAAATCTTGAGAGGTGTGAGAGGAAGATGGGGTGGGGTGGTATTTATAGTGGAGGAGAGGAGGTGTTTTACATTATTTTAATCATTAGTTTAATATTTTTACTCAAGACTATGAATAATATTGATTAATGAGACCAAAAATAGTAATAAGTGCATGTGAGTTCTAACTAATGGAAATTTATATCATCCATGACTCAAGCATGATGTAGAAATTCATTTATTTTTCATATTTCGTAATTATCGAATTTCACTATTAACTAAAATTTCATGTATTTCAGAAAAATCCCAAAAATTTACCCAAACAATTTTTAGATGTGTAGAAATAAAAAATAAACTCAATTTGTTTTAAATAATTTTATAAATATGATTAATTTATTTTTAAATAAAATCATATTTTATTCTAAAAATAACAATTTTAAAACTATAACTGATTTTATATCACCCTCGAAATTTAATGAAGATTTCATTATCTTATAACCTTAAGAAAATAAAATAATATTATTATTTATTATTCATAAGGGTCATATTAGTATTCATATTACTATTCATAAGGGTATGTTACTATTCACCCAAAAATCATGTTGGTTCTATCAGACACCAAATAACATACTGATCACAACCATAGAAGACTATTTTTTATGAAATTCAAATCGAAGAAGTGGAAACTGTTGGGTTAAACATCTAGTTTCTAACTATCTACTTAAAAAATCATTCATTTCAATTTATTTTTAAATCCTTGGGGTGTTACATCTATTTTCATTCTACCCTATAAAAAACTCTTTTAAATCTATTTATATCTTCGTATATCAACAATTATTTGAGAACTATGAACTATGAACCTCCTCTAACAACTCATTATTTAAATGTGGTATGGATAAAACATATAACTTTATCTTAAACCCTATCATTCCATTACAATCATGGTTAATGTGAGTAATATTTCTCACCTTCCTCTGCATCTCTATGTCATTCTTCTATGGAGATTTAATCTTCAATTCAATAAATGGATACAATTTCATTTTATAAATATAATATTTATCGCCTTCCATAAAGATTACTAAATCCACCCTTTTTATATCCAAGAATATTAAATATTTTTTGATACTTATAATTAATAATTTAGTATTATCCTTTAAAATCAAATCATCGACTAATTTTTTGACTTTCCTATGGTAGTAATGTACTGAGAAATATTAAACTTTAATCAGCTCTATCCATCTTCTCTAGTTCATGTTCAAATCCTTCTATGTGAATTTATTATATAAACACTTTTGATAAGTATATATATCAAACTTTTACTAATAAAGATAATACGTTTTTTATAATGACAATGTTAGTGAATTGAACACTAAATAATTAATTGGTTTCTTTTTCTACAAAGCCATCAATTTTTCAGAGGTATAAGGTATATCCATTTTATTATGTATAATAATACATCCCAATCACCTTTTTAATGAATAAAAATGATTAAAAACCCTTCTTCCATTATAATTTAATGTATTTATAGGTTCTCACAATAATCCTTTCTTCAGTTCCATGATATTTTTCATGCATTTATCCATATAATATATCATGAATCCCTTCTGAGTAAAATTTTTTAGCTGATAAGATTTTCATGAGAAATTATCCAAAACCCATCATTAATATATAAATAAATCAATAAAACCTCTTATCTTAGTCATTGTGTTCGGTCTGGGACAATATTAAATATCCTTCATCATGGATAGATCAACTGATATACACTATCTTGATATTATATAACATGAAAAAGAATCATTTTTATCCAATAATCTCACTTTGTAAAGTTTAAATAAAATAATTCTTCCTCTGGGTCTTCTACACAACTATCATGTGATATTAAATCTTTTCATTTCTCATTGAATGTATAATAATATAATTTATAAGTATTTCCAAAAAAATGATCAATGTAATATCTAAATACTCTATTTATTAAATTCTAGAAGATATTATGGGCATTAGTGAGACCAAATTTCACCATTATATAGATCTAGTATTCATACCAAGAATATAATATTTTCTTGGGTATTTACTCCTTTTTTCATCAATTGATGATATCCATAATGAATACCAATCTTAGAAAATTATTGACCTCCACATAGTTGATCAAACAAGTCATCATTATGTGCTAGATGACATATATCCTTAATGGTGATATTGTTAATCTCCTAATAATTGATGAAAAGTTACATCTGTCTAATTTTGTTTTAGAAAAATAGAATGGGTAAACCCATAGTTCACACACTATTAAAAATTAATCCCTTTTTCATGAGTCTCTTGGAGTTTCTACCTGAATGTATTCAACTCAATCAATGTAATTCTATAGGGAGTCTTCGAAGCTTCTGTGGCACAAGCTATGAGTCTTATTGAAATCAAAAAATCCAAATTCAGTGGATGTTTAGGAAAATATTATATAAACACATCAAAAATCTCTAAAACAATATTAATATCATTAATTATGTGTTTCTTTGAAACCATATAAGATAAATGCCCCTTTTTAATAGGAATCAAAACCCATAAAATGGAGGTGATTTCCATCGAGTGTTCATATTTATAATGGAAATGATAGAGATCAAAGGTTGGTTTAGAATATCAAATGATTATTCTCTTACTTGATAATTAATTTTTCATTTATTTAGATAAATCCAATCCATTCTTAAGATAAAATCAAGATCAACCAGAGGAAGAATGATGAGATTTTGTGGAAGAACATTCACACAAACATCAACCAAATAGAAATCATATACATGATATGTGATCACCGTACCATTAAGGGTTTTCACTTCCAATTATGTATCTAAAAATATGTGTAATATCTCTATACCCTAATAAATTTCTTCACATATAAATGAATGGGTTGATATGCTGTGGAATAAGATAATAGTAGTTCTAGATTGTTTGGAATGTTTACATTTCACCTCATTGTTATAAAACCTATCATCAAAAATATAGATCATGTAATATTTCCCATTTTAACTTGTCTTAAGAGGGTATTGACATCATTAATCATCATTAACCCTTGAAATTTATAACTAGTAGGAATATTTCTTATACTCTATTCATTTGAAACACTATAGCTTGGGTGGTGCGTTATGTAGATTTTTCAATCTATTCTCATCACCAGTTAACTTCTTCAAATAAATTCATCATTCAATTTTCCAGTGACCTTTCTATACAACCCTAAAACATTTACCACTACTCATAATATAGTTTTATCCATGATAATTTCAACACATTTATAATGATGTAAATATCATCTCATTTTCAATGTAGTTTTTAGTATCTCCTCAACCTCAATCTCTATTTTATTATCAAAACCATATGATTGAGGGGTTACTAAAATATTTAATTCCACCTTTATGGAACATAAAATGATTTCACAGTATCTACTAAATTACCTAATGGTTTAATAACTTTAGATATTTTTTTAATCTACCAAATAATCGATCAAATATACATTCAATTTGTATGGTTTTTCCTAAATCTTACCTCTAAAATCTTATAAAAGTTTCTAAATAGGTACAAATGGATTCATAATTATTCATCTTTATCTAAATAAATTAATTCCCCATTTTTTTAAAAATAAATAGAGGTAAGTATTTATTAAAGTAATAATATCTTATAATCATCCCACCCCATGTATTCAAATTTATTATGTTTCCTCGTACTCTTGATGGGGGTCCAACATTGATCTACCTAACCTTCCAAACGATAGACATGAGGGTTGTTGGACCGTGTTCGTTTGGCACGTGCCCTCCGTGTTAGGTGACAATAATAGGCCGATGACAATCCAAGACAACAGTATTATTTTATTAAACTAAAATTATAAAATTCCCCTACCTCGTAATTGACGCCGCACGTCGACGAGCCGTGAAAGACGAGTGTCGCGGTAGTCGGTCATCGCGGAAGACGGCGTCACGGAGAATGGTGTCATCCTGTCAATGTTGAAGGATGAGTCTTTGTTGTGATGCGGGAAGTGTATCTGAAGATGACGTAGATTTCATGACGTTGGGGTGTGTCCACGGAATAGGCGTCGTTGGAAGAAGTTCTTCGTGTTCTTCGTCAGAGATGAAAACAAGTTCTTTGTTAGAAGAAAGTTCTCTCTATTATCCAAAGCCACCCCAAAGAATAATCGCCAACCAAACTATAATAAAAACCCACCACCTATATAAAAGAAAGGCTTAAAGCTTTCAAAATTGAAACACTTAAATTAATTAATTAATTATGGATCAATTAATTAATTAAATGGTGTTGGAAAATTTATTAGGGATATAAGGAGGTCTAGATATCACATTAAAAGGGGGAGTTGTCAAATTAAATAAAGGTAAGTTAATGGGGAGTTTAAGGGAGTTGAGGGGAGGTGAATGGGTTTGAGTTCTTGTGGGCCCCACCACACTAAATCCTCTCATTGGAGGTTATGTGGGGTGTGGTCCCCATCCCAGCACTCCTTTGGAGGAAATAACTGCCTCTTAAATAAAATTGTACAATACAACAATTTTATTTAATTTTCTACGATCATTAAATTATAACTTTCAACCCACATAAAACGCAACTGCGGTAAAGGTCTCCTTAAGCGAATATCGGTGCTACGATTTCATATGTGTTCTCGGATTTCAATTCTGAGAACCGATTAAAAAGATAGAAAGACATACACATACGTTTACTGAAGGTAACCGAACAAAACATCAGAAATTGATTCCAGGCACACCAGGCCTCGGAATTAAGCACTGTTAGAAACTGCAAACTCGTAAAACTCCAAAAAATTTAAGAAACATTTTCCTTGAAATTTTTGGGTCTTTACATTACCCCCACCTCAGGGATTTACGTCCCTGTAAAGCTACAACACACACTAGATAAACAAATGGGGGTACTGAGCACGCATCTGAGCCTTTCACTCCCTTATGCTCTCCTGGAGGTTCTCATGCTGCCAGTAAATGTGCACCAGAGGAATCGACTGTCCACGTAGGACCCACTCCTGTCAATCCTCGATCTCCATCGGGACCTCTGTGAAAGTCGCCCTGTCATCGATGTTCAGCTCTCCATGATCGATGACGCGGTATGGGTCGTTCACGTATCTCCTTAGCTGAGATACGTGGAAGACGTCATGCACCCGATGCATCTGAGGTAGAAGGGCTAGGCGGTAAGACACCTTGCCTACTCTGCTGAGGACCTGGAAAGGTCCGATGAAGCACGGATATAACTTTTCGCCCCAGCCAAATCTCCATAAATCTCATCAAGGTGAGACCCATAGGAAGATGTGGTCACCATCCTCGAACTCCAATGGTCTCTGTCTCCTATCAGCATAGGACTTCTGTCTGATATGTGCAGTCTTCATCTGCTCCTGGATGATCTGCACCTTCTCTATCATATCCTTCACCATCTCTGGTCCTACAAGTGCTGAATCCCCAAGGTCTGTCCAACACAGAGGTGATCTGCAAGTTTGGTCGTAAAGTGCTTCCTAAGGTGCCATCCCGACGGTGGAGTGGTAGCTATTGTTGTACGCAAACTCCACCAAGGGTAAGTGATCCTCCCAATTACAACCAAAGTTGACGACAAATGCACAGAGCATATCCTCAAGAGTCTGAAAGGTCCTCTTAGTCTAACTATCTGTCTGAGGATTGAAGGAGGTGCTCAAGCGAAGCTGCGTGCCAAAATCCTCTTATAACCCCTTACATAGCTGGGAAGTGAAACGAGCGTCTTGATCGGAGACGATAGTCGATGGAACACCATGAAGTCGTACAATCTCCTGAACGTAGTGGTGTCCCAATCTCTATACTAATCCCTTCTCTCTGATCGGTAGGAAGTGGGCCGACTTGGTGAGTCGATTGACAATCACCCAGATAGAGTCGTTCCCTCTGGATGTACGTGGAAGCCCCATCACCAAATCCATGTATATCCTGTCCCACTTCCACTCTGTAACCTCTAAGGGCTGAACCAATCCTGGTTGAACCTGGTGCCCCACCTTCACTTGCTGACAAGTGAGGCATCGAGAGACAAACTCTGCTACTTCTTTCTTCATACCCATCCACCAATGATGTCGTATGAGGTCCTAATACATCTTCTCCACCCTAGATGTACCGCTAGAGGGGAAGTGTGGAAATCCCTCAAAACTTCCACCTAAAGTACAACTGGTACCATGGTACGTCTTATGAAGAAGATTATGTGCTTCCCACCTTCAGAAAATCCATCAGGTGCCTACCTTGTGGGTATCTGAGCATGTTGTGTCTTGCAGTCATCATCTTTACATTGTGCCTCTTTGACTCGCTGATTAAGGGGAGGAGTGACTGTAAGAGACTATAGATAGGATGCTCTATCCCTATCCACAAAATATATCTATAAGGAATCCATCTGATTTGTCTCCTCACCTAGCAGATGTATACTGTCCTCCTACTGAGCGCATCTGCAACAACATTCCCGTTCTCAGGAGTATAGACTATCTTGAAGTCATAGTCCCAGAGGAACTGAAAACTGAAAACTTCTGCTGCCACGAGGGTAAGGCTGGCCAACTCCAGAGTGATCAGCTGCACCCTCCTATACATGAATTTAACATGGGATACCTGGGTTTCCTTTTTTTCAACCAAGTAAAACCTCATCCCAACGTTGTAGATAAACCACAACCTCTTTTCCTAATACAGTCAATCTGAGTGTGAACTGTGGATGTCAAGTCCAACCCCAAACTAACGTCATAAGTCCTCGATGCTACCACCAAGAGGTTCCAACTGAAACTATCGCCTATAGGGTAAGATCACACCATCAGCGTAAGTTTGATTATCGAGTCTCTTCCCAAAGTTATCTCCAAACATGAGGTTAAAGTCAACGGTTTAACCAGAAACTCTAGGTATAGGACAAGATTTGTGGACGGAAGGAATGATTGGTACCAATATATATTGATACAGTAGCTAGTAGTAGACATAGACCGTACCTTGAATCATTCCTAGATCCCTTGGGTCACACTCCTTGATTGCATGCAGCTACTCTCTTCCCTTTCCCTCTAGCTCCCTGAGCATGGTGGGGACTACAATGTCGGGTGGTTGTAACATGTCGAAATATACACCACCTCATGCTGCTCTCCTAGATCTAATTCCACATATGCTGCTCTGCAGATTCATTTGTCCTTAACACTTCATCTTCTTGAAACATTTTACACACCCAAGTCTCTGAGTCTGGCGCCATTTCCCTTCATTCCCACTGCTAACATTCACTAGCTGTATTCGTTCAGCCGAAGAACATTCAACCACAAAGGTTCTCTCTAGAACCCTATCATAAGTAGGAATTCATAGAGTAAAAGTGATGCCTCAGATATCCTTAAACACACCTCGCTGAGAGGATCAAGCTCGAAAGCACTGATCGAATCATATTCATCGAGTACCAGGAAATATCGGTATGCCTCGATGAATACTCAGCTACCGACATGTTGTCCTGTTGAAGCTGTATAAGCTCTAGAAAACTCTCAGCCACCTCCTCAAGCCAGTCCTCAGCCACCTATGGGTCAGGATCTCCTCATAACTTGAGGGATATCTGGTTCTCAAACACATGTAAGGCACTAAGCCTACAAGTGTCCTCTACCGGTACTGCCGGTAGTGTCTGCTGACCAACTGGCAGTGATATAGTGGACACACTTTCCGAAGGTACCCGCTTGTAAAATGGTTCAAGTACCAAAACATCATCATTATGCGGACCATCCTCGTGGTCACTCACTGAAAAAGATTAGTATCTAAGATCACCATATTCTCTACAGGTGTCTCAACTAGGAGGAAAACTCTAGTAATCGCCTTCATCTAGTCCTCTTCTACCTGGTAATCTGTCTCGCCTAGAAACCTCGGAGGCCTCTATTGCTGGAACTTGTGCAACGCGCTCAGTCGGCACGCATAGTCCGCCAGTATGGCTAGTGGCATCTATTTCCCAATGGTGGTGGTGCTGCTGGTACACCACCAGAAGGTGCCAAAATAGTAAGAGGGCCCTGCACCGGATCCTCGTCGCTCAGTGGGCCGTCATCGTGTACTCTCTCCCAGGAACCCTAGATATCTGTCTTCGTAGTGGCATCCTAATAAAGAAATGGTGTGCCATGGTCAATAAGTTGTACCTAGTGAGCTAACTCAAAGAGACCACAAAGGAAACTCTTGAAACACACACGCAAACAGTGTTTCGGTGCACTAAGTCAGAAATCAGAGGTTAGGGTCCTAGTGTATGGATATGTCGGCCGCCGCACCAACACTAGACTCCCTGGACTAAAAACCATACTCAATACTCTTAAAACTATTACTTCACAGAAAAGAAAGATTAAAGTCCTAAGTTTTGCAGTAGAACCGACTCCTCTGACACCAATTTGTCACGACCCTTCCTCGGGGCCTATGTCGTGACTACCCCAAGCTCGCCTTCCATAGGCCAGGGACTGGAAACTAGCACCAAAAGCGTAAATTCCTAAGCTGGGAAGGCATTGAATTTATGAAACTAAACAAACAAAATAGAGTATGCAGCAGGAAATAAACACTAAGTGAATACTGTATACAAAAAGTAGTACTGAAGGTAAAGGGGCCGGAAATACAAGCCCAACAGTAAAGTACAGGTACAACGGAAAGCAAGTAAAACTAAAAAAGGGACAACAACTAAAAATGGAAGCTCCTGGAACATCTGGCGAGTATCCTACCAGAAGGGTAGGTATAGATGTCCACCTTAGCACTCAACGTCTATCGGTCTACTCCATGTACTGTCTCGTCATGTAGTCCACCTCTGGGTACCGTCTGGTCCTGGCTCGATCTTTTCCTCCGTCAATGTTGTCCGACGTCTACATCCAACAAAACGAGGTGCGGGCATAACCCGTTCAGGGGTGAGTATAACGATACTTAGTAGGGACCCCGAGACCCCCAAAGGTCTCCCAGAATCCACAAAAGATAAACCACAGAAGAAAGATACAACCAAAAGGTATCAACCAACCTTACTAAGGTATATTCCCATACATATACCTAAGTTACAAAACTCAGTTTGGAACCAACTCACGAGCCCAAGAACAAACCAATTCCACAAAGGAAGTAAAGTCAATCACCATAATTATAATGGTTCAAAGACATGTATCAGCTCACACAGGTATTCCACAATAGTAGAGAGAGATATAGATGATCATATGTAGCCATTGGATCATCTAAGCTGTGGGACCCACACAGGATACAAGAGCAGCTAAGTTGTCGGACCCACACAGGATACAAGACCAGCTACTCTGTCGGAACCACACAGGATACAAGTACATAGGTCAAACTACCAGAACCACAGAGGAAACAAGAATAGTAGTCATCGTTTTCGAACCCACATAGGATCCCAGTATAGTTGTCTCTGTTGTCGAACCCACGGAGGATTCTAGTACAGTGGTCGTCGGAGTCGCAGCAAGCTCTAGGGTTCCCGCACACAGCATGCTCCATTCCGGGAGGGTCCACTCCTCGAGCAAGGGGGTTCAATAAATAAACTATCACAAAGTCCAGAGTTTATGTATCTAGAAGTTCTATCTCATCAAAAGGAACCCAAAGCGACAGACGGCGCGTCAATCGAACATCCGGTCTGAGAGTTATTGGCTTTTCCGTTCCAGGGGAACGGTTGGAATTACGCTCATTACAATCCTGACCATTTTCCAAAGTTGTCCAAAACTCACTTAGAGTATCTCAAAAGGCCCGTCTCCTCACGAGGATCCTAGTGCCATAGACGATGCGTCGTTCAGCCATGCAGTCTTTTATTTATACACGTTTAAGTGAAACGGGCCCAGCCTGTCAAGCTCGGTGGGCTGGCGGGTCGGCCCGTTCTGGCTCAGCTTATCCGACCCGTGGGGGGGGGTCTGCCCGTAACGGCAGGGCGCAGCCTGGCCCAGCCCGCGGCTGGCCGAGCGGTGCGGGGGGGGGGGGGGGGGGGGGGGGGGGGCGACCCCCCGGTTTCATGAAATGGTGGCGCCGCCCCTCCTACCCGGCCGACCGTAGCCCGCCAGTCTCTTTCGGCGCGACCGGCCCGCACAGGCGGGCCGTTGTTCTCCCACGCGGCACCTTCGAGTGTCACAGCCTTCTTTAACCCGGCCAGCCGTCTGCCGGCCAGTTCACCCGTTGAAGCGGACTGTGGTAGCGCATGCCACGGTTCTCCGCAGCGCGGCATCATGAGGCATCGCGGTTCTCTAGCCTGACCGGTTCTTCTTTGGCCGAGCGGCCCGGTTGCGGGCCACGGTCTCCTCCGCCCGTGTGTCACTCGGTGCCACGGTCCTCTAATGGGCCGATGGGCGGCTGATGTTTCCGCCACCTCTTTCATTCATCGCCACCTCTTCCATCACCGCCACTTCCATCATCGCCTCTATCGCGAATAAAAACAATGATCAACAGAGGGTTGTTGGGCTGTGTTCGTTTGGCTCGTACCCTCCGCGTTAGGTGACGATAACATGTCGATGACAATCCAAGACAAGAGTATAATTTTCTTAAACAAAAAGTATAAAAATCCCCTACCTCGTAATGAACGTCATACGTCGACGAGCCGCGAAAGATGAGCATCACAGTAGTAAGGTGTCGCGGAAGATGACATCGCGGAGAACGGTGTTGTCCCATCAACGTTAGAGGAAGAGTCATTGTCGTGATGTGGGAATAAAATCTGAATATGGCTTAGATTCCTTGATGTTGGGGTGCATCCGAGGAAGAAGCGTCACTGGAAGAAGTTCTTCGTGTTCTTTGTCAGAGATGAAAACAAGTTCTTTGTTGGAAGAAAGTTCTTTCTATTATCCAAAGCCACCCCAAAGTATAATCGCCAACCAAACTAAAATAAAAACTCACCACATATATAAAAGAAAGGCTTAAAGATTTCAAAATTCAAACACTTAAATTAATTAATTAATTATGGATCAATTAATTAATTAAATGATGTTGTATAATTTATTAAGGAGAGAAGGAGGTGTAGAGATCACATTAAAAGGGGGAGTTGTCAAATTAAATAAAGGGAAGTTAATGGGGAATTTAAGGGAGTTGAGGGGAGGTGAATGGGTTTTAGTTCGTGTGGGCCCCACCACACTAAATCCACTCAGGGTAGGTTATGTTGGGTGTGGTCCCCATACCAACTCCCCTTTGGAGGAAATAACCACCTCTTAAATAAAATTGTACAATACAACAATTTTATTTAATTTTCTACGATCCCCAAATTATAACTTTCAACTCGCATAAAACACAACTACGGTAAAGGTCCCCTTAAGTGAATACCGGCACTACGAGTTCATCAGTGTCCTCAGATTGCAATTCTGAGCACTGATTAAAATGATAGAAAAACTCCCACGTACATTTACTGAATGTACGTGAAAAAAACATCATAAATTGATTCCAGGCACACCGGGCCTAGGAATCAGGCACCGTCGGAAATTGTGGACTCATAAAACTCCAAAGAATTTATGAAAAATTTTCCTTGAAATTTCTGGGTCTTTACAACATGAATGTTATTTCCCACCTGAATATAAAGTAAATAATTTAATCTATACATTACATGTTTTTAATTTTATTTACAAAGAAATTTTTTAATTAATAATTGGGTATCTTTTATACTTTAATGATTTTCTTTCAAAATTTAATGGATATTTTCCCCAATAATATTTTAATGAAAATTTTATAGAATTTATATTCACCAACAACAATGAAAATTAGTATTCTAAATTATTTAATAGGTATATAATCCAATGATAACATCTTTAGTATTTATATGGATGGTTTATTTTTATGATTATGATTCTAATATGTTTATAAAACCCATTTCCTTCCATGTTTTATACTATGATGAAATTTTTATGAAATATATTTTCTTTCCTTGTGTTATAATATTTTGTAATTTTGGTGAAAACTGTTTTTTCCATTGGGTTTTCTATGATGAAATTATTAATAATCCCATTTATTTTCTTGTATTATGATATGATGGATTTTTTAAGATGTTGTGGCACACAAATTTATTTATTTTGGGATTATTGGGACTTATATTTCCCTCCAATTCATTGTGTAATGATTGATAACTCATTAGTTAATTATTTTATGTGTGAACCTAAATTCATTTTAATAATGTTATTTAAAGACCTGGTTTCATGTCCTTAAAGTTATGTGAGGACTATATTTCATGTCCATAAAGTTATGTGTGGACCTACTTTCATGTCATTAAGGTTATGTGTAGACCTTATTCCATGTCCATAAGTTTAGGCATGGACATGATTTCATGTTAATAATTTTATGAGAGAACGTGGTTTCAGGTCCATATATTTATGTGAGGGATTGAATTCTTATCCATAAAATAATGAGTGATCCTATTTATATTTATATGTATTTAAAATGCTATATTTTTATGTTTTTAACATTTCAATGTCTATGTTATGATCTTAGGGATTATGTTCATTTATATCATTTATTATTCATTTCCTATGAACTACCAAATATTATTCTAGGTTTTAGGATTATGATCTATGCTATACAGGGTATGGTATTAAAATTATAGTATGATGTTCTCAAAATCTTATGATCATGTTGTTTTAAGGGATTGTTTATATCTACCATTTATAACCTTACAATGCATTTGATCTCACGTTTTCTCATGTTTCCTTTCCCTAGCTCATGAAGAATGATTCTAATTTGGGTTTGAAAATTAATTTTATGAAATAGTGAGACCGTAGTGGGAGATATGGAAGATCATTATTGAAATAAGATGATATATTTCTAGAAAAAAAAATCACTAAATTGTTATGTTCATTAGGTGTGTAATTTTTAATTGTATTTAATATTCCTCTAAAGAGATATAATATTATTTTCTGGAATTCCAGGTTTATTGGAAAAAAGATCAAGGTTCTGCAGATATTGTTGGTGTTGTGGTGTATATGGTAAAAAGTCATATAATATTTGGCATAAAATTTATATCCATGAGTATAAAAACTAATTTATGGAGAGAAAAATTGGTATAAAAGAGATTAATTATCTTATATAGAATTATGAAATAAAAGAAAAGGCATCGACTGCATAAAGTATTTCAAAGAAAATACAAATTGATTTTCTATAGGGTTTTTATTGAAGGTGTTAAATTTTTTTCAATATTCTATATAATGTAGGAAAATAGATTATGAATATGCTTCCCATGATATAGAATAAAAGGCATCAAGAAGAATAAAAAAAGGAAAGTGTTTTTTAGCCTACTCTACATGCTATAAACATGAATAAATCTTATAATCCTGATAGCGGTTATGCCAAACATACAGAAGGTGACATAATGATCTTAAAAATGATGATGAATTTTTAGGATGATAAATTAATTTTCAAAATGTAACTACTGTAAAAATTAATGGAATATGAAAGTACAAGATAAAAAATCAAAAATAAAAGTAATTTATATTGATTGGTGGGATTAATAACAACTTGTAGAGTGTGAGAAACAATTTCTCTAATGGTAAGGATTATATCTTCAGTAATTATTATTGTATCATGAAAATATTGAATGAAATAATTTTTTTTTACTAAGGTATATTGAACAACTGAAAATATATTCCAAATTGGAGATCATTGTATCTCATGTAACATAAACATTGTGGTTGAAAATATTGCATAATGTAAAATACTTGAGTATCAAGGAAAAAATATATAATTACATATTCCAAGGAATATGTTTTAATAAAGTTATCAAAACATAAAATTAAACATGATGATGTTTTTATAACTTATCAGGATTCAATTATATTTAGTGGCACTAATAATAAATTGAACATAAAATCCACCATACCTCTTGAGATCATACGGTCTATTGTTATGGCCAACAAGACATGAATCTATAATATATTATTCGTAATTTATTAAATTTTGTGAGGAAATCATTGAGATAACCAAAATAATTTTTGTGAATCATAAATTAAAGGATTAATATATATTTAGAATTTTTAGAAAAGGATATTGAAAATAAATGGTTTTTTAAATACTTAAGTAGAGATCTGACAATGGATATACGTACACTAGCAAAGCTATGTGTCCTACCCGGAGAAACATGGAAAAAAACTAAATACTCTCAAGAATCCATAATAAAATAGATTAGTGAAATAAAAAAATATGTTTAATTGAAATGGGATTTTATATTCTTGTTGAATGTAAACATTATAAATTTTTCTAAAGAATAATAGTAATTATATATATTTACAAAAAAATAAATGTTTTTTTCAAATGAAATTAAAAAAAATATTCAAATTAGATGTGGTATAATAAAAATGCATTGGTGAAATGATTTGAATATTTTTTAAATCATTTATTTCTAAATATAAAACATATAAATCATGGAATTTTTGATGAAAAATATAAAGATGAGTTTTTCATGGTATATTAAACTCATATAAGAAGTTGAAAATGATAAAACAAATGTCTACATAATATTTTTAGTAATTTTAATGTTAAAGTTATTGAAATTTTTTACTTTGATAAAAAACATTATTTATTATAATGAATTTGTTACTAAATATTGATTTATTTCTTCTAGATATGTTAATTAAATAGAATATAAATGTGAGAAAAAATGTGTGCAATAATATTAAAATAAAAATTGGGATAAAAAATGTGAGACTAGAAGAAATTTACATAAATTTCAATCATTTAAAATATAAGTTCAATTAATCAATATAAATGGAAATATGAAATCTCATGATTAGAATAATAGGAAATAAATATTAGGGAATAAAACATCACTTATATCATATGTGGAACATCATTTAGTATCAGAGGCGGTATAAAATCATGAGTAGTAAAATTATATAAATTAACAGCTATATGAAATTAAACAAAAGAAATATTTACACATATTTTAAGAAAAAAATGAAATTATTTTTTAGGGAAAAATTCAGTGTCAATAAATAAAATCAATTTACTTTTATAAATTTCAAGAATCTAGTTATAGTTTTTTGTAAAGGTTACTCAATTATTAAAGGTGTTCAAATTAAAGAACGTTTTTACCCTATTATGAGACTTGAAAAAATAATATGGTCCTTGGATTTTGATGAGCATATTTATTATAAAAACTATCTTATTATTTTTATTATTTTTTTAAATTGACAAATTATTGAAGAAGATTATATTGAAAAACTAATTGGGTTCTTAGTTGATCATGATGGAATAATGGTGTGTAAGCTGAAAAACGAATTTAATGGGTTGAAATGGGATCCTCACATATAGAAATCTAAACATTATAGTCTTCGTAAGAAATTGAAATATTTTAATGGGAATGTAGATAAATACCTGAATGTTATGTAAATGAGCATAGGCACTATTACTATCATTTTTTAAAATGAAAAATTATTATTTTTTTGTTTAAGGATATTAAATGTGTGATGAATTTGTTAAAAAAATGAAGCAGAATATTGAAATTTTTCTTTTTGTAGAGAAAATATTCTTCCCAGGAAAATAAGTATAATAAAATGATATATATATATATATATATATTTCCATATCCAAATAATTATTCCAATGTCTTACTAAAATATTTTTTCTTGCAAGATTCTGAGGTGGTCACTACTCCTATCATGGTTGGCATGAATTTATGTAATGATCATGGTGGGAAAAGTGAGAATTAAAAATACTTATAAAATTTGATTAGGATGTTACACTATAATAATACATCAAGAACATAAATTTTATATGTTGTAACATTACATTTCACATATAAATGTGACCAATGCAATCACAAATGTTCACAACTAAATGAATTCTCATGTATGTTTAAATAATATTGAAATTCTGGATAATTTATAAAATATGGTTTGACATAAACATTATTATATTGTATGATCATTATTGATTAAAATATTGTAATGATTTTAAATCAACATTAGGAGGAACATTCGCCTTGGGATAATGTTTTTTAATTTTACTTAGTAGTAAAAAAGTTTCTGTTAATTTATGAATACTGGAAGAAGAAATGTTATGATAAGGAAAATATTTGATGAGTTGAGTATGAATATACATGTTTAGACTATAGAAATGAATTTATAATTTTCATAATTAAAATTAATCCAAATTAAATTTTTTCATGTTTTAAATGGGGTATATAAATTAAAACATTCTATGAATGTTTATAACTCATTGTTTTTTTAATATAAATATGTTATTATCAAAAAACGGGGGAGAGAAAAATATTCCAGGAATGTTTATATTCTCATAGACAAAAAAATTCATTTTCACCAAGGGATATAGGTACATTAAAAAATGTTTTATCTAGAAATTTGTTATGGGGGGGTTCTCTCTTTTAAATTCCATTGTTTGACAAAATTTTGTGAAAAGAGATAGTAACACCCTGAAAATTATAGAAGAGTAATATTTATTTGATAATGTGTATGACATGCAACAGAAAATGTAGAAATAAATATAACCAATTGATAATTTATGGTATGTTTAATATTTTAAATAAATTTAACATATTTTCTAGCTTCAAATTCAATCAATATTGAGTTCTTTGGCGTCGTAAAAAATAAATACTTTCTTCGATATCATGTGTTACATGCAAGACAAGTTTTACCAAACAAGAATCTATTATTAAAAAATCATTATCTAATATAATTAGATATTACCAAGATGTTAAAATATATGTTATCAATATTTTTAAATAACATGTGAATATATATTATTGAATTCATTGGTTACTACATAATTACAAATGAATATAAGAACCAATTGAATATAAATTGTATTTTTTTAAAAAAATATTATTATGTGCTGAATGTTATTTATAATTATAAATTAATTTAGTAACTATTATTGAAGGATATTTGTAAAATATATATTATTTATTCAATCAATTATTTTTTTATATTCATCAAATAGATTTTATAGGAATACCATAAAAATAAATCCAATTTTATGCTTAAAATTTTATTTTTCTAAAGGTAATTTTACTGACTTTTGATGGGGAACCTATTTTATAAACATTTTTGCTAGTTTTATATATTCGGTATGACCAAATAAAATTAATTTTTTCAATAAAAACATAAAATTATCTTAGGTGGTATTATTTAAATTATTTTTAGAAGTTTCATTTTTGATAAATAGTAAAAATACTGAATTATAATTGAAAACTACTTGTTCATATAATTTATTTATATAGTTAAATTATATTTAAATTTAGTTTTATTGATTATTTAATTATATTATAAATATATTAATCGAATAAAGAAAATTGGAATCAATTTTATATTGAAAATGGATATAAATAAATTTTAATCTTTTGAAAATTTTTCTATAAAAACACACTTTGTCATCCCATCTGCAGGATTAAATTTAAATTAATTTGTACCACATCATTTTTTAGAAATATTAAAAGTGGGTTAAATATTTTTAATAATAATAATTTATAATTTATATTAATTGAAACTTTTTTTTGACCAAAAATATTATTGAAAGTAATTAAAATTAATTACAGTGGTTAAGAGAAAAAATAATTTAACATGGGACTAAAAGTTAATTGTAATGGAAAAAATAACCTAGAAACCTTTCCAAAATACATTTTATGGACATATTTCGACTATATACTCCCTTTTCTAGAATATATACTGTTATAAGAGGAATATGATGTAATGGAGACCTCTCAATAGTGTTTTAACTATTTATATTCATAAGAATATCACTCCTCTACTATCAAAAGGCACATACCACTTCTATTTATTCACACCTACTAATCCATTAGATCATCCAAAACCTTCCCAAATATGATCCTAAATTCCCTCCCTTCAGCATAGAATCCTCACTTTTTTCATAAATACAACCAAAGAATACTTTTGGTGTAAACCAAAAAAGATACCCGAATAAGAGGTAATGTTTTTCAATGATCACTTTTATTTCATTTACTTCACCAACCCTTAAATTATTTTTATATCATGATTATATAATAAAATAAGTATTTCGAGTATACTATGATATTTTTATGTGGTTTTTTAAACCTTAAAATAACACAGATCCATCAAATGGGATACTCAATCATTGTTTGGGTGTATGGAAAACTACCACCATGTGAACTGATATCGTTTGTTCCTCATTTTAACACATTTTATAGTTGTAAGTAATGAAGAATTTACTATTTACATATGATATATATAATTTTTATAGTTTCTTTATGGTTATTTAATTATTATATAACTCAAACCTTCATTCTTTCTAATTTAAGGGAATATGATAACATCATTTTTGGATGTGTGGATTACCGCCTCCTCAAAGCGATGTGATTTGTTCATACAATACATGGAATGTACTAAGAATATATTTAATAAAAATATGTGGAATATCTAAAATAAATAATATAATATAAGTATAATATATATATATATATATCATTTACTTTTTATTCATTTAAATAAGATAATGAAATAGAAGTAGTGTACATGCGCACATACGGCCTGCCATCTCAATGAATGGGTAATTTCATTTCCTGTCTCAAAATATTATGGATTATTATAAATACATATATACTGAATTTACATGATTATTAACTCATTTTTTAAACAATATATATGATCCAATAATGATCTACATAGTAATGTCAAAAATTAAAAGTCAAATCATACTAAAAAAACTAGCCAATTAACACCCAAAAAATTAAAAATAATGAATGATTATTAAAAAATCGGTAATAATATTTTATAATAAGTTGATATATGATATATTAAATATTATTATGGTTCCAATTGAATTTAATAACCTGATTATAATTATTATACATGAGTTTAATGGATGTTCACCTCAAAGGAAATACAAGGTAAGGGACTTTGTCTCAATTTCCATTTTTTGAGGAATACTTTATTGTTGTGAACCTAATTTTTTATATATGGTGTAAATACTACCAATTTGACTTGTACTATTATGTATCCTTCATTTTTTATGATATTTTATATTTTAAGTTTAATTATTTCGTCTGAATATATTTACACTTAATGATTCCAAGTGTTAAAGAAATTTCATAACCCAATACCTTTTCATTGGATTATATTACATACTCATTATCATTATTAATTTATGATTATGTGTGTAATTATTTTGAAAATATATTGATTTATTTAAACTTTTATTATTAGGATTTAAATTTGATACATATAATCAATTATTTTTTTGAGTATCACATTAACATTATGGTGTTTTCAATAGTTTACATCACGATATATTTTTAATCAGGATTGTTTTCCCATTACTTTCCATTATAAGAAATTATTTATTAATTATTTAATAAATAAATTAATTCTATTATCATATAATATTTAATTACCTTTTTCAATTAAAAATAACATTATCTATTATTTTGTATATAAAATATTTTAGAATTTTATTTTAAGAAAACCGGACTTCGTTTCACTCTTTAGTCAGAGAACTTATTTTCTTATAAAAATCCAATTTTCTAAAAGAGATTTAAAAACTATTTTTAACCTTTAAAAACTTGTTAATTAATGTAATTTTTACCATTGTTTTCTTTTTATATGTTATTCAATGTGACCATTGTACTTATAAATTTCTTTTGATGAGGGGAAAGAATTTTATCTCTTCACCCAATGTGGGATTTAAACAAATTAATTTTAAAATATCAAAAATTTAATTTCTGAGATTGAGTTTAAAGTTTGAAGATGCAATTTATTTATGGTTTGGAGAATTTAACAACCTAAAAATTCTAAAAGAGTAACTTTTTTTCGATAACATGTATGAAACATGACACCAAACATAAGAAAGAATATAAATTCTTAGACATTATGGTATATTTAATGTTTTATACAATTTTTATATATTATATTGATTTCAATTCATGAAATATTGGGTTTTTTTCATCGCACATAGCTAATACTTTCTTCTATAGCTTGTGTTACACACAATATTGGGTTTTACCAAAGAAAAATATATTATTAAAATATTATTATATAATATAATAAGATAAAACATAGTAATTCAAATACATTTTATAAAAATTATTAACTAGCATATAAATATATATGATTTAATTCATTGGTTATTACTTAATGATAAATAAATATAAGAACCAATTAAATATAAAAGGGATACTTTGATAAAATCTATATTTTTTTACCAAATGTGTTTTATCATAATAAATTAAATTAATTACTATTAATGAATAATATTAATAAAAATATATCTATATATATTGAATCAAGGTTTTTTTATTTTCACTAAATTGATTTGATAGGCATAAGATAAGAATAAATCCAATTTTATGCTTAAATTGTATTTTTATAAGGGTAGTTTTACTGCCTTTTAATGGAGAACCTATTTTGAATACAATTTTTGGATAATTTATAAATTTTATAGGTAAATATAAGCTTATTCTTTAAATTATTAACATAAAAAATATTTAAGGTCTAATTTATTTATTTTTCTGAGAAGATTCATTTTTTGATGAATAATGAAAATATTGAATTTTTATAGAACTATTATTTTTCATCAAATTTATTTGTATAGTTAAATTATATTTTAATTTGGTTTTAAATTATATATATTTAATTTTACATAAATTAATGCAATTATGTCATTTTTTTATTTTCACATTGAAATTGGATATTAACCCACTTTTTCATCCAGTCCGTGGGATTAAATTTAAATTCAGTCATAGAACGTCATTATTTGGAGTTTAGAAAAAATGACTCCATATTCTTAATAAGAATAAAATATATTGTATAATAATTTAAACGTATTTTTTGACCCAAAATTTTTTTGAATGTAGTTAAAATATTTTATAGTGATTCATAGAAAAATTTGCTTAGTAAGGGACTGAACCTTAAACCTAAGGGAAACAAAATGACATCGACTCTTGTCAAAAATCCATTTTCAAACCATATTTTTACCTTTTCATCCCTTTAATGGAATATTTAACATTATTTTAGGTTTATTATGTAATGGAGACCCCTCAATATTTCTTACCTTTTATATTTACTCTAATTTTACTCCTCTACATTAAAAGGCACTCACCCCTCCCATTTATTCATACCACTCAAACCCTTGTATCATCCAAATCATTCACAAATAAAATCCCAAAATCCCTATCCTGACACTATAACTTCAATTTGTGAATAATTATATTTAAGGAAATATTTTGGTATAAATCAAAAGGAGTAACCTAAATAATAGTTAATGTTCTTCAACGATCACTTTTTTTATTTACTAATCCAACCCTTTAATTATTTTGATATCATGGTTGTAAAGTAACCTCATTATCCTAAATATACTTATATATTTTTATAATAGTATTTTTATTTGTACATTCACCCAAATCCATCAAATGGGATACACCATCATTGTTCTCATGTACAATTGACTTCCACCTTGCAAACTGATGTTGTTTGTTCTTCCATTTACTACCTTTAAATGTTATAAATAATGATGGGTTTATAGTTTATATATTATATAAAGGATATTTATAATGTATTTATTCTTTTTTAATTATTATATAACTCATACCTTCATGCTTTCTATTTTTTGGAATATAATAACATCATTTATGGATGTGTGGACTACCGCCCCCTCATAGTGATGTGATTCATTCACACTTTGCATGTAATTTATTAAGAATGGTTTTAATAAAAATATATGAAATATATGAAATAAATATGAATCATTAATTATAATATAAATATATATGATTTAATTTTAAATCATTTAAATACGATAGTGAAATGGAAGTAGCGTTCAAGCGTACGTATGATCTACCATCTCCATGATTGTTGCATTTAATTACCTATCTCAAAATATTATGAATTATTATAAATAAATACTTACTATATATTTATATATTATAATTACCCCATTTTTTAAATTCTAGATATGGTGAAATCATGATTTTCATAATAATAAAAATAATAATAAGTCAAATCATACTAAAAAATTAGGTAATTAACACATGAAATAGTGAAAGTAATGAAATATTGTTAGAAAATGAGTGATAATATATCATAAGAAATTAATATATGATATTATAAATATGATTATGATATTTTTATATGTTAATAAATTTCATTAAACCATTATACATAAGGTTAATGTATGTTCACCCAAAAGGAAATGGAATGTAAGGGACTTCGTCTCAATTTTAATTCATTGAGGCGTACTTTATTGATGTGCACTAATTTTATATATTTTGTGTTCATATTGAAAATTAGAGATATAATATCATGATTAATTCATTATTCATTATGTTTTGAGTTTTAATTTTAATTATTTCATATAAGGTTATTTACAATTAAAGTTTACATGTGGTAAAGAAATTTCACAACCTGATTCCTTTTTATAAAATTATGTTACATTCTCATTATAGTTAAAATTATATTATTATATGTATAATAATTTTGACCATATATTAATTTATTTCCATTTAACTTATGTAGATTTATATTTTATAGACATAATAAATTAATTAGTCGAGTTTCACTTTAACATCATCATTTTTCCAGGTGTTTAATTCAGAATCTAATTTCAATCGGAATTGTTTGCATATAAATTCCAATTAGAGTAAATTATAAGATAATTGTTTAATAAACTCTTTAATTTTATTTTCCTATCATTATTATTTACATTTTTCTATTAAAATTATCATTTTTATATTATTTAGTACTTAAAATGTTTTAGAATTTTTTAAGAAAACCTGACCCCATTTCCCTCTATAGTTGGAGAATCAATTTTCTTTTAAAACCCATGTTTTCTAAAAATAATTTAAAAAATGTTTTTAACATTTTCAAAATGATTTATTAAAGTAATTTTACTTTTATTTCTTTAAAAAATTTAAATGAATCAACTTGTCTCTTTCCAAATGAGGCACTTTTATAACCTTTTTTTCTTACAAAGGGAATGTTGTTCTTAACTTGTATGGAATGTATGGAATTACCCACATATATTTAATTAAGGATTTATTTATATGTTTAAAATGGTAATTTTCAAAAAATATTTTCCAATTTTATTTTCAAATAAAATTATTTTTAATTTTTTTTCATAATGAAAATGATATTTTCATCAATAATTTTTTCAAAATATCTTGTTATAATTTTTTTATTCATCATTGATAATATCCCTTAATCCTTACTCTGCATTGATATTTTGTATTTACACCATCCTTATTCTTATTCTAGATGGTTTATGATTTATTTTTCCATGGGTATTACTGAAATTCACTTCCCTGATTCATTTTTGAAATAAACTTGAAATATTCAGTTTCTAGTGATAATTGATCATTAAATTTCACCCAATTATCTATATCATTTATCAGGGATATGATTATTTCCTAAATTTTATTCCATTTTTACATATTTTGCTTACTTTTAAATTTTTTTATATCTAGGGAAATATTGATAAATTATTATCTTTTACTCAATAAAGATATTTGATAAGTATCATTATGAATGAATTAAATAGATCACTCGATATATGAATAATTATTTGGACAATTATGAAAGGGGTTGGAAACCATTTAATATTCGACCCTCAATTCATCAAATAGTCTAATGAGATTAAATCATTTGGGAATAAACCCTTCGAGTTTTTAACCAAAAACGTTCTAAATTGTCTCGTGAAAGGTATTTATAACAGTATGTTAAACTTCCTTGTGAAAGGTCTTGACAGTAATCATATAATGTACCTAGAAAACAAAATAATTAATAATTTATATCATTTAGATACATTTATGATGTCCATGATATTTTTTCTTTGAAATTATCTATAGATTCATTCCATTCTCAGTACATTTATTAAATGGAATGTGTTTCCATTTTTAAATTTACATATTTTTTATCCACTGAGTTTGTTTATTGTAACATCCCAGGTAAATAAAGAATAAATAATTTTCATATTTATTAATATTTACGAATTAAATATTAATTTTATTTTAAAGGGGTTTCTATGTTCGATAGCGTACCCGATACGCAACGATGGGTTTCTTTGAAACTTACGTAGCACACTAGTAATAAAATAATATTATTTTAAATGTTAGTTAACAAGTAGCTGTTGTACTGGCGGGAATGGATAGAAATAACTAAAATATGATTAGATATGTTTTTAAATGTTTATACATTTACCCAATAAAAGATAAAGGCTTAAAATACGGAAAGAGTTCAATTTTAGGGCATATATACTCTAATTTTCACTAAAGGTTCACTTATCACCTTTTAATGGTGAAACGTCATTAAATATAGTTTTGATCACTCTTATACTTTATTTTGGACCAAATATAACTCTTCTTTAGAATCGGGACATCAAAATTTACTTTGTGTAAATTTTTGGTACCTTTCTGATAAAGTTCATTTTTTTATGAATAGTGTAAAATGTTGTATTTTAATTCAAAACCTCTTTTTAATCTAATTTATTTATATGATTAGATTATTATTTTAATTGGTTTTAAAGTGAAATTAGAAAATATTTTTACCAGTTAATCTAATGGTGGTCATTGGAATCAATTTCACTTTGAAATTGGACTTAAACTGGTGTCAATCTTTTGATACTTATTGTTTTACAAAAACACGATGTTTGTCATGACAGCGGGAATTAATTATTAAATTAATTAATTTGACTTATATGTTTTGAATTTTGTAAAATGGACTTCATTTTTGAATTCGGAATATCAAATATAGCTTAGGGTGAATTTTTGGTAATTTTCTGAAAAACTTCAATTTTTGATGAATAGTGAAACCACTAAGTGGTAATGAAGCAAACTGATTTTTCCGTTAAATCAAAGTTTACCACTAATGTGTATTGAATTTTGAAAATCCTACATACATGGTTGTCATTAATAAGTAAAATGTGGTTCAATGAGATTGAAATAATTTTTTTGGTGAATAGTAATTTTTTTTCATTAATCGCGATTAGAGGTAATTAGTGTAGTTTAAGGTAAAAATGATATTATAAAAATGTGAAAACACCATGAAACTTGTCCTACCCCTATTGGGTGAGTCATGGCCGACCACGACAAGCCATGGGCCAACTTGGGGACCCCATGGAGCCACATTAGTTGGAAAATGACATATATATATTTTTATTTAATGTTAAAGTGAAAATGACACTAACATAAATTGTTTTACTAAAATAATTTTTGAGTGGGGTTATACAAGTCCCAATTTTGATTATAAATAGTCCTTGGAAATCGAAAAAGATTTCCTACATCATAGTATTTTTTTTATAATTTTTAGACATTAAATAAATTAAATTATTTATGACATAATAATGATGCAGCGATGACATCATTATTTGACGATTTAAATAAAATGGAAAGATAATGAAAAATCTAAAACCTACACATGTCCAAAACCAATTGGATGAGTGGATTTCGAACCCTTGTCACCTTATCCACGAATTATATCAATGTGGGACCTTTTAAAACCGAAACACATTTTCAAATAAAGTAATATTTCTTTACTTTCAAAAAGTGCCCCTCCTCTCCTCTTATAAAAGGCCCCCACCTCTACCCCATTTCACACACTTCTCAAGCCTTTGGCTCGGCCAAACCCTGCCCAATTACTCTCTACACATCCCTCTCCTCATCCTAGAGGATTCCTTTTGGGAAGAATCCTTTCAAAGGAAGCCTTTAGGCTCAAATCAAAAGAGAGTTACACTTTTAAAGGTAATTCATTCTCTCTTGTTCATTTGTTTTATTTTGCTTCTCCAACCCTCTAAACTCTTTTTATTTACTTGTTTTTGTAACAACACCAGTATCTTCAATATACTAGGATGTTTTTATAATATTTATTTGAGCTACACTCACACACAACTACATCAAATGGTTAAAGAACATACGGTTTCCGTGGATGGCGAAATTCTGCCTCCCGAAACGATGATTGTTCAATACTCATTTAACACCTTCAAGGGTGGCCATTATGATGTCACTATTTTTATATATGATATATAATATGTTTATGTTATCTTTAATCTTCTTTATTTTTCATTTTTGGCATACCTTTATGGTTTCCATTATGGGTAAACACGATATCTTCATTTAAGGAAGTGCGGACTACCGCCCCCTAAAAGTGATGTGATTCGTTAATGCCATATGTGGGACGTCTAAAGGATGGATTTAAAGTTATTATATATGATGTTATACTGGAATTATAATATACCTCTATATAATTATTATTTCTTTCCATTAAAGTATGAGATAGAAATGAAAGTAGCGTTCATGCGTACGTACGGCTTACCGTCTCCATGAACGGTGCATTTCATTTCTTATCCCCAAATGTAATGTACTATTAAAATTACATTTATATAATGTATATATATAATTAATGATATATCTAAATGATGAATATAATTCTGGAATTAAAATATACATACCTCTCATTTAGTTTTAATTCCACTAATATGACAAAGAAATGAAAGTAGCGTTCATGCGTACGTACGGCTTACCGTCTCCATGAACGGTGCATTTCATTTCTTACCTCTAAATGATTATGTAATATTATAAATACATGTATATGCTGGATATATATGATACATATTATATCCAAATCGGGAATTTCATTCTGGATATAAAGAACTTTTGACCACATGAATAACATGTAATTGTAAGAAGTCAACTTTCAACTTAAGAACCAAATATTGACAAAACAAACATTATTAACTTAAATGGTTACATAATGTTTATAACATGGAAATAAGTGATATAAAAGGAATAATGAACTTTAAAAAGGTTCTTAATCAACTATAAATTAACTCAAGTTTATTATTCAGGACGTTAAAGAACGATCGAGTCAAGTCGGACCCAAGGTAAGGGACTTCATCTCAATCTCCTTTCATTGAGACATATTTCGTTTTATACACAACATTCTTTTATACGGTGTATAAACTCCTTTGACTTTTACTTTTATACAAAAGGAATCTTTTTCTACGAAGCGTTTTACTAAATGACAAAAAGGAATGTTTTTTTTAACGTACGCGGTGACAATGACTTTTTCCGCCACCGCGAGTATTATTTGGTCTTTGGCTTTCTCAACAAGCCGTAATGTTTTTATAATAAAATAAATACCATATACTCTTTTATGTATTTTGGTATTGAAAATGGTTTTGAAAAAGGATTCTATTTTGTCAATATATATTTATGATACATTGTGATTGAAATGTGGAAATGTTATCATTCCTTTATATTGGTTTTATGTTTTATGATTTTATATTGGTACTTGGACATTTTAACGGGTGGTTACGTTATAAACTATATGACGGGTGGTGTCGTGAATACCAGGACGGGTGGTTACGTTATAACCTCCAATGCATTGGGTATGGAAGTCGGCCGTATGGCTATTCCATTAAGTATGTATGGAAATTGGCCGTATGGCTATTCCATTAAGTGATATGTGTGGAAGTCGACCGTATGGTTATTCCACTTAAGTATGTTTATGTCCCAAGTTACCTTTATATATTCTATGTGTTCTTTATATGGGTTTTATGGTAATCCTTTGGTTACAAAAAGGTAAGTAATGATACTTTATTCAGTGAAGATTTTTTTTTACTACTTCATGAAGGTGAAGGTATTACTTTGATATAGTATACATGGTTTACTTGATGTTGGAAAAACTAACAGTTTTCATTATTTTTGTATCCCTTACTGAGCTTTTTATGCTCACCCCAAGTTTTTTCGAAATGTTTTTCACAGGACTTAAAGTGGAATAAGGTCAAGGATGGGATCAAGGGAATTTCATGCTATCTAAAACATGTAATCTAGACATCTTTCTTTTTAAGAGTTTTTATTTTATGGAGTCTTAGTAGAAGTGTCTACTTTGTAATCTTTTAAGATGTAATAGTTATGTTCTAATTCTCTAAAACTCTAAACCTGAAAAGATCCTCAATGTGAATTATTCATTTAATTCAATATTAAGTAAGGATTAAGGCTAGGGCCTTATAGTTGGTATCAGAGGTCGGTTTAGACAACTTTAGGAGTTAGAAAAGTGTTAAATTATAATATCATTGAAATGATATAGCATTTACGGATTACCATGTTGCTTCGCCTAAGATATTTCTGTGTTCAGAATGGTTTTCCGCAGAGGAAACAAAGCAGCTATGTTGGGACGACATCAGGAGGAAGATAACCTTCCAAATCAGCAACCTGAGATGGTCGGAATCGGAACTGAACAGTTTGTTGCTGTGATGGCACAGTTGACTCAGGCTATAAATGGTGGTGGTATCCATGCACGAGATCACCCAGATCAACCGTAGAGGAACATGTCAGTGGTGGAACATTTCATGAGGCAACATCCCCCATCATCCAGAGGATCATATGACCCTGTGCAAGCTGAAGGGTGGATTAAATCACTGGAGAAGATTTTTGATGTCATGGGGTGTTCAGAACATCAAAAGGTTAGTCTTGTTGTTTACCATTTTGAAGGTGAAGCTGATCAGTGGTGGTAGATGGTGAAAAATATAAGGGATAGTGATGAGATTGAGGATCTTCACTGGGACGAATTCAAAGGTATGTTTCTTGAGAAATATTTTCCTAAGGTGTTTCGTCTTAGGATGGAAAAACAGTTCCTAGAATTGAGGCAGGAGGATGATTCAGTGGCTGCTTATGAAGAAAAGTTCACTCGATTGGAAAGGTATGCTCCAAACTTCATACGAGATCTTGATAGTAAAATAAACCATTTTTACTCAGGGTTAAAGCCAAAGTATCGAAGGGCTTTAGCTTCTCGTGAATTCAAAAGTTATGAAAAACTTGTTCGATGTGTGGAGAAGGTAGAAATGGAGTTTTCCGATGATCAGGTGTTCTATGACAAACAACAGAATAAGAGATCTAGTTGGCAGGAAAAGGGGAAGAATTCATCAAAGAAGCAAGGAGGTAAGAAAGCCAAATATCCATCCTGTGCGAAGTGTGGTAAAATGCATCCTGGAGAATGTTTATCCAAGTCTGGTAAGTGCTTTCGGTGTGGTAAGTCTATTCATATTGCTCGTAAATGTAAGGAAGATGATCAAGCAGGAAATGAAAAGCCAATGGTAAGATGTTTTAAGTGTAATGAAATGGGTCATTATGCAAACGAGTGTCCAATGAAGAACTCAACTGGGGGAATGAAGCTAGACTACAAGCAGAAAGGGGTGGTAAAATCATTTGCAACAACTTCAGCAGATGTTGGGCCATCAAATGAATTGGTATCAGCTCCAGGGAGCTCAGTATTTTTCGAAGATTGACTTGAGGTCGGGGTACCATCAGTTGAAAGTAAAATAAGCAGACGTTCTGAAGACTGCGTTCCGTACTAGATATGGCCATTATGAATTTGTAGTTATGCCTTTTGGGTTAACCAATGAACCTTCTGTATTCATGGACCTTATGAATAAAATTTTCCATGAGTTCTTGGATAAGTTTGTGTTTGTGTTTTGAGGTTTGTGAAGAGGTTATGTGTGCCTTGTGATTCACAGTTGAAGAATGAGTTGTTTTTTCATCCTGGAAGTACTAATATGTACAGAGGTCTGCGGGAGTATTACTGGTGGGATGGAATGAAAAGAGACATTGCTGATTTTACTGTGAAGTGTTTGACATGTCAACAGGTTAAAGCAGAGCAGTAGTTACCGAAAGGGATGCTTCAGCCTTTACCAGTGCCAGAGTGGAAATGGGAAAACATATCCATGGACTTTGTTGTGGGATTACCGAAGACATCTCGAGGTAATAATGCAATCTGGGTTATTGTTGATCGCTTGACCAAATCTGCTCATTTCCTTTCTATACGAGATACTTTCTCTCTAGATCAACTTTCCCGTTTGTATCTTAAAGAGATAGTCAGGTTACATGGAGTTCCTCTCTCCATTGTATTGGATCGTGAACCCAGGTTTACTTCTAACTTTTTGAAAGGCCTTCAGAAGTCGTTGGGTACTGAATTAAATTTTAGTACAGCTTTTCATCCTCAATCAGATGGGCAGTCAGAAAGAACAATTCAGGCACTGGAGGATATGCTACGAGCTTGTTCGATGGATTATCAGGGAAGTTGGGACCAACATATTTCTTTGGTTGAATTTTCATATAATAACAGTTTTCATTCCAGTATACAGATGGCACCATTTCAGGCATTATATGGGAAGCGGTGTTGAACTCCAGCTTTCTGGGATGAAGTGGGTGATAGGAAGTTGATGGGACCAGAATTGGTAGAAGAGATGGCAGAAAAAGTTCAGCTGATTCAGAAACACATGAGAACAGCTCAGAGCAGGCATAAGAGTTATGCGGATAACCGGAGGAAGGATCTATCTTTCGAGGTAGGTGATCATGTTTTTCTCAAGGTTTCTCCATGGAAAAGCGTGATGAGATTTGGAAAGAAAGGAAAGTTGAGTCCAAGGTTTGTTGGACCATACGAAATTCTGGAAAGAGTTGGATCAGTTGCATACCGAGTGGCTTTACCTCCGAGTTTATCTCAGGTACACAATGTTTTTCACGTTTCGATGTTGAGAAAGTATATGCCAGATCCATCTCATGTTTTGAGCCCAGAGGTAGTTCAGCTGAAAAAGAACCTATCTTATGAGGAACAACCGGTCTAGATTCTTGACCACAGGGAGCAAGTGTTACGGAATAAGGTGATTCATCAGGTAAAGGTTTTGTGGAAAAACCATGTGATTGAAGAGGCAACGTGGGAATCTGAAAATGCTATGAGGGATAAATACCCCCACTTATTTTGATAAGTGAATAAAATTGAGAGGACGCAATTCCCAAAAGGGGGGAAGGATGTAACATCCCAGGTAAATAAATAATAAATAATTTTCATATTTATTAATATTTACGAATTAAATATTAATTTTATTTTAAAGGGGTTGCTATGTTCGATAGCGTACTCGATACGCAACGATGGGTTTCTTTGAAACTTACGTAGCACACTAGTAATAAAATAATATTATTTTAAATGTTAGTTAACAAGTAGTCGTTGTACTGGCGGGAATGGATAGAAATAACTAAAATATAATTAGATATGTTTTTAAATTTTTATACATTTACCCAATAAAAGATAAAGGCTTAAAATACGGAAAGAGTTCAATTTTAGGGAATATATACTCTAATTTTCACTAAAGGTTCACTTATCACCGTTTAATGGTGAAACGTCATTAAATATAGTTTTGATCACTCTTATACTTTATTTTGGACCAAATATAACTCTTCTTTAGAATTGGGACATCAAAATTTACTTTGTGTAAATTTTTGGTACCTTTCTGATAAAGTTCATTTTTTATGAATAGTGTAAAATGTTGTATTTTAATTCAAAACCTCTTTTTAATCTAATTTACTTATATGATTAGATTATTATTTTAATTGGTTTTAAAGTGAAATTAGAAAATATTTTTACCAGTTAATCCAATGGTGGTCATTGGAATCAATTTCACTTTGAAATTGGACTTAAACTGGTGTCAATCATTTGATACTTATTGTTTTACAAAAACACGCTATTTGTCATGACAGCGGGAATTAATTATTAAATTAATTAATTTGACTTATATGTTTTGAATTTTGTAAAATGGACTTCATTTTTGAATTCGGAATATCAAATATAGCTTAGGGTGAATTTTTGGTAATTTTCTGAAAAACTTCAATTTTTGATGAATAGTGAAACCACTAAGTGGTAATGAAGCAAACTGATTTTTCAGTTAAATCAAAGTTTACCACTAATGTGTATTGAATTTTGAAAATCTGACATACATGGTTTTCATTAAGAAGTAAAATGTGGTTCAATGAGATTGAAATAATTTTTTTGGTGAATAGTAATTTTTTTCATTAATCGCGATTAGAGGTAATTAGTGTAGTTTAAGGTAAAAATGATATTATAAAAATGTGAAAACACCATGAAACTTGTCCTACACCTATTGGGTGAGTCATGGCCGACCAAGACAAGCCATGGGACAACTTGGGGACCCCATGGAGCCACTTTAGTTTGAAAATGACATATATATATTTTTATTTAATGTTAAAGTGAAAATGACACTAACATAAATTGTTTTACTAAAATAATTTTTGAGTGGGGATATACAAGTCCAAATTTTGCTTATAAATAGTCCGTGGAAAGCTAAAAAGATTTCCTACATCATAGTAGTTTTTTTTATAATTTTTAGACATTAAATAAATTAAATTATTTATGACATAATAATGATGCAGCGATGACATCATTATTTTACGATTTAAATAAAATAGAAAGATAATGAAAAATATAAAACCTAAACATGTCCAAAACCAATTGTATGAGTGGATTTCGAACCCTTATCACCTTATCCACGAATTATATCAATGTGGGACCTTTTAAAACCGAAACACATTTTCAAATAAAGTAATATTTCTTTACTTTCCAAAAGTGCCCCTCCTCTCCTCTTATAAAATGCCCCCACCTCTACCCCATTTCACACACTTCTCAAGCCTTTGGCTCGGCCAAACCCTGCCCAATTACTCTCTACACATCCCTCTCCTCATCCTAGAGGATTCCTTTTGGGCAGAATCCTTTCAAAGGAAGCCTTTAGGCTCAAATCAAAAGGGAGTTACACTTTTAAAGGTAATTCATTCTCTCTTGTTCATTTGTTTTATTTTGCTTCTCCAACCCTCTAAACTCTTTTTATTTACTTCTTTTTGTAACAACACCAGTATCTTCAATATAGTAGGATGTTTTTATAATATTTATTTGAGCTAAACTCTCACACAACTACATCAAATGGTTAAAGAACATACGGTTTCTGTGGATGGCGAAATTCTGCCTCCCGAAACGATGATTGTTCAATACTCATTTAACACCTTCAAGGGTGGCCATTATGATGTCACTATTTTTATATATGATATATAATATGTTTATGTTTTCTTTAAGCTTATGTATTTTTCATTTTTTGGCATACCTTTATGGTTTCCATTATGGGTAAACACGATATCTTCATTTAAGGAAGTGCGGACTACCGCCCCCTAAAAGTGATGTGATCCGTTAATGCCATATGTGGGACGTGTAAAGGATGGATTTAAAGTTATTATATATGATGTTATACTGGAATTATAATATACCTCTATATCATTATTATTTCTTTCCATTAAAGTATGAGATAGAAATGAAAGTAGCGTTCATGCGTACGTACGGCTTACCGTCTCCATGAACGGTGCATTTCATTTCTTATCCCCAAATGTAATGTACTATTAAAATTACATTTATATAATGTATATATATAATTAATGATATATCTAAATGATGAATATAATTCTGTAATTAAAATATACATACCTCTCATTTAGTTTTAATTCCACTAATATGACAAAGAAATGAAAGTAGTGTTCATGCGTACGTACGGCTTACCGTCTCCATGAACGGTGCATTTCATTTCTTACCTCTAAATGATTATGTAATATTATAAATACATGTATATTCTGGATATATATGATACATATTATATCCAAATCGGAAATTTCATTCTGGATATAAAGAACTTTTGACCACATGAATAACATGTAATTGTAAGAAGTCAACTTTCGACTTAAGAACCAAATATTGACAAAACAAACATTATTAACTTAAATGGTTACATAATGTTTATAACATAGAAATAAGTGATATAAAAGGAATAATGAACTTTAAAAAGGTTCTTAATCAACTATAAATTAACTCAAGTTTATTATTCAGGACGTTAAAGAACGATCGAGTCAAGTCGGACCCAAGGTAAGGGACTTCGTCTCAATTTCCTTTCATTGAGGCATATTTCGTTTTATACACAACATTATTTTATACGGTGTATAAACTCCTTTGAATTTTACTTTTATACAAAAGGAATCTTTTTCTATGAAGCGTTTTACTAAACGACAAAAAGGAATGTTTTTTTTAACGTACGCGGTGACAATGACTTTTTCCGCCGCCGCGAGTATTATTTGGTCTTTGGCTTTCTCAACAAGCCGTAATGTTTTTATAATAAAATAAATACCATATACTCTTTTATGTATTTTGGTATTGAAAATGGTTTTGAAAAAGGATTCTATTTTGTCAATATATATTTATGATACATTGTGATTGAAATGTGGAAATTTTATCATTCCTTTATATTGGTTTTATGTTTTATGATTTTATATTGGTACTTGGACATTTTAACGGGTGGTTACGTTATAAACCATATGACGGGTGGTGCCGTGAATACCAGGACGGGTGGTTACGTTATAACCTCCAATGCATTGGGTATGGAAGTCGGCCGTATGGCTATTCCATTAAGTATGTATGGAAATTGGCCGTATGGCTATTCCATTAAGTGATATGTGTGGAAGTCGACCGTATGGTTATTCCACTTAAGTATGTTTATGTCCCAAGTTACCTTTATATATTCTATGTGTTCTTTATATGGGTTTTATGGTAATCCTTTGGTTACAAAAAGGTAAGTAATGATACTTTATTCAGTGAAGATTTTTTTTTACTATTTCATGAAGGTGAAGGTATTACTTTGATATAGTATACATGGTTTACTTGATGATGGAAAAACTAACAGTTTTCATTATTTTTGTATCCCTTACTGAGCTTTTTATGCTCACCCCAAGTTTTTTCGAAATGTTTTTCACAGGACTTAAAGTGGAATAAGGTCAAGGATGGGATCAAGGGAATTTCATACTATCTAAAACATGGAATCTAGACATCTTTCTTTTTAAGAGTTTTTATTTTATGGAGACTTAGTAGAAGTGTCTACTTTGTAATCTTTTAAGATGTAATAGTTATGTTCTAATTCTCTAAAACTCTAAACCTGAAAAGATCGTCAATGTGAATTATTCATTTAATTCAATATTAAGTAAGGTTTAAGGCTGGGGCCTTATATTTATTATGTGGCATGTGTGTTTAGTTATATAAAATTGCATATTTTTTATGTACTTCCTTATCAATTTATTGATTATATGGAATGTTTTTTTAGTCATTACAAATCCATATTGATTATTATCATTGAATAATTATTTATCCCATTGTAATTATCCCTTAATGAGCATACAATTTCATCCATATTTTGTTCCATATAATAGAATAATAGTTCCTAAAAATACTTAAAATGATTGTCAAGGAAACATGTGAAGTGTTTTATGCGATGGATTTGATTAGATAGATTTTTAAAAGAAGATGCGATTCTGAAATGAAATTCCCTCACACTTCCTTCTGTAATGTTATACTAATTAGAGGAGAAGTAATTTCACCAGTCGAAGACAATGCTTGACGTTTGAAGACAACCATATGTGTTTTTCATGTAAAGAGATTTATATAAAGATCCATAAGATATATGATCATCATATAGTCAAATATGATGTCATCAAACAAATGATTCTATAAATATTATGTAGGAAACTTTTATGTCAATTAAGTATGATGATAATGATAAGGGAGAGTGACTGGATGAAGACATTTTAATTCATGATATAGATCAATCCAGAAAATGTATGTGTGTCCATAGATATGATGTTCTCTGTAAATATCATCAGAAAGAGTTAGTAGTCTGTATTCCACAAGGTGAACATTAAAATATCCCTTTTTAAAATATAATTAACTAATGATTATAGGATATAATTTTTTGAGACCATTAGTTGGAGGAGTACTTAAAAATTTCAATGGTCTTAAAATATATGAGTATAATAGATCGAGTCAATCGGTATAACTAAATCACAAAGCTGTGAGGAACCATTCCCTTCATATATTTTATTATCAGTTCAATTGATTGTGGAATAATGAACTATATATAAAACAATCATATCATGTCACTAAAAATAAAATTACCTCAACCCAATTAGCTTGGAGTCCATGGATAATTATTACATTATGACAAGACACAATGAATCAAAACCCAAAGGAATGACTTCTTTAGTAGATTTTGAAAACAAGATACATACTTGAATATAAAATTCCAATTGATAAAATTAAAATAAAATATATAGTTTTCATTTATAACACCATTATTCCCTTCAGTATATCACTACATATCAATCATAAATCTTTTTAAAATCATGTGGAAAAGACACATTATAATGGGGTGATATCTAATTCACATTTACGGCATTAGAATAGTAGAAGTTCTCAATAATAAATAAGTAACAGTCAATAATTCAAGGAAAATAACTCATACATATCTCATTTAATCAATAACATTACCATGAAGAATAAAATTGTAAGAATAACTAATGATAAAAATAATTCCATATAAATAATTACATGATCTGAAAACTTATCCATAGATTTCTAACTCCTAAAATAATAACATGGACTTCAACAAATAATTTCATAATGAGTAAATTCAAAATATCGATCATTATAACCATAATTTCAACTCGTAATTCTATGAAATCTTACATAAATGGATAAGGCCAGGCAAAATAGCAATGTTAGTTTTTCATGTGAAAAATCAATGCATTGAGAAGATATAGTGGGGTCATTCCCTCAATTACAAATTCCAATTCATTCATCATATAAAAATGGATAAATATAATCAATATAAACATCCATATTTTGAATCTATCATATGAAATATTAATAATTTCTCTAATAAATAAATATAATCCACATTACCATTCGTACTAGAAAACTATAATATGAATATCAATAGATTCCCTAACCAAAAATATCATTAACTATCCGAATAAATAATAATTATTGTTTCATTAAAAAATATCCATATTGGATAATAATTAAAATATGTGTTGTTGTTATTGATGAATAAAAATACCATAAAAATTCCATGAATAACATTCTTCAAAAAATTTACTTTTCATGTTTCAAATCAGTTTTTTTAAAAGATATATTGAAAAATATTCTAATAGTAAAGAATCAGGGAAATTTGGAAAAATGCACCATATAATTGAGTGTTCATGATAGTGTAAATTTTTTGTCTCTTATTTACATCAAAACAAACATTCATTTTAAATTTTCTATGAAAATTCAAAATAACATCACACGGAAAATAAAAAACATTCATTTAAATCCATTATGTAAAAATTAAAAAAATTATTAACATTTTCTTTCATAAATCATTTTGATAATATTAAAATCATTATTTATTTATTTTTTTTAAAACCTGGAGATGTAAGAAAAAATTATTTTTGGCCGAAGGGTGAAATTATCTCATATTTTTATAAAAATATTTTCCCAATCATTTTAACTATCAAAGGAAAGAAAATTAAACTAAAAATTTAAAATATCTTGAATACCCAGAGGAGATGAAAATATATTAGGTTAATAATATATATACTGAACACATCCCCCAAGGGATACTTGATCATAATAAATCTCAAATAATGATGAAATTGTGAAATAAACTTTTACACCTCTGGTAACATTTGAATCATAAGCCCAAGGAAATAAATAATTTCATATAAATGATTAAATACCATGATGCAAATTTTATTCATTTGATAACATATAAATTAGTTCATATATACACCACATAAAAGAAATAAGTGGTGAATATGGAATTTTTCTTATGGAAGTAAAGTGATATGAGAAACCCTTACCTCATGTTCAATTTCCTCTTTACATTATTGATAATCCTATATAATAAATAAAATTATATTATAAATCTATGATTGAACCATATTCTTATATTACATACCATATATGGTATACTTATGACCTTTCATTACCTATTTTTTTAAAATGCATTGTCAAAATAACATTTTTGGTGATAACTTTTTCATTTTTCATGTTTTTTTTTGTTTGGTATTCTCAGTAATTTTACTAAAACAACAGTACAATAATATCCAAAAATTTAACCATGATATAAAAATCATATATATTTTTTATATAAGTATTTATAATGGTTTATAAAATATATAGTTAAAAAATAAGGTTCGTTATTCAAGGAGATGGTAGGTTGTACATAAACATGAATATTGTTTTAATTTTTTTGATTGATGTAATGAAAGATATGTATATAATATTAAACATTTATAAAGTGAAAAATATATCATATTTATCTTTTATATTCATTAAATTTATCCTTATTACCATCCATGTAATGCGTATGTGAAAAATAATCACATCGCTTCACAAGTCGGTAGTCCACCGTACACATGAGATATATTATTGTATTCCCAATGAATAGAAAAGAATAATATATATGTGATATTATAATTTAAAATTTATAAATAAGTTATTTATATAATATACACAAATCAAATCCATCATTATATTATTTTTTTCGGAAATGATGTAAAATGAATTCCAACGGTACATGAGGCGGTAATCTACAATACACACGATTGATGGATTTGTTTCCCATTTGATGGATGTGGATATTAATATAGGTTATTCCATAAATATAATAACATATCATTATATGTTAGATAATATTTCCATAATATTTTAATATTTTGGTCATGAATGAATGATGTAAGAGAAAAAGTTAAAAATAAAGAGCATAGAGAAGAAAATTACCATAACATTGGAAAACATCCAGTGGATCTCTTATTAAGGTCCATAGGGTTAGTATTTTGGCATAAAAATAATATATATGACATGGATATGTATGTTGGGGAGAGAACTTGGTAGTTTTAGGTTGATCCAATCAGCTTATTCTTTGTGTATAAGTGAGGGTAAGACGTTCCCTTATATAATTGATGAAGAGTGCCATTTTTTTAAATACACAACTCTATTCATTAATTAAAAGTCACTCCCACCCCATGTGCCTCAAAAATTGATAAATAAATTAATATAGGAATGATATATCCAGTATAATTATCTAAAAAACACATGTTTTAAACATTTTTTTGGACCATTATGCTTACTTACTTTTACCATTTTAGGTTTCACCATGGTAACTAGTTTTTATTTCATTATTTACCTATGTGATATATCTATTAATCCTTAAAATAAAAAGTCCCAAATTTGATAATATAGAAAAATTTATTATAAATATGATATTCAATTTTTAAAAATGATATTTATTTGTGTGAGGGATGATGATTTTAACACAAACACATGAAATGTACAAAACCTCATTTTAACCATAATCGTGGTAATGAATTTTCATTGTCTTCATTAATCATTATGTAAAAAATTAATTTCAACATATTTTATTATATTAATTATTCTTATTCATGATATGGAATCCATTTTTCCAAATTCAATTCATATAAGGGGAAGAATATAATTTCATATTAAACTGAAAGACATGATGAAAATAAATTTCCAAAAAATAAACATGAAAAAGTATAAAATGTATTTTATATAAAAATTCAACATTAAATTGATTCCAATGAAAAAAATTTAATTAATAATAATATATTTGAACTAATATTTAATTTAAATTAAATATATAAAAACATGGAAAATATAAACTCTTTAAATGAAAATTTAGTTATTTCCCAAGAAAACATGTCTCCAAAACAGTTGATTATAGGGGTTCATATTCTATGAAATCATTCACATTGGGTTCACTATTTTATTAATGATTTCAAATGGTTTTTTTCATGGAATTGGAAAACCCCAAAATTTCTGTATCCATATGGAAAATACATTCAAAGGTAGATTCTCATTGGCGAATTTGGACAATGATACTTAAGAACTCACATTAGTCGAGAGGATGGGAGGTCAAGATCATCCCACCATTTTTGGGGAATTATTTTCTACTTTGGGACACTCTTTTAGATTTAACATGTGTTCATGAATAATTTTTTAAATATAAAGTATTATGTGGTTCACCCTTCAATTAAAAATCAATTATTAGCTTGTATAGTGTTATAATCATTTGTATGTATATGAGGTTCATCATCAATGGAGATATCTATATGTATTTGAGGTTCTCTATCAATGTAATCACATTATGTACTAATTATTCATTCATTGGTCATTATTAAAATGATTATTTTTTTATATCCACATTGTGGGGTGTTTTGGAGTGTCCCATAAACTAGGGAGAAGAGAATTGTGTTGATATTGGGATTAGACCCATTCATTTTATTCATACATATACTTGTGAAAGGAATCAGAACCCACATAGTTCGATTCCACTTGAAGAGAAATATCATACCTTTTATTTTCATGTGTAAGGACCAAACCCTACAATTTAACATCGCACAGATAGGATTTATAGGTTAAAAGTTCCTAGCCAAATTTTGGTGTGAGACATATGCCGAAGATACCCAGAGAACCTAGAAGTGATATGGATTCCCATGTTGAATAATACCTTACATGTAATGTGGCCCAGATAGAATAGGGTTGATTCAGGGTGATTTGATTTTGAACCTTAGGGAGGCTTCCTGTGTATCCCATTTGGATGGGAATAAATTCCCACCATATTCAATCATGTGGACTCACACCTATGGTGTCCCTATAAAGGTTTTTCATGTGGTTTTGTATATCACTTTGAGAGGATTATGTTGGGGATTACTCCTAAAAAGGATGACCCGTGAAAGGGGTTTAGGAGGTATGTATTTTATCATGCTGATTTGGAAATTTTTGGGGGATTATACCTAAGGATGTGGTCCATTGATATCGATCCCTAGGTAGGAATTCAACATATCCTAATTATAGAAAGTTTTTTATTTATCATAGTTTATTTAATCGCATGGTCACACACTAAGGTTTACTTAGTGAAATGGGATTATGATTGGGGATTTCTCCTGAGTATAATTATAATATATTGGTTTGGGGATTAATCCTTAGGAGGATTCCCTCAATTGGTTGGGTCTTAGACTTGGAATGAGGCCCATTGACTAGTTTGATTATGGATTACTCCTGATGAGTATTCCCATTGGTTGGTTTTAGATAATGTATATTTCATGACCACATTCAACCTATAAGCCAACATGAGCCATGATAGGTGTAAGAAACAAGAAAAAATGGTTTATCTGATTAGCCACACAATATTCTTTTCCATGATGTTGCATACATGGCCATATGAACTCACACTGAGGGAGCACTCTAAAGGACGGAAAGATAATTTTTCAAAATATGACCCTCTACTATAACATTCATCTGATTGTGTGGACTCTATGATCACGGCTATCCCCTAAGACCACAATTCATGATGAGTCATTTATGAGCATGAGAAACAAGAAGAAGTAAAGATTTTTCAAACCACACTTCTCCTCCTCTACTGGTGGAAGAGTCTAAGGGTACTGGTAAGAGAGTGGCGTAATTTTGTTCCAATCCCTTATTTGAATGAATAGACAAGGGGTGAGGAGGATTAGGAGTGAAACCTAATACATGAAATTCTATGGGATTGCACAATGGGGGTTTCCCTAAAATTGGTTTTATAGAGGGAGATGGGGATCTTATTCCCTATTTAATATAAAAAAATTGCAATCCTCACCCCCTCATCTTAGAACTAGAGACTCTAGGTCTTAGAGATGAAAATGGTAAAATATGTTCCTAACCCTTGGGTGTAAAACTAGGAAATCCCTAACACCATCCCTGGGAAAAGGGGTCCTCAATACTGAAGGAATAAAAATCCACATACACCTTAAAGACCCTAACCATTTTTTAGGAAAAGTATGGTAAACCTAGAAAGAATTAAAATCCAAATGGGAGATAATATGGTGTGCCTATTTTCATATTATTTTAATACTAGAGGCTTCGTTGGAGGTTTCAACATAGTCTCTCTCAAGAAAGGGAAATAGAGTTGGAGAGGCCCTTCTTATGGGTGGCTTAATAGAGGGCCTGATTAGAACCTTGTGTAAGGTAGAGGCTAGGGAAAGCCTAGGGAGGATCACACAAGTAGGCCTACACGAGCTAAGGGAGGATCACGTAGGTATCCTGAGTGAGGTGATGGTACATTGGGAGATGGACTGTTGGGTAACTGTACTTGTGCCATACCTTCCTCAATACTTCAAGGGTCTCTATAGGTGTTCTCAGAAATGGATCACGTAGATCCGCAGTTAAGTAAGGGGACATCATTCTATTATTTCTCAACTATGGGGGATCAAGTTCCTCATGGTGTTTTTGATTATCTTAAACCTTGAAATGACTTTAGTTTCACTATCCAATTTTAATTCCCTCTCCTTTAGTTTTTAGAGGACTACATAGAAGGTTTTGGGGGGCTTCGGTGAAGGACTAGAAAAATCAGAGCATCAGGAGGCCTTCAATAATTTTATTCATACAAATGAATACTCTAGGGTCTTATTTATAAGATAATTTGGGATATTTGGTGAAGGGGATACATCGCTCTGGGGTGCTTCACTAGTATGTCTCATAGACTCTTGCTCAGACCGGACGCGCATACTGATGCATAGGTACCTTGATCGTGAAAACTGCTTTGGGGTACCTAAGAGAATTTCCTTTAAAGGACATTTCAATCCTTGAACATATTAATTTATATTATTCTATTCATTATAAGGTATTTCCCATTTGTTTTCTATTCATATATGGTGAAAAATGAGTTTCTACCAATGCCCCCCCCCCCCACAAGATTGGAATAAATCAAAATAAGAGAGTATGATCATGTGGTAATAGGATGAAATGGCATGATGGATCTTGGAAGTAGTCTACTTAATTAGTCCACCTAGGTAGTCATCCTAGGTCTTCCATGAATTAGGGGTGTGTATGATGGCCATGCATTGGGATTTTTCAACAATAACTTAGGTTACTATTTCATCAGAGGTCCTTCACACTTCAGAATCTTCTGCCTCCTCATACTATTAATCCATGCAGATATTTTACTTAAACCGATTCACTAAATCATGTTTCACAAAGAAAATGTGTGTTCCTACCTTCACAATGTCCACAACTAGGAAAGTGACTTGCATGGGGAACTTGAGTGAGGGGAATGTGTAAGGGACATTCATGGGTACCCTACGTGATATCATTTATTTTCATATTTTATCTATTCCTATAATTGTTTCAAAATGATATAGTCCCTAAAAAAACCTTGGAATTTATTTTGTAGTTTCAATAGAAATAATGATAAAAAAAGTCTCTGAGAAAAATACTAAATATCACATCAAGGAGATGGTAGAATCATAGTATATGACTACTATGGTTCTTTTGATGCTACTCTACCCAATCTGGCAAGACATATGATGAAATATTAATTCAACTTTCTTGAGAGTAATTATCTACCACTTTAAGTCTACGTTCATATAAAGGGGTTCCTTGTACCATATTCTATAAATTATACTCTTCAATCATTGTTCAAAGATTATAGAAATTTCAAAACTTCCAAAATTTCAAGAATGGGTGAATATATCAATGTTAAGACATCATCCACAACCTATGTCATGACTTATAGCTACTGTTCTCTAAATATGAATCCACACATTCCTGAAATAAAGATGCACTATTATCCATCTATCTTTTATGATTCATTGATCGGTCATTCAAAGGGATGGAGAAAATTCTAGGACATTTGATCATGAGGGGGTGTCAATCCTAGGTTGATGTGGGTATACTAGGTGCACTATACCTATAAAAAATATAAAATGTAGTGACAAGATGTCTAAATCTATGAGTTTGTGTGGGGAGGGAAGACTTATGCATATAAAAACACCAATTTCATCCCTAAGATGTTAATCATGTGGAGTTTGTAGACAAAATATTTCTACTTGATGCATGTAGATGTTTTTATTAGCTTATGTTATGTCCACAAAATATCTAAGGATTTTATTCTTAGAGGTATGTGTGACAATTTCATCCCTCCAGAGGTGACTTTGTATGACACTGAAATCACGCCACCTCTAGTTCATGATCTGCTGAAAATATCATGGGATACAAAGAAAGAAGATCCTCACTTGAAGGGATATATCCATGTCAAATTCTGTATGAATACCTACTTATAGAAAACAGGTTAAGGCCCCTCCTGAAAATGCCCAACAGGGTGTCCCAAGATAGAAAAATGGAGCACTCCTGGTACATTTTGGCTAACATTGGAGAAGGGGGGTATGAAAAATGGGGTTACAAGCCCAAATCCAGTTTACTTGTAATGAAAAATCTCAAGGTATTTTTTCCATGTGACTAATCATTTAGTTGTTTCCTATCTGTGATTCCAATGATGTAATGTGGTCATGGACAGTTATTATGGTGGTCAAACTAGACGAGAAAATCATTTGGTATTAGAAATCTGCATCATGGAAAAACATTATTGATTCATGTTTCATGTTCATGTGGGTAATTCCCCATTTATAATTATAGGATCATTCTATGTTCAATTGGTATGAAGAGAATCTCACTTTAGATCCTATGTTGATTTAAGTAGAGTTGTGATTCATGGGATCCAATTTTGACCATATTCTCAGGCCATTTTTGGTATTCTTCCCTTGTCCTTGAATCATAGAATGATGTTGTTGAGGCTGAGAATGGTTGAGGAGTTCAATTTCATCCTTTAGGGAGTCCTACCTACTGGGAGGTTTACCAATAATGGGAATTATATCACCTATCTAAGATTGTACTTTATATCTTTTATCGATGGTGTGCTAGAATCCTATATTGATCGTGATGTTATATGTGAGTCATATACTCTACAAAGTTTTTCACACTAATTGATGTGCTCATAAAATATATATATATATCTCCTATGGTGTGTGTCTGATCAGAAAAACATATGATGGTAGCCCAGAAAATATAAATTCTTATAGACATGGAGTTGACTGAAGTGGTGATCAACCTACCTCTAGTGGATGCAACTGATAGATTGACCTCCTTGTATGACAAGGAATTTATTTCATCATACCTCTAGGGAATCTTTTCCAAATATGTTCTTAATATTAGTACTCACAAAATAAACTATCAAGGAAAGTTGAGTAAGTATTCTTCTCCTACATAAGGTGTTTTATCTCTGCTAGAGGATATTTCATCCAATTTCATGGGTGCTGAAGATGAGGACCTAACTTCTCCCAAATGACCTTATACATGGTTTAGTTTTCTATTAAAAATTAAAATATCTACACCAATTGATATTATACCTAGATATTCTAGTCTTTACCACCAAGAATACACCCATATTCTATTTTCCTTTCCATCATCGACAAACAAAAGGATCGGGAAGCCATTTAAATACAGATATGTCAAACCATATTCAAGGAAGGTTGTGACGACCTCAAAATTCATTCAACTAGTGGAAGTGAAACATTTTAAGGATATTTCCTCTAATGTTTAAATAATATGGCCGCTCCTTCATGTTGGGTTGTAGATTATCAGGATAGGAGATGCTCAAGCCCATCCCAGTCTTCATTTCATAGAAAATCCTGATGAGGTGTGGACTTATATCCAGGAACTATGGATTCTCATTTATGAAACTAAAAACTGGATCCATGTCTAGAGATGGGTGGAGGACATGATGAGTTGAGGAACTATTTAAGGGATTGATCAATTTTATCCTGATTAATGGATTTATTATACCAATCGAAATGATGTAATTCCTCCTTTTCTCAAATCCTATTATATTATTCATTTATTTTATCTTGGACAAGGCATTGTTCTTGAGAGAAAGGCCATTTTGATTTGTAGTGGGCTAGACGGTACTCAATTGAGGTTTCATCACCATAATAGGGCCCTAATGGTTCCCCACTTGATATTGATGAATCATATCTAGACCAGAGAGATCTATCTATGAGAAAAAAGTACAATAAAGGATTATATGGTGGGGGAAACTATATCTCACCCTCTAATACCTACCTTTGAGGAGGTTTAGAATAGTCCTCCAACCTCAAAAAATAAAGAATTCTTAAGGATAAGATATTTGGCTACGAACCTCATCAGTAGTGGTAAGTCATCATTGAGCCATTCATATATTTTTAATACTAAATAAATGTGTAAACTTACTTGTATTTAAAAATATTCTTTTCTCTCCTCTCCCAATGGAATTAAAAATGACCCTCCCAAAACCAAGGAGGGCGCTTTGGACCAAGCGTGGATCCCTACTGGTGAGTCAGCTCCCTTGATAGAAGATGTTTTGAGGGTTGGGGATATATCATAAACTCCTATCATCATTACTTCTATTGTATAATGGGAGGAGGATTCTGGTAATGACAAGGGTACATCATAATGTGTTACAGTCCAACTATTAACCTTTTTACTTAAGATATTTTAGGCTAATCTCATGCACTAGAGGACATTGTGTTGACTATTTTTGCCCTAAATCGGTCTCATAGGAAGCTATTTGGGGTCCCAAGTAATCATTGGAGGGTGATGTATTGATCCTGAGACAAATATTCTAAGTGTCTCTATTGGGGATATTACAATGGGTCTTGGGATGTTAATAGATTCCATAAGAAACCAGGGCATGAACTTTGACGAAATTCTAGATCACATTAATATTCATACTAATTTAGTATAATTTGAGGAACTTGATATTTAATTGAATGGACATGAGTTTTTTTTTTGAAACCAGTATTTTTATAATTGACTATTTGATCATGAATGGTAGGAATGAACAGCTCCATCCATGGAAAATGTCATAGTGAAAAAACATGAACAATACATCGAAGTCCATCTTAGTCCCATAGTTGATGGGAGGAAAGATTAGGTAGACCATAAAACTGGGAGACTTTATAAGCTTCTTTTGGTGAACCCCACGTAGACCCAGGAGATAACCCCGAATCAAGAGGTTCCAGTTCCCACAACCAAAGTCAAGGATGCTTGGTAGAAATCCACCCAAACTGTTGACCCATTACTATAACTCCCCGACCCTAGTTACCCAGAGTCTGTGCATTATTACATAACATTGGCATGATCACAAAAGATGATGTCTCGAAATATTGATTAGTTTAGTAACCTTGGAAAGACTAGATACATTCATAAAGTTTACATTACATAATAAAGTGAAAACTACAACAACATCTTGTCTCCACAGTCATATCCCCTTATACTGTCCCTGCAGGTCATTCATAAAAAACTTCTTCACATCTTGGGAAAAATAAAACATTGAAAGGGGTGAGCTCAGATGCTCAGTAAGGATAAAAATATAGCGGAAACATTCATAAATAAGCATAAACATTTAAGTCAATGTATAACTAAAACAAAAGCCTTTTAAACTTGAACTTCAGCATAATATGGTAGAAATGAAATGAAATAATTCCATTTACTTATTCACATGGATATTCTACTAATCTAATAATCACATGCAATGTCAATAACCACTTTCATAATGATGGAATGAATAATGTAAGACTATCATAACTACATAGTCAAGGCCTTGTTCCACGACTACAAATAATATTTTGTCAAGGCCTTGTTCCAAGAAACTAGTCTGTCTCATGAGACCTACTGATGCATCGAGGAGCTATAATGGGATCCACTCATCACTTACTATGTCCAATGCATTCCTCATATGAACAGGTTTAAACATAACATAAACATTCGTATTAAAACTAGCATACGAAATGTAAATACTTTCTCCATAAACCATAAATGGTATAAAAATAACACATCCATAGTCAAACATATCAAAAAACCTTCAATACAATATAGAAGTTTTGTATCATAATAAATCAACTTCAAATAATCTTAAAACCCATTAAAGGATGTTGAAATAGATGAAATCAAAACTATTTGAGAGAAATATGTTTTTTTTAATCATTTAAAAGTCACATAATTAAAAAATAAAACATTTACTTTGAAAATATTCTTATAATATTGTAAGGGAAGCTTTGAAGATTTTTCAACGGTGGAAAATAGCCACACCCACCCTATAAGTTAAAAAAAGACATTTTTACCTTAATTTTGTCAAAAAGGTTAAAAAGGTCCTTGTTTGGAAAATGATGTAAATATTCCTTTATAAACTTCTTATAAAAAGTAAAAAAAAGGTATAAATGACTTTAACCCATATTCTGTAAAATATTAATAATTTTTTGAAATACATTTTTAAGAAACATGGATGTGTATGATAAAGAGGTCCTAGTATATAATTACGTATAAACAACCTCGGATAATGAAGAGATTGTGAAATAAACCCTTACCTTGTACTTTTCCTTAGTCGATGGAATGTTAACCTCCTGTATAATAGTTAAAACATTGTTATTAAATTATACAAGAACTACATACATAATTATGATATCATATATGATCTTATAATAATGCTTTGTTAATAATATTTTAGTATTATCGTCGTTTCAGGTGTTAACTTACTCGTTTTCTTTAATATGTTTTGTTACATAAGTCGTGTTTTTTATGGATAGGTTGTATCTTATTCAAATACAGAATGATATAAAGTTCTTAAACATTACTTTTAATCATAAAATGAGAATTATTCTTGAATGGATACGATGGGGAATGAATTTCATCGTGTTCATGGAGACAGTAGTCCGTACGTACGCACGAGCGACAATATCATTATTTTGATATTAAAATAATATATAATTGGATGGTATATCATATATAAAGAATCATTATCATGTTATATTTATTATTTACATGAATTATACATCATTATTATACCCATCCAAATAATAATGTATTGAATAACAATTACACCACGACGTGGAGATGGTAAGTCGTACGTACGCACGTATGGTGACATGACATTCAAAGGATGGATAGAATACTAAATATGGTTGTACCATATTTATAATAACATAACAGTATATATAATATACTATATTTATTGTTTTAGAATGGAAATAACAAAGAAAGAAGAAGTGGAAGAAGAAAGAAACTTGAAAGAGGGTGGTGAAATCATTACCTCTTCTTCGAGTTCTTCCTTTTGATTTGATCAAAAAGGCTCCTTAGGTTGGATTTCTGATAAAACTAAGAACGTTGGGTTGAATTTAGGGAAGTTGAGAGAATATTTGGGCAGGGGTTTTTTGAACCAAAAGGCTTTGATGGTGTGAATAATTGGTTAGAAGTGGTGTCCTTTCATAAGGGGGAGGAGGGGCTCTTTAGAAAAAACTTAAATTATTAATTTATAATAAATTCATATTCGGTTTATAATGGCTCAAAAGTGTATTATTAAAAGTCTAATGTGGGAATGGGTCACAATCCTTTCAACCAATATATTTTAGATAGGTTTGGGTCATTATATTAACCTTATATTTTAGTTTTAACTCTTAGTTAATTAATTTGACATTTACCATGTCACTTTGTATTTTTATATTATATTGTTAATAAATTACTATATACATCAAAGAGACCCCCAAGTGGTCCATTAATGATACACCTATCATTATATAAGTCCTTTGGCCGAACATTATATTTTTAGGAATAGAATATCAATTAATAATATAATATTTGTTTTATTAACTTTTTTATGTCACTTTTGACACTATTGGGTATTTTGTTTTTGAAAAATTCATAACAGCATTATTAATTCAAAAACGATTCATATAACCAATCCTAATATTTCATATTAACCTAGAAAATTATTAGAATTCTTAAAAATGTCACAAATTACATTTATTTGGATATTTATAATATCAATTATTTAAATATTTCATTAATTAGGTAATTATTGTATCACCATTGTTTCATAAATAAATTAATTTATTTAATGTCTAAAAATTATAAATAAAATACAATTCTATAGGAAATCTTTTTATCTTTCTAATGAATATTTACAATCGAATTTATCTTGTGTATCACCCTATATTAAAAAATTTTTAGTTATTAAACGTTGATTTTAACTCTTTTAACTATTCTTTGAATTAAATAATAATAAATGTCATAATCTAATAAAAGTGGACCTAAATTCTAATATTTTATTCCGAAGGTTTTTTTGGTCTAGATACACTTGTCCAATTGAATTAGGACATGTGTTAGGGTAATATCAATATCCTTTTTACCCTTAATTGTCCTATTTACTTTTAACCACGGTAAATAAAAGAAAAAAGTCACTATTCACCGAAAATTATTATCATCTCATTGAATAAAATTTTACTCCTTGATAATAACCATGTCTCTCGGATTTTCGAAATTCCACTCACAGAAGTGGTAAAATTAAGTTTTATGTGAATTCCCAAATTCTCCTAGGAGGTGGGTAAAAGACGGTGAAAAGTTCAATAAAATTTATATATATCTAAAATTATTCTAAACTAACTATAATAAATTACATTGAACTTATATAGGTATTATGTATCTATTTTTACCTTAATTAAATTTAAATAAAATAAATAATTATTTAAAAAAAATTGGTTTTAAACTATAACTCAGTGTTTTTTCACTATTCATCAAAAATTGAATGTTTTCATAAAAATACCAAAAATTCACCCTAAGATAATTTCGATATTCCGAGTCCAAAAATGAAGTCCATTTTGAAAGATAAATTTTATAAAATTTCAAAAAATGGGTATTACTATTCATACCGGCTAGTTTGATTGGTTGTGGTATGTGTTAGAACTCGAAGTTGCGTACAACACACGCTAATGTATTATTCAAAGAGAAGCGTGCCGTGGAAGCTTGGGGTGTTACAATTACTGGGTGAGTGACATTGACTACTTTAATCATGACCCATTTATTCTTTATAATATCCTTTTGAGGCTAATGATGAGTCTTTATAACTTTCTAGTTCCATCAAAATTAGTGGTTGGGTTTGAGGGAGCAGCCTTTGTGCTAATGCAATTTATACAGGAAAAAGAATCTATTATTTAACAAGAGGAATCGGGACATGGTGCTTCAATAATTTCACTGATCTCGGAGTACATTTCTTCCTTTGTAAATGGCTCTGATTTAGATTTGGAGCTGTATAATTCTCTTCACATAACATATCATGGGTCATTGTGGGATGTCTGAAAAATAATCTCTATGATGCAACTTAAAGACATGCCTTCATGAATCCATCAACATTAATTCTTGTTTAGTATGTTGTAATTTTCAGGATCTTATTACATCATGATTCATGGTGATATGAAGGAAATAATTCACAAATTAGATTAAGATAATGAGCTTCACCTATCACAAACTAACCGTGGTCGACCCTAAACTGGTCACCTGATTAGATCTGTGGAAAGTCTCGAAGGAAGTTCTTGATCCCCACGGGATGGAAACTAGTGTTAAGAATCATCATAGTACCCAAGGGAATAATTTCCCCTGATAAATAATATATAACCAATAGTAGAAAGAAACAAAACATCCCATTATATATATAAAAATAAGCTAAATATATTTTATACACAATATGAAAATTTACCACAACCACACAAAACAACCAACCAGAAAAAAACAACATTATCTTCATGTGACCTCACTGGTCACTCTTTAACACAATAATCCCTCACCACCCAAGGCAACCGAACTCAATATGACACCTGCACACGGTCTAAAAACATATAAGTACTATAGGAGTGAGTATTAAAACTCAGTAGGCTAGCCTGATAATCTATTAACAATGAACATCCTTTAAAATAAAAGAAACATAAATTCCAAGTTTGAATTAAAATATATAAAAGTTTTTTTATATCTATTTTACTTATAAAAAAGTACCACTCATTTCAAAAACTAGATTCATTTCATTAGTGTTTCATTAGTATTTTTGAGGGTAAAGTGATGTCTGTATTTTTTAGGTTGCACAAAGAGGATAAAACACTTTACATGAAAACAATTTTTCATAAACATTATTAGTATCAAACCATCACTTTACATGAAAATAAATACATAAGAAGGTATTATAGTAATTTTACAACAATGGCAATGTAAATAGACATACAAGTGTCACATTCATTACTGCAGGAAACTAAAATCCAATAGACAAGGGTGAACCTAGGAAATCAAGAATAATCCAAAAGATACCGATACCTGAGACCCCATATATGGTATAATTCCACACAAGATGAAATAAAAATGATCAATACACTTGGACATAATTTCATAGGGCAGGACAAGGAAAAATCACATAGCAATAAACCCAATATATCATCCAACTATGGGCCACTGGTTGGTACTATGAACTACCAATGGATTAATAATTCTTAGAAAATTATATCAATATTCAAAGTTCCCATGTATCAATTATTTAATGGGGTTGAACCTACTTATACCAGTTGAGCATCCAATCAAAACATATATATAATAATAATTCCCAATAGGCATCACCTCGAGTCACTCCAAGGACCGATCTCATGGCATGTAATAAACATTACATAAAGAGTCCAACCTAAGGCACTCTAATAATGGATCATAAGGATTCCATAGTGAGGACATACCATCCATTATATTCACATACTAGTCATTAGAGCATCCAAAATAATTTTTTATAATAATCACTTTTACCATTTTTAGAAATTTATCGAACGAGCCTTTAAACATTTTACAAAAAAGAATTTATCAACGGTACAAAATCCACTTTTTATAAAGAGGTTTAAACAAACCATTTTATGTATATAAATATTTAAATAAACCCCTTAAAACATTCAGGTTACACACTCAAAACACAACCATTTTTATTAAAATTCTAAATAGTCCATTCATTGGTAACACATGCCAAAACATGCTAAAAACATATACCCATTTATTAATAAAATCAAAACCACTTTGCACAGCCATAAAAGGACCCCAAAATATCATTTTGAAGGCTTCAAATATAATTAAAATCCAACCCAATCATTTCATACCCCAAATTAAACCATAAAATCAACTATTAAATTTATCAAACGTAAGCATGCAATGTACAATAGAATAATTTCTATTTAACACTCAAAAAATTATAAACAAATATTCTCATGCCATAAATTTATTTAAAATGCTAAAACATGTTTTAAATATCCCAAACCACATGATAAATTTAATATAACATTTTATTAAACACTTTTTGTTCACATTTTTACCAAAATACCATTTATTTTCACAAACAAGGCATAAACACTACTTTTCACACCAAACAACTAATCCAAATCTCATATATCAACATTCAGCATATAGAAATGATAAGAAAACCATGAAATCAAATATTCTGAAATTATAAAAGAAATTTATAGGGAAACCTACCTCGGATTCATGGAGGAATGGAAACACACACCCAAAATGTTACATGAGGGTTCATAAACACAAAATCTAAGAAAACATGTCTTAAATGAACAAAACCCACATCACAAAATCATGGAAAACAATATCCCTGGGTTGGTAATGAATAGGGGAGAAGAGAAAACCAAGAAAAAATGGAAGAAGAAGGAAGACCTAGGGGAGAAGAGAAGGAAACACACCTTGGAATCTAGTGAACCATTCATCTTCCCTTAGATCTAAACCATTAAAGGAGGCGGAATGGCTTAGGAAGACATGGGAGAGCTCCTTCGGTTTGAACACACTAGGGAGAGGAGTTTCTGGGAGGATTATGTTAAAATACTTAAATATGTAGATTAATAATTTTAAAATGTTTATTTCTGGGCAGACCCACATAGTTAGGCCACAAGGTTTATTAAACCGTGCACCAAACCATGCGATAGAAACAGGAGCTATAACGACACGAAAATTCATTAATGAAAATTCCTCTTGGTCTATTTAAATGTATTCTTATGTTTATGTAAAATGAATGCACTTATTTTGTTTTATGTTTTGGATTTTAAAATACCATTATGAATTTTGATCGTTACTAATATAGCCATTGAATAGTGATCGCATGATTAGTATAATTATAGGGCTTTAACAAATCCAATTTACTCAAAAAAAAGGAATCAATGGCCTCATCCATTAGACTTTCCCCATACAAATCCCATTTTTCAGATCTTGGAAAGGAGGTGGTGTCATTGGGCTTCACTCTTGACCAAGCCCAAGATGAGCTTCAACACGTGAAGCTTGAATGGAACTGCCTATAGGAGAAGTGGAAGTTGATAGAGATTACCACACGAGCGATGTTATCCAAGACACCCCAAGAGTCTGTCACCATCGTTCACCTTACCCTAAGGTCTTATGCGGGTGTTATAAGGGTTTATGTAACAATATATTACCACTATGATTATGTGCATTATTTTTTTATATAATAAAGAATATACATTCACTTTATTATTGTTACATTGTAAATAGATTTTAAAGAACAAATAATATTTTTAGTTAATATTCAACTAAGAAATCCATTTTGATAAATTAATGGATTTTTGAATTAAATAGTATTTTAATAAAATATTATTATTATTAAATTACTTTTATTAAGTATAAATTATCGTATAATTTTTATGAATACAATTGTAATTTTTATTATAGTTTGAAAGCTGTTTTTTGTCAAAACCCATGAATTTCTGATAAATGTTGGTATTTATTTTAAAAGTAAAAATTCACATATTTATAAAATTATTTAAATAAAATGAATATTATTTTTGGAATCAGGATATCTAAATTATCTAATGGTAAATTTTCCTTAATTTTCCAAGATAGTTGAATATTTGTGTAAAAAATAAATACTGTTTAAATATATAATGTGTTTTATGACATCATAAAGTCTCAATAGTGATGTAATAAAATACTATAAACATTATTTTTTGCCAGTATATTTTTTAGCATTAAAATAATGTAATTTTAGGTTTTTTTGATTTATTTTACAAATCCTTAGTGGACCCTCCAAGACTTATAAAACATTTTATCTTTTTAAATTTATTTCCTAGAGAGTGTGACTCACATCCACAAAAGAAACCCTATTATTTTAAGAATTTCTTCCATTGGCCTTAGAAAATATTTGTTTCCACTCCCCTTTAAAAAAACCCATGGGAAAAAACTATGGGATGGATTGTGGTTTTGATTAGTTTAATGTGTGGTGTCCCAAACCTAAATAATAAAGAATTCTACCTCCTTTCCTACATAAACCCACCCAATATCCCACTTCCTCTTCACTAAAAGTATTTGGTGTTTGTGTAACTTCTTCCCTCCTCTCTCTAGAATCCTCCCAAGGCGCCCCAAACTCCCAATAATCCTCTCTCAAGCCCCTCCCAAGCCTTTTTTATCACACTTCCATGTAAGGGGTTCTTTCCTTTCATATTTTTATCCAGGTTTCTTTATGTTGTAATACCCTTTTAAATTAAATTAAAAATATTGGGGTATGTTTTATCACCTACCTTATATTCCCCTACTTATTTTTGAAATTATGAGAGACCTCTATCTTTCTCATTAATGCCTCCTATGTACACCTGTTACTATGCCAAAATTCCGTAATCAGTTTTCTCTCCTCATTTACATTCAACAAATTATTTTGTATTATGAATAAAAATTCCATTATATATATTGGGAAATGTAACTATATGACCCTCTTACTTTCAATTTCATGTACATATGATGAGACACCCCTTTCTCTCTCATCAACCATTTTTATGAATTCTTATGTCATGTCGTTAGTCAACCGAAATTGTATTGTGATTTTCCAAGCCAATGTCATTGTGTAGTGAATACCATGCCCATTTCTCTATCAAGGGTATTAACCTTTATGAAAATTTACTTATTGATTATAATTCTTCATGTATTTATTCCACATCCATTTACCATGGAATAAATGATGATGATTTATTCCATGTTGTATGATCCCAGTGGCACGCTTATGCATGAAATTAAATCCTTAAGAAGGGTGTGCCCTGATAGCACTCCAATGCATTGGGTAAAGTATAGTATCATGATATTTCATGTTCAATGGGTGTTTAATCATGCTAATTAAAGTGCCGCAATATTTTACTCGTAATTCATGTGCAATGAGGCTTGAATCATGCTAATTACATGTTAAGTGTTGTTGCCACATTTCCTTATTATGATAATCATGCTATATCATAGCTTTATGTTCATGATATTTTATGATCTATTGATATGCCTATTTCCTAACATGTATTTTATTCTTCTTGTTATGCCTTTTTTCTCCCTTACTGTGCTTTATATATCACCCCTTTATTATGTATGTCCTCAGGTTCTCCCATGTAATGCTAAGTACAAGGGAATGAAGTGGTCATGTAAAGGAAGTTTTCAATAAGATGTTATGTTTCATGTTTTAAGTTTTTAAGTAATGTTCTTAAGCCCCAAAGACACTAGACCTCTCGATATTCTATGTTTTATCAAGTGAAGGTTTTATGTAATAAATCATGTCTAAGTGTGTAATAAAAAGTAGGGTTTTTATTGGAGTGACTGCACGGTCACTCTTAACTGGACGCACGACCATGCACAAAAATGTGCGGTAGGTTTTATACCTACGAAACAGTTACCTGTGTTTAGTCTCATGGTTTATCAAACCGTGTTCCTACCGTTCATAGGCCCTTTTCAAGATAAAAAACCCATGTTTTCTCTAAAAACTCCCAAATAACCTAGAGACTAGCCATGAGGAAAATATTAGACAAAGAAGACATTTCAAAACTAAACATCCATCACACCCAGAACCTAAGAAAATACTTAGATCCCAAATGAATCAAATCAAAACCCAAACATGAAAATATGGTGTGACAATTCTCCCCATTATTAAAGATTTTCTCCCCTGGAAATCCATAACACATTCCAGCTGATTGATGAACACTTAAGGATTCCATATCAAAATGATCCAATATCTCAAACATGAACATTTAACATTACAAAAATGGAACTTAATACTCTTAACTCAGAAAAAACTACAACTCATAACCACTTACTAAGAATAAACATAAGGGTCAAGACACTACATCCACAACCAATCCAAGAACCAAGTTGTTGGGACTTCTCCCAATGAACCTAACGATCACCCAAACAAAAGACCAATCATGAAAGAGAATGATTTTAGAGGAGGCCAAAACAGACTCCCCGCCATTAAGAAACAACTCACATCTAAAAAATCTTTAAAAAGAAATCTATACAAGACCTTCAGTAGTTATCCCAACCATTAAGGATCAACCATAAACAACCCAACAAGAATTCACTATGAGCCAAAATTACGCCTTCACACATAGGCCAGTCAAAACTTCCTTATAATGTCCTATCATCTCAATCTAATAAGAACACAACAAGAAATTTTAAACTACCCACTCCCAAACATAGGTGTTAAATCAGAGCCAAAACTCCATGCACTAACCAAAAATCCACACCACACAGGGAGGGTAAGGATGGGGCCCAATGATCGGACCATTGAAACCACAACTAAAAACTACCCACCACTCTCTACAACAAGATAGGAAATTCACAGCATTAAGAAACCCCAATAAAACACTAGAACTGCCTTACTTCCACAGTAAAGTAATGAACCTAGGAAAACCACTTAAACCTCTAGGATTACTTACTAAATTCTAGCTTCACTTCGAGACCTATGGCTGGAGATCTGATGGATGAAGCATCTACTACATCCTAGTCAGGAACTGCTAATCCCAAACTAGAACAAGAAACACATTATTATATGAATAGAATGGTTGAAATATTTTGGAGTAGAACCACACATCCATTGAAAACTGGAGATCACAAAAACCCACATCATTCCCTACATTACAAAAACCAAAACACCATTGGCACAACCGCAACAACAAAATATCCCTTACATTGGAAGGGAAATTACAAAAAAACACTAAAAAAAATTCCAAAAACACAACACTTCTTAGAACTCCCTCCATGATGCTTCCAAGAAACACCTAGATAGAATCACTACAGGTTACCCTATCATTTACAAGAATGTAAGTTCTTAGGGGTACTTAGACATGATGGCCTCTTAACCTAGCTTTCCACACTAATAGAATTGAAAACAATCATGCACAAAATAAGTTGATGATAGATCCTATGGTATTTTCATTCCACAACCCACTCCATTAACTTTCAAGTGCATCCTCATCTCCTTTATAGAATCCTAAACACTACTAATATGGATTGAACGATGGATGACCACTTTGATCACACTCTCCATCATATATTTTTCATGAAAATATTTCCTCACCACCTCATAAAAAGAAGTTGTATTCAGCTCTATCACCTTCGGCTGCAAATCAGGATAGAACCCCACCTTGAAGCATCAATACTTTATGGATTCATCTTTGAAATACTGTAAATCATAAGGGAATAGATCTAAAAACTTCTGGAAATACTCCAACATTGACCCATCACCCTACTACAAACATCCCATCTCTATCCCCTTTCTCACCCTTTCTCATATAAATATTGATGAATGAATTAAGCCTTTAAGAACTCCAAATTAAGATCTTCATGAGGTTTGTTGCACAATATTAGCTTCCACCACATCCATGGTAAACCTTCAAGAATGAAATCTTCAACACCTTTGGAAACTCGATGAGGCTAAATTTCTTTTAAATATTTCACTTCCACTCTTTTTCTTCGAGAGGATCTTCTTATAGATAAAATAATGGTGGGTCTCGATTTTGAAAATCAAAAACTAAATACCAAGGTTGATCAACCATAAATACTGACAATGTAGAATCACCTATATCCACACTATAATCACCCATTAAAGCTCTATTGGGACAATTCTTTGACAAAGAAAATCTAAAAACTAAATCAGGGCTAGATCAACAAAAAAATCCTCAAGAATAAATACCACATAGGTGATATGATTTGAGAATAAGAAAACAATCCAATATAACATCAAAACAAATTTTTTGAAATCATATTTAAATTTAAACAAACTTGGTAGGTATATCCCTCGCAATTATAATTCCATAGAGTCTCACTCATATGCATGTTTTGTGCCACTCCGAGCACCCATCTAACATGTTATACCAGGAAACCATTAAAATTCCCGTAAAACACCAAGAATGTAAGCACCCATAAGAACACCAAGGATGAAATAAAAAATTCTCATTTCCTAAAAAATCATTCAACCCATTTCAAAAATCATGAACCTTCCAAAGGTACATTAACCACCAAGTCAAAACCATTTTCATATTTTCACATCAAACCATTTTACGATAATTGAAAATGAAATCCCATATATTTCCACCAAAAAATCCATTTAAATTTTATAAAAACATTTTCCAGTATATCAAAAACACTCATTTCATCAAACCATTTGATTGAAATCTCACTCGTTTTTCATTTAAAAAAACTTACAAAACAACCATTTTCTTCCCATAAACCTCAAATGGGCATTTTATAAAAACTCATTTTCTAAGGTCATCCAAAAATTAGATTCTGAAAATCCTATTACCCCACATTCCAATATACAACTATTAACATTAAAATACCACTATTCAAAAATCCAACATAAGGATTTTTCAAGAAAATTTTCCATAATTCCAAGAAACCCCCAAGAAACGCACAATAGGGAAGTATTGTCGGTGGTGGACTTGACCATATGGTTGGCAGCCATATGCTAAACACGCCACTAACACGGAAAACTTTATAGGACCATGCCCCAGCACCACATAGATTTTTAGGCCCAGCGAGATCACATGACCATTATTCGAACTCCACTCTTCATATCCCAATCACCAAACAATACCTAGATAATAAGAAAATAATAAAACCGGACTTCCCATAAAAACTCGGGGATCATAACAAGAAATAGTTCGCAACACTCTTCACGAACCTACCCCTCAAGTCCGAACAATCTGATATTGTATACTAGGACACCCCAAGTAAAAAAATAAAGGTCTACTAAAGACGATCTCCTCTGATACCATTTTTTCATGAACCAACCCGGTTCAACCCTAAACCGGTTACCCAAGACAATTAGTGGAGGGTCTCGAAGGTTGTTTCTAATCCCTGAGGGCTGGAAACTAGTGTCGGGATCATCATAGTACACAAGGGAATGATTTTTTCCAATATATAAATCATAAAAAAATAATAAAGAAACCAAACCGCCCACTATATATATATATAAGCTAAATATCTTTTATACACAATCTGAAATTTTTTAACAACTGCACAAAACAACCAACCAGACAAAAGGACAACATTATCCCCAAGAGACCATACTAGTAACTCTTCAATATAATGATCACTCGCTTCCCAAGGTGAGTAAATTCAAGAAGACACCTGCACAAGGGAAAAAATATTCAATAACTATAAGCCTGAGTATTAAAACTCAATAGGAAAGCCCAATAATCTATTCCCAATTAACATCCTTTAAAATAAAAGAAACATCAATTCATTAGTTTTCCATTAGCATTTTCAAGGGGAAAGTGGTGTATATATTTTTCACCTCAAACAAAGAGGGTAAAACACTTTATTTGAGAACAATTTTTCATAAACATTATTAGGATCAACCCATAAATTTACAAGAAAACGATATAGAAGAAGAAACTATAGTAATCACACAACAAGGTCAATTTAAATAGACATACAAGTGTCGCATTCATCACTACAAGAAATTAAATCCAATAGACATCGGTGAACCTAGGAGATCAATAATAATCCAGAAGACACCAATACCAGAGACCCCATCTATTGTATCATTCCACACACTATGAAATAAAAATGCTCAATATGCATGGACATCCATTCTCAGGGTAGGCCGAGGAAAAATCCAATATAAATAAACCCAATATATCCACCTACTATGGGCCACTGGTCTGTACCGTGACCTACTAGTGTAGAAATAATTATTAGAAAATTGTATCAAAATTATAGGTTCCCATGTATCAATTATTTAAGGGTTTGATCTAGAAAATTCCATCTAGGCATCCAATCACAACATATATACAACAATAATTCACAATAGGCATCACCCCGAGTCAGTCCAAAGACCAATCTCATGCCACATAATAAACACAACATAAAGATTCCAACTCGAGGAAAACTAATAATGAATCACATGGATTACATGGTGATTTCATCCCATATATTATATACACATTCTAGGCATGAGAAAATTCAATAAAGTTTTTCATAATAAATACTTTCACCATTTTCAAAAAGTTTCCAAATGGGCCTTTAAGCATTTCACAAAACTAGAATTTATCAAGAGTAAAAAATCCACTTTTCATAAATTGGTTTAAATAAACCATTCGAAACATCTAAAAATTTATATAATAACCTTAAAACAATTAGGTTACACACTCAAAACACAATCATTTTTATAAAAATTCCAAATGGGCCATTCATCGGCAACACATGAAAAAACATGCTGAAAAACAATTACCATTTGTTCATAAAATCAAAACCACTTTGTACAGACTTAAAATGACCCCCAATATCATTTCTCATGCTTCCAATATGATTAAATGAAAACGCAAATTATACCATAAAACCAAATGGGATGTTTATCCAACACAAGGCATGAAATGTCCAACAAAACAATTTTTATTTAACACTCAACAAAGTACAGAGACATATTTACATTCCATAAATTTATTTCAAATTATAAACCATTTTTTCAATATCCCATACCACATGATAAATCTAATGAAACATTTTATTAAACACTTGGTGTGAAAATTTTAACCAAAATAACACTAAGTTTAACAAACAAGGAATAAACAACAATGTTGCACACCAAAAAACTAATCCAAAGCTCATATATAAATATTCATAATATATAAATGATAATAAAACCACGAAATCAAAGATTATGAAATTATAAAGGCATGTACTTGGGAAACATACCTCAAATTCATGATGGAAAGGAAACACACACCCGAAAACCTTCCACGAGGGTTTATAAACCATAAATCTATGAATACCAACACTAAACGAACAAAACAACCATCAAAGATCATGGAAAACCATATCCCTATGTCTAGAAGGACCATGGGAGAAGAGAAAACCAAAGAAAATTTGGAAGAATAAGGAAGAGGGAGGGGAGAAGAGAATGAAACTCACCTTGAAAACTAGTCAAACCTTCATCTTACCCTAGATCTACACCATTATAAAAGGATAAATGGTTTGGGAAGCCATGGGAGAGATCCACAGGTCTGGATGCACCAGGGGGAGTATTTTTTGCTATGATTAGGTTAAAATATTGAAATGAGTAGATAATAAATTTTTAGGAATTTTAATTCTGGGAAGGCCTATAGGGTTGGTCTGCACAGTTTATTAATCTGTGCACCCAACCATATGGAAGTTTTTATAATTTCTTTATAGTTACTTGGGTTTGGCCACATGGTTTATCAAACTGTGTGCTAACCATGTGCAGACCCTTTAAATCCAAAAACCCATTTTTTCTCCAAAAACTCCCAAAAAAACCAAGCACTATCCATTAGAGAAATATTAGACAGATAAAATATTTTAAATCTCAACACCTATCACACCTAGTACCCATTAAAATACTGGGATCCTAAATGAACTGGATCAAAACCCAAACTTGAAAAACTGAGGGTGACATCAATAGGACCAAATAAATGTAAATCCGCTCATCCACACTAATGATTTCCATCCTGTATTATCCTAGGAGGAGGCCAACCATACCATGAATGTAGTGTAATGTATGAAAAAGATTAATGAGAAATCCATTATAGTGTTGATCCTCTAGGGGGAATTAGATTCTTCTCATAGGGAGATCATGAAACTCTATTATTCATTATAAGGATCCTAGTCTGAAGAGTCAGCTACTATTGAAACTATAGTGGAATAAATTAACTAGGCTAAGGATACTGAATTTTTTTAGTTGAATAGACTCTAAATGTAATCAAATAGGGCATGGGAGACCATTCAATAGATGATAATTGATTTTAACGGTCTCTTAGAAATTATGATGGAGAGACATGATCTTGGGGATTCTCCTCTAGTTTTTTTCACGATAAATGAAAATAATTTTTATTCTAATCATCCATGTACTCACCCAAATTTTATTTCTGCAATCATAATATTAAATTGATTCTTTTTCTCATATCAATAAATATTTTAACCAAATATTCATAACTACAATGAAGAGAAGGGGAAATGTTTTAATTTTTTCTCAATCCATGGGTCCTAGAGATAATAGCATTACTATTGCTAGGGTTTTATGGACAACCCTACAAACTTTGTGCATGTTTATGTCATCCCATAACTTTTTTATAATATCATTATAAAGTATAATTAGTGGGTGAGACATTGATTTTTCTTAAACCCCCCTTTTCAGTTTTTCATCCTCATAATTTGTATGCCTTATATATTTCCATTGTTAAATTTTTTTCTTAAACTATATTGAGTGGTCTAGCGAGATGAGACTAAACTTTTTTCTAGGATTCCCTTTTTGGGTTTTCAATCTGGTGAGTATTATGTCTAATTTTTTGGGTAGTCTAATGTCATGGAATCTAGACTAGTGTTTCTTGTATTTTAGGTTGAACATCTTTGAAAAAAATTGAAATGATAACCCAAATAAGGCTTGTGGGACAAGAATTTTCTTATGTACATATAGTATTTAATGGGGAATCATGAACAATGATTTTTTGTTTTCTGAATCTAAAATAATATTTTGGAATAGAGGAGGTATCTTCTAATGTCAAAGTTTCAACTTGTTGAAAAACTCATTTTGTGGGGGGATTTATACAAATCAAACTAGGGAATGTTACTATATAGACAATAGTGGAATTATTTGGTTGAAAATCCCATTTTTTCAGCTATTTTATGTAATTACAATATCGGTGTACAAAAATAGATTCATGAAACAAAGTTCATTCAAATTATGAAATTCTGTCATTGATGAATGAAGATAGTTTATGGAGATTTGGATTTCTCAGGAGCTTGATGTGTGGATTTTCCAAATAGAGGTTTCTGAGAATGAGGAGAGCATCAGAATTTTAATTAGTTATGAATAAGAAACCACTCCTCCATGAATTTGGCTCATGTGATGGAGGGAACATCTTGTTAGATAGTCGAATGGAAGGAGGATATCCCCCTTCCTAAAAAGGGTCAAACTATAATGTGGTTTAATGTTATGTGACCAGGACATTAACCACATAGTTCAACATCCTATAAAAAGGACAATTTGTTATACAGTTTAATATCGTACAGTAAGGAAATTAAGGGAGTTATAATTTAAGTTATTTATCTTTAACTGAATGGTTGGTGATTCTCCCATTATTAGTAATCTTCCAAAAAATGTGATAAAATATATAGTTGTGAGAGGAAAAAGTTATATTAAACTGTGATCTAGGGATCTCTAGATCCAAATTTTTTTATGGGGATAAAGGATTATGGAAATAGAGAATTTCTCTCATGAGGATGAAGATACCACTGATTAACAAACCCATTTTTTGGGATATTTCATGAAAAGGGGACTTGGGTAAGCCACTGAATAGTAAATAGTGTCATCCTTTGGCTGAAAACCTATTTTTAGGAAACATTATTCAAATCCATTTAGGGTGTTTTATATTATAGTTAGGAAAAAAAGTCCTTAGTAATTCCTATATTCTATTAATAAAATGTGATGGATGTTTTTGGAGATTCATATATCATAGGGCACAGAGTATGGTTTTTGGAAAGAAAGTACCTGAATATGGGAGGATTATTTTATGTCAAAATTACCCATGAATGAGAAAGAAGAGGTTTCCTACATAGGTTTTATCAAACAAATATAAATATGGGGCATATAGTTTGATTTAATATTCCTAGTACCATATATTTATGGGAATGATTGGTGATATATGGACTACCAGACCAAGATCATTTATGCATACTTCATACATTAGGGGGAAGATTAAAAACAATTTTTATAGGGGTTATAGGATTGGGAGAAATGATATGGGACATGTATGTGGGGGATTATTCAATACCAAATTTGACTCATGGGTTCCAACATAATGTCTTAAAATCTAAAAAATTTAAAATAGGCTTCTCCTGAGAGAGATGTTACCACATATTGACAAACCCATTTTGTGGGTTGTTTTATAAAAATCCAACTATAGCGTGTTATAACATAGTCAATAGAATCATCATTTGGTAACAAATCCATTTTTTAAAATAGTTTATGAAAGTCCATCTAAATAATTTTACAACATAGTCATTCAAAGAAGTATTTGGGTATCTGAAATTCTATCATTGAATATTAGAGAAAGGTTTTAGAGATCTTAAAGTGTCAAAGATTAGGAGTATGAAATGTGGAAAGGATATTGTTTGAGAAAAAAAGGAAACATTTTGATCATTATCAACCATAAATTTTGGATTACCTTTCATAGATTTGACTCATATATATAAGGGGAAATATCTATTTCCTTGGTGGACCCCTTGATGAGGGGACCCGAATTATAAGCTCTTGGATATATCATTATTTGTAAACTAGATAAGGGGTACTCTTATTTTAACCTATCGTTGGGAAAAGTACATGTTGCCTAAGTATCACTATATATCTCATTGGGTTGAGAATAAATCCATATATAGTTTTTATGTTACCATGATATTTAAATTCATGGGGTCATGACATTTGTCATATAGTTTAATGTCATGTGGTAAGAAGGAATGTGTCTCGACATAAAGAGTGAATTAATGTTGTGAATGTTCTAAGGAGTGGAACCTGAGCATTAGTAAATATCTTTTCGGGACAAGAATAATTCCATCTGTAGTTTTAAAACAAATTTCCCCCACACTAATTGAATTTAAGTGTGAAGAAAATTTGGGTAGTTCTGCTTGAATAGAGGTTTTGGCATAGGGTGAGAACCTGTATTGGATCCCATCATGTAAATCTAACTCATACATCGAAGAGTGATGGAAATTACTATATTTCTCTATGTTTGGGACCAGGATTGAATATATGAATGTCACTATGTATCCCATTTAAATGAGAATCCTTCCACACGTAGTACATATGGTACCTTCATGCAGTTTATTATCATGCAATGAGGACATCGTGTTTGTATTTTAATTTCTTGCTTCTAGGAACATGGTAACCCTAATATGAATTGATATTTCTTATTTATACAAGTATTATTTTTACCAAACATCCTAATCCTACATGATCTATACTTGGTGTGAGAAACAATGAGTGGAAGAAGTTTCTTCCACAACAACAAGGCAACCAAACTGGAGGTTATATAGAATTTAGATTCTATAGTGGTTTTTTTAGGAGATATGATCCAAGAATATCTATGTATCTCATTAGGATGAGAATAAATTCTTACATGGTTTTTAAAATCCCATGAATTTTAACATCATACGGTGAGGATGAGGATGATCTGATGTGAAATAACTGAAATTTTGTAACTGGTCCTAAGGATGGAAACCTAAGAATTACTACATATCTCATGGGACTGAGAATAAAGACAAACCTATATCTTGGAAGGTTCCATGTGTAAGTTTGAATAAAACATAAGGAATGGGGGACTTTTTTTACTATATCTAGACCCAATATTGGAGATGTGAGCATCACTATATTACTTATGAGAATGAGACTCAAGAAACATGTAGTTACTAAAATATATATACCCCATAATTCATAATTTGACGTGGGGAAAGGGGACTTTATAATTTTTTATAACAATGGTCGGGCCCAATACATGAGGTCTAAGTGTCACTAGACATCTAATTATAATGAGAATTAAACCATATGTTCTGCAGAAGGTCCCCATGTAGATTTTGTTCAAACACCAAGAAAAGGAAAAACAATTATTATTGTCACGGATGGACCTGAGATTGGAGATCCAGGCATCACTTCGTATCAAATTTGAATGAGAATCAAGTCAAACAACGTTCTTTAAAAACTATTCAGATTAAAAACCAACTTCAAGGACATTGACTTTGTATTTTAATGTCTTTAGGTAAGAATGTGTGTCAACTGACATGATATAAATATTACATCTAGATTAGGGGATAGGACATGAGTGTCACAATATATATTGTTGGGGAAAGAATCAATCCACATATAGTTATTAAAATGGTTCCCTATGATGTTTGGATCCATATATCGGGAAAATGGGATATATATTTTATTCTTGTAGCTAGACCTAGGATTGGAGATTTTTGTGTCACTACGTATCTCATTGGAATGGGAGTCAAGACATTCATTGTTCTTAGGAAGATCGTGTCATTTACCATCATGAAATGAGGATGTTGGTATCATAACTTATCATCTTACAGTAAGGTCATGGTATTTCTAGAATTTATACTAGTAAAGGGTCACATATTACATTATGGATTGGCAATGATGTGAGTCGGGATTATTCATGGGAGCTCTCCGTCAGATCTACCTCATGACTAGACAAGAAGGCATCTTGGCCCAATGAGGGGTTAAAGGGGTATGATTGGGACTTTCACATGAGATGGAGACCCATTTTTAAGGGACAAGGAAGAGTGTCTCCACTCATGGTTCTTTGGTGGTTTCTTAAGGTCGAATGAGAGTATTGTTAAACATGATGGTTAATATGATGTTGTGAGGAAGAATAGTGTCTTGCAGTTTTTAGTCCTATGAATTGGTCCTTATGTCATGTAGTTTATCTTCCTATGATAATGATGATGATTCAACACTTTTTAATTTCATGTAACATAGATTTTTTTTCATTACTCTTAATTTGGGTTATAAATACCAACTATACATTTTAATGCCTTGTAGTTGGGGTGTCTTTTGCATGATTACATGAAGAATTTCTTTAGTAACCTTGAATTGGTCAGCATTATAATGATATATCCATCCACTAAGATCAAAGAATAAGCTCCATTAAAATGGACCTTATATATATAATAAGTTGCTTCCCACTTTAGCTCTTGTTTTAGAGGTATCTTGGTATCATTGGAGTTCTAAAGACCATAAACAGTTATCTTTGGAGGAATGAGAGGAGGCATAACTTCTTGTTAAATTCTTGCAGTATCCTATTTTGATAGAAATATAAGTAATGCATGGTTTGAAACATATTTTCTCATCCAAATGCTCCAATTTTTCCATTCATTTTTGGGATTTCTCATATATTGATAGCTTATCGTAGACGAAAACAAGAAGTGATGGTAAATAGATCTCAATGGATAGGACTGCTTATATTTCTTATAACAATGGGTATGGGGTTTTCTGTGTAGCATTATCGTTTGTAGTCTAGTGATCACATAAAGTATGTTAGATCTTATCATACCAATATTTTTTAGCTTAACCACAATATTTAGGAGTGTGTTTAATAGGGTATTGTTTAAGACCTCTGTCTATATTTTAGCCATTGCATGGTAGAGGGATGGATGGTTGGATATGATATCGTATTATGGATATAGATTTTCTACCACATTAGATTATAATTTTTTGTATTTCTCTATTAGTATTTTATTAGGGACAAAATATCATGTAATGATGTTGGATTTTACAAATCTATTGATTCTTTTAGGCACATCTTCTTTGAGAGGTATTACCTCACACCATTTGGAGAAGAAATCAGTAGTAGTTAAGACGTATTTCAACTAGTTGGATATAATTGGATGGTATAACCCCATGAAATCCATTCCTCATATGGAAAATAGATATAATTAGTTGTGATTATGTAGTAAGTATTGGGGTTGATATATGAATTTGTCATGTACTTGACTGGAATGAAATTTCATTGTGAATTCCATGTAATCCTATGTTGCAATGGGACAGTAGTTTCCAAGCTATTAGGTTTGTTGGGAAAGCATGGTATCTGATTAGTGGGAGCCACAAGAATTAGTAATTACTTGTTCCAAAATAGATGAAGTCTCTTCTTCATCGATACATCTAAGAAACACTCCATCAAATCCTCATTTGTAGAGTAATTTCTAGTTATTTGGGCCTTCATAAACAATTTTGTTAGCTGCTCACCGTTAGATTTACTAATTCCTAACTCTACCATGTGGGAGGAATCTGTTTTGATGGTATTCCATGTTTAGAATCATCGACCAAGTGGTAGGACCATATAGTTCAAGGATAGGGTTGACTTTATTGATCTATCATGTTTTGACTTGAGAAAAAGTAGAGACCATTCAGTGATGTGCAATTTTGATGACTGTTTCATCTTAGTATGGATCTTCTAGATATGTAGCTTTATTTTTCAATGCATCTGCATGGGTTTTTTATGATTGTGGGATTTGATTCAAGGTAGGATATGAGGGTAATTCTTCTATTAACCCTCATACATAATCAAGATGGGGGAACACCTCTAATTTCTTAATTTTGTAATTCCCATTAATCTTTTTGATTAAAAATTTCAAATAACCACTAAACTATAAGTGTTCCATTTGTCTTTGGAGTTCCATTTCTATGCCTTCAATATGTACTATTATTATTCCTCATTATTGTTAAAACCTTATGATAATATGAAGGAGTAAGGTAAGACTTCCTTTCCTACAGAGATAATCACAGTCCTGAAAAAAACTTTTTTGAGATTAGGGTATTCCATTCTCTTCGCTATCAAGATCATGTATGCACTATTAAATACATTTCCCACTTTTGGGTTCCATATTGAATAAAAAGTATATATTCATCAGGAAGTTTAGTATTTAATGAATTTTCCTCTACAAATGGGTTTTCTATAAAGTAATATTCTAATTCCTGACCTTTCACTAATTTCTAAGGCATAAACTATATATAGATTTGTTGTAGGATAACTCCCCACCGTGTCAGACATCCTTTTAACATAGGGAGGTTGATGATATAATTGAGTGGTTTCTTGAAATAGAATAGTTGGAACTCGTGGTGTTTTAGGTAGTCCCTTGGTTTATGGACAATAACCATTAATTTCAGGCCTCTATTCTTGATATCTAAAAAATGAATCTCAATGTTGATCATGGTTTGACTAAGATAAAAAATTTCATTTTCATTCCCATCATCATTATTTTTCACAATTAAGTCTCATATTGATCTCATTAGGTCTATCACATAGATTATAAGTGTATGTCCTTCAATACGTGGCATAAATATTGGTATAATCAAGAGGTATTTCTTGAGGGTTTCATATGATTTATGGAAGTCACCATTCCATTGATATGTGACCCCCATCTTAGAAGTCTAGTTAAGGGAAGACACTTTCGTACAAGATTATCTATAAAGATCCTGATAAGGGACATGTTTCCTAGAATTCATCTCATCTCTTTAATGTTTCGAGGTACTGACATGATAAGGATAACGTTTTTTTATAGAGTCATATTCTATGACATGATGGTGTAAATGATGCTAAGAAAATTCTATAAGGTTACCCTAAAAGAACATTTAAGGGGTTTATATTCTCTTTATGATTTCTTAGCTTGATAAAGATGGTCTCTAGTTCTGTCAAGTGTAAATAATTTTTGGTTTATTTGACCACCAGATCATCAACATAAAATTTGAAAAACTTTTATTGTAGTGGTTTGAATATGTGATGCATGGAATGATGGTATGTGAAACATCATTCTTCAAACAAATGGGAATTAATTGATAACATAATAATATCTAGTGGGATATGAAGATGGTGTCTTAATTTTCTTATAGGGACATCCAAATTTCATTGTAACCTGAATATACCTTCATAAAAGAGTGGTCTTCATAACTATTTTTTGTTTCAATCATTAGTTTTGTTTTTAGAATAGGGAATTTATCATTCAAAAAATTTCCGTTGAGATCTCTGAAGTCAATTAAAACTTTGATTATCCCATTTTTATTCCTTACTGAAATGATATTATCTAGCCATTTTGGATATTGTACCTCTCCGATGAAGTAGATATTAATGATTTTATCTATCTCAGCCTAAATTTGGAAAGTGTGAGTGGGTTATTTTCTTCTGGAATCCTCCATGTATCACCAATGGACTTATAGTAAACTCACGTGATCAGTGGCCAACTTGGGGTCAACGCCTAGAGACTCTATGTTGTTCCCAGAAAAAACATCTCAATTATTATTTATGAAATAATTATACACATCCTATTATTTAGGATTCATGGTCGCACTAATTAATTTGGTTCATGGATCTTTTTTGTTCCCATATTAATTATCTCTTTGTGATCATCAATAGTGGTAGATACACCTTCCTCAAATGACGGAGGGGAATCACTGATGTCTTCCACTTCTTCATCTTCTTCATTCATTAAATAATTATTTTTATACTAGGAAATAGTTGATGAAATAAGTTCCTAAAAGGGAGAAGAGGACTCTTCATTTGGAAATCTGAAAACTAAAGCAACCATTTCAAGCTTGCTTTCTATTATGATGACTCTTTGGAGCTCTAAATGGGAAATGAGGGATAGAGAATGATCCTTTTCATTTCATCATTTTTTCATGAAAATTTATTCCATCCTAGCTAATGAAACTAGGATTTTTGGGAGATTCAGGGGAAGGAATAAAGATATTTTTTATCCAGACTCTCAGTATTTCTTGGAGAGTTGACATATTCCCCAATGCTATAGGGATGAGATTCCACGATTGATATAATAGGAATCATTGGGTGTAATATAAAACTTGAACACACCTCTTAAACATGGTTGATGGGGAGAAAATACTCCACACTTGGCTATTTTAAAGGGTTAGGTGGGATCATCTCCAAAACATTTGGGGCATTTATGCTAGTGACATCATCAACAATGGGAATTTTACCTTCTTGATTATAGAATCATGCATCAATGTAATGTGATTCAGAGGATTTGAATGGGGATTTGTAACAATGAAATGACACAATTTTTTCATTGACACAACATGTAAGGAATTGGTGGTATGATGAAGTTATAGCTATATGTTGATGGGGCCAAGTTCTTCCCAGCAGAACATTTCAGTCTGTATCCTATCCAAAAACCATAAATACTGGGTTAGACCCAAGATCCTCTAACTGAGTTCTGAGTTTTATTTCTCTGAGAGGTTTTTCATCATTCATTTCAATACCATGTAACATTATGTTATATGGCTACAATTTAGATTAATTGAAACTAAGTTGAAGATTTTTTTGGATTAGGATGAGGTTCACTCATGAGTTTTTTTTCAATAAAGGCTTTTTAGATATCAATTCAATTTATCCTACCATATATATACAAGGGTCTGACATGGATATCTATGATGGAGTCCTCAACCTTGTATACAAAAGAGATTATCATGTTGAATTTTTTTGGATAAGTCTCTAAATGATACACTTTATAAGAGACAATCATGTCTTCAAATTCTTCAGGGCTCAATAAGACCTCAATAATATCTTCTCGGATGTATTTTGATAGAATTATGGAATCCAAGATTGAAAACATCACTGTAACCACGAATAATTTATTAAAAACATAAAATTTCAAGGCTAAATTTATACCCTTAACAACATGGATGTTTTCCGTCATAGGTTTTTTGGGAGTTGATGTTCCTGATGTAGTTGGATCAACCATTGCAACAAGAGTTGAAGGTGCTTCTGCTCTTGGTGAATGGGTCGACCAGGTCTTCCTACATGATGAGGTTGGTTATGAGGTGGTATATTCTCTAATTGATCTTCTAGCATGATCATGTTATGGAATTCCATGTTATGTTTGAAAATACTTCCTTACTTCTTTTTTCATGCTAGAGATCTCTCTCATGAGTTTCTACAGTATAATCCATTCCAGTAGTTGTGTTGTTGAAGTAGTGACTCCTGGAACGACCGCATCCTCCTCTATACCCTAGACTCTGATGGCCTCTTCCCCAGTTCCACAATCACGTGTAGGGAACTCAGGTTCATAGTCATGCTCTACATCTATAAAGGTATCCATTAAGTGAATAAAATTAATGGATCCTAAGATCAACTTATCAACTAATAGAGATTCCTTATAGTGGGTTAACCCTTATTATTCCATTTAGTGAGGTGGTGCTCAATATTTCAAGACCATCATTATGAAGTTTTGTAAGGACAAGGTTAACATATTATTTAGAAAATTTTCACCTTCTTCTGTTTTCCTCTTAACCTTCTAGACATATCACTTTTTTGAGTACTGGCTTTCATAGGGCTGATATGTCGATGAAGTTGGTTGTGTTGTAGTGTAAATAGACTGAGGCACATTCAACTAATGATATTGTTCTTAGATGATACCATGAGTTTGGTTTATAATAATTACAACCATCCAATCACTAAAAATATGCATACCCCTATTGTTAACATCCAATAATTCATTCTCTTCTTCCAGCTCTATGTCAAAGACACATGTTACTTTGGCCAAAAAAAAATTCAGGTCCACTTTTTTGGAGTCTAATTTTTTTTTCAGGATATATTTAAAAATGAAAACCTATTTGGTGTTTTTTCCTAGTGATTGATGGAATGGGAAACAAATCAAAGTATATTTTATGGGATTCTTGGGATTTGGTATATTTATCACATTGTTTTCAAATAACGATATGAATTATTCAAGGATATAGTCATTTCAAAAACAATAGATATTATTTTTCATATCCTCAAAAAAAATTCACCTTTGATTTATCTAATAATCCTAATGAGGTGGGAGTTCTTGTTGATGCTTTGAAGGTGGAGCCGCAAGATATGGTGTAGGATTTTAATAGAGAGTGGGTATAGGGGCTTGCTTAAGTGTAAATGTAGATTCCTATACTCTCCCTGCTCACTTCCCTTGAGTTGATGGAATTACTCGGGATTTGGAATTGGTCTATGAAATGGAGTCTTCCATCCTTTGAGAAATTGTAGCAAGGCCCTGAAACCCTCTTATATATTTCATAAGGATAAGTTTTCTGTGCAACTAATTGTGAAGACTCTATATATAGATGGAAAAAACTCTTCTTGAGGGCGTGGTGTGTTCAAGAAGTATGTCAATCCTTTACAGTGAGCAATGTAATATGAGACTCTATCATTTTAATCATTCTTATAGTTAAAGAGGTTGAAGACTATTTTCTTCTATGTAGTTGAGCTGACCTTGAAGAGAAACTTTTGATGGAGGTCTTCACACCCTGTAATTAACTAAGCATACAATATTTTATGCACACAAAGGTTATTCCTTTCAATGACTGCACAAATATCATGAGTTATACCACCTCATGTTGTTCAACGGTCCCCATAATGAGATCACAATGAGAGATGAAATGTATCAAATGCTACTTTGGGTCTCTCAAACCATTGAAAATGGGAAATGATGGATTCCTAAAGATTGGTGGGGAGTAGTTGGATATACACATTTGGGTTAAGGATTATTTTTTGAATGTATTATTACACATCATTCCTTCATAGATTCCAATCGATCCATTAGTGAATCAATAGTGTTATTATGAATTAGAGGAATATTTGGATGAGATGAATCCTAAATAAGGGTGGTGGCTGGAACCTGAACAGACATGGTTCCTGGATCCTGAATAGGTGTGCTAGTTGGTAGGCCATAGGTATTGGCACTACTAGAATCACTCATGGTTAAACTATAGGGGAAGCCCTATGAGGATGTGTTTGACCCTATTCTGTTTATGCACCTAATAGAGATAATTCTCGATCTACTACTATGGGATCCAAGTATTTTCGTGGTTGGTATCTCATGTTGAGAGAATACTCTATATCTTATTTATTTTCTATGGAAAACCCTCTTTGTTGAGGTGTTCCATGTGGAAGTGTGAGTTGAGGATCTTCTTGGATAACATATCTAGCATGAAGCCTGCCTCAGAGTAATTCATCATTGAGTCTTCTCAATTATTTCATCTATTCTTCTTTTTGAACAAATATTTATTCATGTGAAAGGGCATTAACCTCCCCAGGAGGTAGGTGAGACATGAATTAACCCTTACACTTTTCCCTGTTTGATTATTTTTAGTGAGTAAATACGGATTCTCTGAGGGAATTCCCAAATTTAGGGCAAGACTATGGTTTTTGGTAAGTACACATACTTTAATTATTTTGGTGTAGACCACATTATAAACTAAAACATTTTATTGTAACTTTTCTAAATTAGCCTCATGTTCTATAGAATCTATTAGGGAGGCAATGAAGAATTAACTAATGAAAAATGTATTTCTAGAATTCTTTCAGTTTCTTTATGAGATTGTATTTTTTTGTGCCCTCCACATGGATTTTTACTCCCATTTTCCAATTAATTAATATATTATTAGAGGATAGTAATTTTAAGGGAATATCCAGATACTTTGGTCATGAATGTCCCAAGTGAAGGTATCAGATTGCATAATGGGATAAACAAGAAGGATCTATTTTTTGGAATTTTCCCTATTCAAGAGAAGACTTATTCCCACTATGGAAGGGATTATTGAGGAGAAAAAGTTTATTACCTTGTGGTCTAGGGTTGTTTATGTTCCACATTCACAAACCTCCAGGCCTAGTGTTCTGATCTCAAAGTCTGGATTAAAAAATACTTTATCCCTATGGGCTTGGGTCACTCTTTAATTATCATACATGAAAACATCATTGATATCCTTCTGATTCTATGTAGTTTTATTCAAACATCGGTTCGATACATTATTCATCACACACATAAATTAGCCACTTCGGAATACCATTTCACTATTTTAGAAATTTTCATTATTTAAATAACTATTTTCCCTAAATAGGTGGATTTCTCAATATTCTCATATGCATGATGCGAAAGTATCTCAATAGCCTACTCCCTTATGGTCTTATGTCTGTGAGAGTGGGTCATAGATGTTATTTTTTGATCATGTCTTCAGTTATGAATATATTTCATTTTCTTTATATGGAAAATAGCTATATCATTGCACGCTACAACATTTGGAGGGTTTTTTTGGTTATGGAGTGTTGTAAAATGTAACACTCATTGTGAAAACCATCCCCTGATATGAACACCAGGTGGGGTATTGGAAATAAGCTACAAAAAAATCATTAATGTGGAAAGGAATTCATGTTAAAGAGATCATTAGAATTTATCATTCTTTTATATTATGAATTTAGAAGATATCCTTAGTAAATTTTTTGTTTAAACCCTTTTGTTATATTTACACGAATTTGATACTCATCATTGGGTAATAATTTTTCTTTCAAGAGACAAAGAGTTTTACATATATTAAGGAACATGTTAAGCACTCAATCATCCGAGAATGCCTCTAGAATACAATATTAAGGGGTGGATAAAGGTCATAACATGACTGATATGTCATATTTATCTATTTGTTTCCAAATGTTTAGAATATCTTCTTAGTATTCCACATGAGGTTCCTTCACTTGTTCCAACCAGAGTGGATGTTTTCCTACCACTTTATTATAACCTATAAGATGGGTGGGGACTTACTCTGTCACACTGGAAGGTTGGTGACCTAAGGGTGGTTTAGATAATCCTCATCTCTTTGGGCTATCATCTAGTTGATAAATCATTTCACATGGCAACAACAAGGCATCAGACATGACAGAACCTGTTTTCATAAGTTCATTACAATGTAAGGGATTTATTGTAACAATATTTAAAATTAGATAATTCTCTTAACAACGTGAAATACTTATATGGAAAGAACTTTTACTATGAATACCATCATGGGGAGGCCAACCATGGTGGATTACAAAAAGGAGAAGAACCACTTAATCTTTATTATTCTAGCTATAAAGATAGTTTTCATGACTGTCACTTGGAGATGGGATCTTGAGATCGGTCAGATTGTGGTCATTAATCAAGCCTTCATGGTGAATGGTCCAAAGAGGACCTTTAAAATTAATGCTACTAATCCTTCAATTTGGAATTGGGAGAGTATAATATTGAACTAACACAGATAATTGTCTATTTTATTCTATAACTCATGCATTATGTAAATTTTGATCATAGATATGCTTTAACTTTTCCAATCCTTTTTTATGAGGCTTCTTCATGGATTTCTTCTTATGAGTGAATAGGTACACATTCTGGGGGAATTGGTCTTCATGGATAGGTGTTTTTTCCTTCCCTGGAGTGGTCATTAGGAGATGATGATGATTTCTTGATAGAATAGTTGTATGTGCCAGATCATGTTGTTCATATAATATGGGGAAGTTTTCCCCATGACCCTCATAGATGGGAGAATAGTTGTGTTTATACTGTATAGTGACATCCTGATAAACTGCCCCATTTGTAGGGATAGGGATTTTTTCACTCATCATGAAACAATATCATCACATTTATGATGTCTAAGAAGTTATTTAAGATTTGGGTAGGGATTTACATTTCCCCTTTCACCATTTCCAAGATATGCTCGGTGACTTGACCAGTCAGAATGGGAATATATTCACATTTCATATCATGAATAGTTGTATGTACATGCTCTAAACCTCCTTTATCTACAAGTGGATACTGATTGTGCTCCTCGATGGGGGAAGAGAGTTAATTCTACCCCCTTATCATCATCGGGTCTTTCTTATTGACATTTATGTGTTCTGCTAGATGAAACTACAAGAATGCGTGATTAATTTGGGAATATGTGGGTTCCTTCTTGTGGTTTTCTATGAGACATGACTGGGGATCTTCCTAGAGTGTTGTTAGATGATTTTGATGTCAGTATTAATTATTTATGGAAATTTTTTTTCTTACTCACATTTTTCTATAGTATTTGAATGATGGGATTCCTCAAATGTCGCTAAGTGAATCATCTAGAAGGATTAATTAAGGCGGGAGAGCTTATATTCACCCTCAAAATTTTCAAAAAAATTGGGTTAGTTAGATTCTCTAGAGAGGTAATAGGTGTGACCCTACTCCCATGGTCTCTTCCCCTGGTGGTACATCTTGCATGCCTGGGTCTGAATGATCTGGTCTAGATGGCTGAGGATGGCACCCTCATCGTGTTGATTGTTCACTACCACAAAACATTGGCAGTGAAAACTATTGTTAAGATCACTTGATAAGGAACATAGTTTCTTATATATAAGACCATATCAAGGAACTTGATTCACATCCCTAAGGTATGAGAGGGACTTATTATTATATTCTGATGATGATCTCCCAAAATGGTTGAAGATGGTGGTCAGTGTCATCTGCATCAGGACCACCAGTCATCACTGGATAGACAATTGATGGGGTTTGGAGAGTATAGGTAATACTAGGTGGCCTCCAGGGTTATTATTATATCATTCTAATGGTAATCCAGGAAAAAAAGTTTTCTAACCATCATTGAAGATGTTTAGTTGGTGAGGGTGTCCTTTTCGTGGATGAAAACCCAGTGTGAACAGTAGTCAAGGAATGCATTCACGAAAGCTATAAGGATTACATTTGATTAAAGGGTGTTATAAAAGTAATTTCCTAAATATAGTAAAAAATAATAAAACTACATTATAGAAAAATTTATATTGAATAAACACATGCATGAATTATTATCTTTTATCTCCCTCTTCTGTCAAGTTAAATAGTTTTGAAAAATCAATGAAATTATCATCTTAATTAAGGATTCATGTCATGTTCAACATTTTTTGTTTCCCAAAAAAATGCAACTCTATGACTGTTTATTTAAGTGGTTCAAGTTTTATGAAATCATTCATGTCTTGATCATTATTTCCAAATAGTTTTCAATAGGTCTTTTGGTGGAATCGGAAACACCCAATGGTTTATTATCTATAGGTACATGCTTCAAAAAAGTAGGATCTCATTGGGGAATTCAGACAATGATGCTTAATAACTCACATTGGTCAAGGGGATTCTAGTTCAGGCTCATCAAACACTTTTTGGAGAATGTTTTTCTACTACAATACTCTCTTATATATTTTAGATGTGTTCATGATTCCTTTGATAATTCCCAAGTATGATGTGTGACACCTTTAAATTAACAATCAATTGTTATCATGTATAGATCTTAGAACCATATATATATGTATCTGAGGTTATTTATCAATGGAGATATCTATATGTATATAAGTATCTCCATCAACAGTATCCTCTTATGTACAAATTAGAGAATCATTGGTTGTTGTTATGATGATGCTTGTTTTCTAGCCACACAATGGGGGGTTGTAGAGTGTATCATCATCCATGGAGATAGTAATTGTCTATATGTAGGTATTAGACCCCTCCATGGGCTTCCTATGTATCATTGTGTAATGAATCAAACCACATGTAGTTCAGTTCCACTTAATAGGACACATCATACCATTTAAGGTTATGTGATAAGGAAAAAAACATGTGATTTAATGTAATGAAGTTTGGATGACTAGGAAGAATGTTTCTTCTATAATTTTGGTGTTGGGGTTATCCAAAGTGGAACAGGAAACATATAAGTGACATTGACTCCCATGTTTAATGAGACCCTTCCTAGAATTTTGTATAGAGAGAGTAGGTTTTATTCGGGGTGATTGGGTTTGGACCTCAGGGAGTCTTCCTAAATATCTCATTTGGATGGTAATATAAGTTCATGTAGTTCGGCCATGAGGACTCATGCCTATAGTGGACCTCTGAATGATTGTATCATGGGTTATTATGGCCCTTTGAAAGGATTATGTTGGGGATTAATCAATAATAGGATTCCTAATGAAAGGGGGTTAATGAGGGATGTCTCGACTCATGATGATTTGGAGTTTTTTTGCGGTCTATACCAATGGAGGAGGCCCATTAAGCATGGTCCTTAGGTAGGCACCCTACGTATCCCAATTATATAAGGAATGATTATAATTACCCATACATTACATACATCGTTATTACTTCATAATTTATGTACACTTATTACAACATATAACAAAACCATGAAAGGACCATATAGGTATAGTGTCTTTAGAAACTGGGAAACATAAACAACTGGTTCATAAAGCATCTACATTACCTCCAATTTATTTCATCATATCTAGAGTCCCTTTTGGCATATCCTACTTAATAACCTTATTCCTTTCCTGGGGAAAGAAAACATACAAATGGGTGATCTCAAATGCTTAATAAGGGTAAACAAAAGAAATATCAATCACATCATATTCATAAGAACATAACATTTCAGAAATCTTAACCTGCAAAAGATATCATAATTTCAATACATGGGATAAATAATAGTAGTGAAATGTAATCCCAATAATCATAACCTAAAACATAAAAACTTTTTCAAATACACACATAATCATAGATAATCATTTCTTAGTATTCAAGGCTCATTGCCAAGACAATCTTAGCGGATAAAGTCCATTTCTGAATCGAGTTCACTCCTTGTTTCAGTCCTGTTTCACTGAATTGGATTAACCTTCTATTCCAGCCATGTCTATATCATGAGATATAAATCTTTACCCAATGCATTGGAGGGAGATATAGGTCCCAACAATCTCATAATGAAACCATTCTTATGTGTGCCACAAAATCATAAATCATACATCATATCATAACCCATGTAATAAAAATGGGAATCTTAAACATCATGCCTTCATAACATAATCCATATAAGATAAAAGGACATCATAAAAATAATTCCATCATAACATAAACAAATCAATGTAATAATAGGGATAGAAACAGAACCCCAAATTATCTTAGATGGAAAATAATTTTGATAAAACGCTTGAACTCCATTCTTGAGGAAAATATCCTTTTTACTTCAAAAACATTTTACTTTATTAAAATGTCATATAATTTTAAACTAAAAAAAGTTGATTAAAAATAATGTTGAAAACTTGTAAAGGAAGATTCATGGAAATAATGTTCTAAAGTCCATTCAGGCTGTATAAGTTAAAAAACATTCTTCTCGTACTTTGGCTAGAAAAGTCAAAAAGTACCTCGTACTAGAAATGACAAAAGATTCATTTCATATCTTTTACTAAAAACTCACCAATGGGTAAAATTGGATTTAAAGAGTTGTAGGTGGATGGAAATAATATTACTTATTGAGGAAACATGGATTTGGATGATAAATATGCCCTAGTAAATTCGGAAGTATAAACAATCTCGGATAAAAATGAGATTGTGAGATTTTCCCTTACCTTAGGTGTGATTTGCTTCGTAAGTGTCCGAACCTCCTGTATAATGATTTAAATAATATCATTTAATTATTATAGAATCATAATCATTATTATGATATCATATATTGTCATATTCTTATCTTCTTATTAGTAATATTTCATTACTATTTGTTATTCGGGTGTTTATTACTTTTTGTTATTATGCGTGTTTTGTCAAATAAATTCGTATTCTTCTTTTTAGGTTATAGATAACCCATTTACAAAATGTTATTAGTGTAATATATATCATATTTATTCATTCAATTCATTTATATAATCATTATGAAATGAATATCATGTAGAACGAGTCACATCACATCGTGGAGATGGTATTCTGTACGTACGCACGAGCGATGATATCATTCCCATGATAGTGGAATTTTATTGGAGTGTATGTATACTATTTCAGAATAAATTTAACTTTAAAATAATCATATATAGTTATTATTTACACCATTATACCCATCCAAGTAAGGTGGTGGTGGAAAATAGATTACACCACGGCGTGGAGACGGTATTCCGTACGTACGCATGCGCGGTGATTTCGTTTTTCCATAGGATGGATAGATGGTGAAATAGGGTTGTTTAATACTTATAATAACATATCAGTATATGAGTGATACTGATGTTATTACTTCATAATGAAACAACTAAATAAGAAGAAGTATAAGAAGAAAAAAAGTTGAAAGAATCGGGAACAGACATTACCTCTTCATTGAAGCGCCTCTTCTTAACCTCCTTTTATGGCACTAAAAATGGTCTTTGAAGAAGACGAGGACCTCTAGGATATTTCTAGGGAAGTGGAGAAGAGAAATTTTCAGGGTTTTTCCGAGCTTGAAGGCTCAAAGTGGTGTGAGTAAGAGAGGGAGGAGGTGCCCTTTTATAAGGGAGGAGAGGGGCACCTTAGGAAAAACTAAAACTATTATTTTATTATATAGTCATATTCGGTTTTTAATAGCTCTAAACTGATTTATTTCGAAGCTGAGGTGGGGATGGGTTTAAATCCTCTAATCCAATAGAATTTAGAAAAGTTTATGTTTCTATTTTAACCTTATCATTTAGATTTAACTTTAAGTTAAATAATTTTACTTTTACCATGTCTTCTTGTTTTCTTACATTATAAGGTTAATAAACTTACTATAACAAGTCAAATGAACCCCAAGTTGTTTATTATTAATTTATATAACCTTATATAAGTCATTTGGCCGAACCTTAAATTTTAAATAATAAAATAACAATTAATGATATAATATTTGTTTTAAAAACTACTTTATGTCAATTTTGACACTATTTGGTAATTGATTTTTTTGAAAATCATAACAGAATGATTAGTTCAAAAAAAGTTAATTAAATAAATACTAACATGTCATATTATCCTATAAAATTAGTGGAATTCATAAAAAGTTTCAAATTGAATTTTTATTTGGGTATTTATAACATCAATTATGTCAATATTTCATTAATAAGATAATTACTACATCATCATTATGTCATAAATAAATTAAATTATTTCATGTCTAAAAATTATAACTAAAATACCATTATGTAGGAAATCGTTTTAGATTTCTAATGAAAATTTATAGTCGAATTTATCTTATGTATAACCCTATATTAACAAATATTTAGTTATTAAACTTTGATTTTAACTATTTTAACTATTCTTTAAATAAAATAATATAAAATGTCCTAATATAATCCAAGTGGGCCTAAATGGTCATATTTTATTCCTAATGTTGTTTTTGTTCGAATTAAACTTATCCAATAGAATTAGGAGATGTGTTAGTGTATTAATAATAACATTTTTACCCTTAATTACCCTATTTACTTTTAACCATGGTAAAAAAAAGTAAAACGTTACTATTCATAAAAAATTATTTTCATCTCATTAAACCACATTTTATTCCTTGATATTAACCGTGTCTCTCGGATTTTCGAAATTCCACTCACAGAAGCTGTAAAATTAAGTTTTATGTAAATATTCAAATTCTTTTAATAGGTGGGTAAAAGACGGTGAAAAGTTCAATAAAATTTTTATATATATAAATTTTTTATAAAATGACTCCAATGAATTACATTGAACTTATATAGGTATTATGTGTCAATTTAGACCTAAAATAAATAAATAATTATTTAAATAAAAAAGTCTGTTTTTAAATAGTAACCTAGTGTTTTCACTATTCATCAAAAATTGAATGTTTTCAAAAAAATACCAAAATTTCACCCTAGGATAATTTCGATACTCCGAATCCAAAAATGAAGTCTATTTTGAAAGATAAAATTTACAAAACTTCAAAAATTGGGTATTAATATTCATAATGACTAGTTTTAATAATATTTTGATAGCATAATGTTGTTTAGTGAAACTCGGTATTGTACAACGCAAGCTATCGAGGAAGGCCACAGTTGCATATAAAGAATGACAAGCTAGTGTTGTGTGTAGTGAAAGATTCCTTTGATGATGTATATAACATAAAAACAAAATATTTCTCATAAAAATCTTGGTTTTTACATTCTACCCCCCTTAAAATGAATTTCTTCCTCGAAATTCGTCACTTGGTAACAAACATATGAGGATACCTCTCCCTCATCATATCCTCAAGATCCCATGTATCTTCTTATAATTTGTGGTTTCTCCATAAAACATTCACCAAGAGAGTGGTCTTGTTCTATAGAACTTTTTCTCTACGATCCAGAATCTCTATCAATTGTTCTTCATAAGAAAGATTTTTCTCCAGCAGTACAACTTCTGAGTTGAGTACATGTGAAGGATCGGGTATGAAATTTATTAGGAGAGATACATGGAACACATCATTAACTTTAGATAGATTCGGTGGAAGTGCCAATTGGTAATCTACCCTCCCAACATTATCCAGTATTTCGAAAGGACAGATATACCTAGGGCTCAGCTTTCCCTTCTTTCCAAATCTCATTACTCTCTTCCAAGGAGATATTCGTAAGAACACTTTATCACCCACTTCAAACTCTAGGTCTTTTCTTCAATTATTGGAAAAACTTCTTTGTCGACTCTGAGCTACTCTAATGTGTTGTTGAATAGATCTGACCTTTTCTACCATCTCATCAACAAGATCAGGTCCTAATAGCTTTCTTTCTCCAACTTCATCCCAACAAGTTGGAGTTCGGCATTTCTTTCCATAGAGAGCTTCATAAGGAGCCATCTGAAAACTGGAGTGAAATCTATTATTACAAGAAAAATTCACCAAAGGTAGACGTTGATCCCAACCACCTTTGAAATCCATAGAGCAAGCTCTTAACATATCTTCTAGAGTTTGAATTGTTCTCTCAGACTGACCGTCTATCTGATGATGATAAGTAGTGCTGAAACTCAACTCTGTATCCAGTGTATGCTGAAGACTTTGCCGAAACATTTAGGTAAACCTCGGATACTGATAAGATATAATAGAAAGTGGTACTCCATGAAATCTTACCACTTCCTTTACATATATCCTGGCAATATGATCCAGAGAGAAATCCTCTATAATAGCAATGAAGTGTGCAGACTTTGTAAGACGATCAACTATGACTCAGATAGCATTATTACCTTTGGATGTTTTAGGAAGTCCAGTGAAAAAGTACATAGTGATGTTTTCCCATTTCCATTCGGGTATGGGTAATGGTTGTGACATCCCCTTAGACTTCTATCTCTCAGCTTTAACTTGCTGACAAACCAAGCATCGAGAGTCATATTCCGCAACATCTCTTTTCATGCCATCCCACCAGAAGTACTCTTTAAGGTCCCTATACATCTTCGTGCTTCCAGGATGAATAGAGAATGAAGAACTATGAGGATCATCCAGCAGCTACTTCTTTAATTCTGGGATGGGAGGAACACAAACCCGATTCTTGAACCTTATTATCCCATCACAATCAAGGTTGAATTTAGGAACATTTCTCACCTTCTTTTGTAAATCTGCATCTTCTTTCTGTGCCTCTTTAATCTTCGCATGTATAGATGGTTTAACATTAATTTGAGAAAGATAATATTTTTCACCTTCCATTAAAATTCCGAGATCCATCCTTTGTAAATCTATAAATATTTGATCTTTTTTTATCCTCATCATGGATAATATAGCATGGTCTGGTCGAATTAATGCATCTTCCACCTTGGTTTCTTTCCCAGGGTGATAATTAATTGAGTAGTCGTAATCCTTAATCAACTCAAACCATCTTCTTTGGCGCATATTCAGATTCTTTTGTGTGAAAATATACTTTAAACTTTTATGATCAGTATAAATATCACACCTTTCACCATAAAGATAATGCTTCCAAATCTTTAATGCAAAGATTACAGCAGCTAACTCCAAATCATGAGTTGGGTAATTTTGCTCAAGGATTTTCAACTATCGTGAGGCATAATCTATCACCATATCATTTTTCATGAGAACACACCACAATCCCTTCTTGGATGCATCACTATAGATCACAAACCTTTCTCCACTACAAGGCAGTGTGAGCACAGGTGCACTGGATAACTTTCTTTTTAACTCCTTGAAATTCTCTTCACATTCTTCCGTCCACACGAACTTAACTCCTTTTCGAGTCAACCTGGTGAGTGGATTATATAATCATGAAAAATCTTTTACAAAACGTCGATAATATCCATACAAACCAAGAAAACTTCATATCTCAGTTACTGTTGTTGGTCTCTACCATCATTCGATAACCTCTGTTTTTGCAAGATCCATAGATATCCCCACTTTTGATATTATGTGACCCAAAAATGAAAATTTTTGAAGCCAAAATTCACACTTGGTAAATTTGGAATAAATCTTCTCCTTTCTCAGGGTCTTCAATACAATTCTCAAGTGATCTTCATGTTCTTCCTGGCTCTTTAAATAGACAAGAATATCTTCTATAAAGACTACCACAAACTGATCAAGATAGTATCTAAAGACTCTATTCATCATATCCATGAAGATATCAGGGGCATTAGTAAGACCAAATGGCATCACTATAAATTCATAGTTTCCATACCTTGTAAGGAAAGCCATATTTGGTATATCCTCCCTTTTGACCCTTAATTGATGATACCCTGAATGAAGATCAATCTTGGAAAGGTATTGAGCTCCGCGTAGTTAGTCAAATAAGTCATCAATGCGTGGGATACGATATTTGTTCTTGATAGCGATCTTGTTAAGTTCTCGATAATCAATGCAGAGTCTCATTGATCCATCTTTCTTCTTAACAAACAGAACAGGTTCTCCCCAAGGTGATGCACTAGGGAGTATGAATCCCTTATCCAGATTCTTTTGGAGTTTCTTCTTCAATTCCTGGAACTCAATTGGGGCCATTCTATTAGGTGTCTTTGAAATAGGCAAAGCACCATGTACGAGTTCTATTGAAAACTCAACTTCACAATTTAGTGGAAGACCCGGAAATTCCTCCGGAAAGACATCATCAAACTCTCTTACAATGGGAATATTCTTAATCCTGGGTTTCTCTCCAACCATTTGACATAAATAACCTTCATTTAGTAGAATCAAGACCCATAAGATGGAAGAAATTTCCACTAGAAGGTTATGTTCATCCTTGCATCGATAGAAGATCATTGATTGATATGGAATATGAAATGTGACTTCCCTTCTTTGGAAATTTATAAGAGCTCCATATAAAAAAATCCAATCCATTCCATGAATCACATCAAATTACACTATATGAAGGATCACGAGATTTTCAGGAAGCACTTTCCCACAAACATCAATCGGAGAAGAATTATAAACTTTTGATGCGACTGTTGTGCCATTAGGGGGTGTCACAGCTAACTCAACATCTAATTGTTGAGGTAATACAGCAATACCCTTAGAAAATTCTTCATAAATAAAATAGTGTCCAGATCCATAATCTAATAAAACATTTTCTACTTTAGAGTGGATGGTAAGTGTACCTTTCACCACTTCGTTATCGTACTCCACATCGCTGATAGAAATCACATGTGACTTTCCCTTGTCTTTAGCCTTAAGAGTTTGTTGACATCAATAATTTTAAAAAACCCTTGGATTAGGGCATTGATTATCATAATTTCCCATTTACTTGTACATGTAACATTGAAGTGTAAGAGGTGCACCCTGTGTAGCCTTTTCTTTGTTCGCATCACTATACATCTTCTTCCTATCATTGCGGCATTCAAATGCCCGATGACCTTCTTTTCCACATTTTAAACATTTACTTGTCCCTTTAATACAACTCCCACTATGTTTCATTCCACACTTTGAGCATAAGGGAAAACTCATATTCTTTTCAGTGTGCTCTTTAGATTTTCCTTTGAATTCCATTTTACTCTTCTTATCAAAACCATATGAATTATGGGTTACTCCAATCTCCATATCAACCTTGAGAGCACATCGAACGATTTCCTTGTAGCGATTTAAGTCCCTTATGACTAACACCCTTCGAAGACTTGGTTTTAAGCCACTAAAGAATCGATCAATCTTACTCTCAGGTTGGATACTAATCCCAGAGGTGTACCTTGCAAGTCTTGTAAAATTTTCTTCGTAGGTACCAACAGATCCATCATCCTTTTGCTTCAGTTCAAGAAACTCCTTCTCCATCTTTGTTCGAAGAATACGAGGGAAGTACTTATTAAAAAATAAGTTCTTGAACTCGTCCCATTCCATGGATTCAATTTCATCCCTTTGCCTCGTATTCTTGATAAGATTCCACCATTGATCAACTTCACCTTCCAAACGATATACTACTAAAATGAATTTATCATGCTCAGAACATTGAAGAACTGAAGATATCTTTTCAGTGGTACTGATCCATTGTTCAGCCACTAATGGATCAATAGACCCACTGAATGAGGGTGGATGCTACCTCATGAAAGATTGAATAGAATGTTGCTCCTCCCTTTTCTCGTTTGGAAGTCCTGCATGATTCATAGCTTGAGAAAGTTGTGTGAGAACGGCTACAAGATTTTTCATTCCAGCTCCCATAACGTTTGGTTTCTCAGGGGGACAATCATTGCATTGCTTGTCGCATTCCACGTTAACATGGTTCCTTCAGGTTCCATCCATTGACTAAAACCAAGAAGAATAGTGTGAGAAACACTAATTATAATAGGAAAACCACATAATCAAGAATAAAATTTCACACTTAAGGTCTTATCATCGGTTATTCATGGCCATTTCTAAAACACTAAGATTGTGTTATACGCTTAGACTTATCCTTAGGGTTCTTACTAAGGCTTTCACATCCTAGTTTCCAAAGGTTCACTATACCTTTCCTCTGATACCAACTATAACGACACATACATTACATACATTGGTATTACATCATAATTGAAGCACACTTATTACAACATATAACAAAACCATGAAAGGACTGTATAGGTATAGTGTCTTTAGAAACTGGTAAACATAAAAAATTGGTTCATAAAGTATCTACATTGTCTCCCATTTATTTCATCATATCTAGAGTCCCTTTTGGCATATCCTACTTAAATACCTTCTTCCGGACCTGGGTAAAGAAAACATACAAAAGGGTGTGCTCAAATGCTCAGTAAGGGTAAACAAAAAAAATATCAATCACATCATATTCATAAGAACATAACATTTTGGAAATCTTAACCTGCAAAAGAGATCATAATTTCATAACATGGGATAAATCATAGTAGTGAAATGTAATCCCAATAATCATAACATAAAACATGAAACTTTGTGGCATACACACATAATCATAGAGAATCATTTCTTAGTAGTCAAGGCTCATTTCCAAGACTATCTTAGTGGACAAAGTCCATTTCTGAACCGAGTTCACTCCTCGTTTCAGTCTTGTTTCACTGAACTGGATTAACCTGCCATTCCAGCCATGTCTATCTCATTAGATATAAATCTTTACCCAATGCATTGGATGGAGATATAGGTCCCACCCATCTCATAATGAAACCATTCTTATGTGTGCCACAAAATCATAAATCATACATCATATCATAACCCATGTAATAAAAATGTGAATCTTAAACATCATGCCTTCATAACATAATCCATATAAGATAAAAGTACATCATAAAAATAATTCCATCATAATATAAACAAATCAATGTAATAATAGGGATAGAAACAGAACCCCATATTATCTTAGATGGAAAATAATTTTGATAAAACGCTTGAACTCCATTCTTGAGGAAAATATCCTTTTTACTTCAAAAACATTTTCCTTTGTTAAAATTTAATATAATTTTAAACTAAAAGTAGTTGATTAAAAATAATGTTGAAAAATTTTAAAGTAAGAATCATGGAAATAATTTTCTAAAATTCCATTTAGGCCATATAAGATAAAAAAACATTCTTCTCGTACTTTGGCTGGAAAAGTCAAAAAGTACCTCGTACTAAAAATGACAAAAGATTCATTTCATATATTTTACTAAAAACTCACCAATGGGTAAAATTGGATTTAAAAAATTGTAGGTGGATGGAAATAATATTACTTATTGAGGAAATATGTATGTGGATGATAAATATTCCCCAGTAAATTCGGAAGTATAAACAATCTCGGATAAAAATGAGATTGTGAAATTTTCCCTTACTTTAGGTCTGATTTGCTTCGTAAGTGTCCAAACCTCCTGTATAATTATTTTAATGATGTCACTGACTTATTCCAGAATCATAATAATTTTTATGATATCATATATGGACATATTCTTAGCTTCTTATTAGTAATATTTCATTGCTACTTGTTATTCGGGTGTTTATTAATTTTTGATCTTATGCGTGTTTTGTCGAATAAATTCATATTATTATTTTTAGGTTATAGATACCTCATTTACATAATGGTATTAGAGTAATATATATCATATTTATTCATTAAATTCATTTATATAATCATTATTCAATGAAGATCATGTAGAACGAGACGCACCACATTGTGGAGACGGTATTTCGTACGTACGCACGAGCGATGATATCGTTCACATGATCGTGAAATCGTATTGGGGTGTATGTATACTATTTCAGAATCAATATAACTTTAAAATAATCATATATAGTTATTATTTACACCATTATACCCATCCAAGTAAGGTAGGGGTAGAAAATAGATTACACCACGGCGTGGAGACGGTATTCCGTACGTACGCACGCGCAATGATTTTGTTTTTCCGTAGGATGGATAGATGGTGAAATAGGGTTGTTTCATACTTATAATAACATATCACTATATGAATGATATGGATGTTATTACTTCATAATTAAACAACTAAGGAAGAATTAGTAGAAGAGTAAATAAAGTTGAAAGAATCGGTAACGGACATTACTTCTTCTTTGAAGCGCCTCTTCTTAACCTCCTCTTAGGGCACTAAAAATAGTCTTTAAAGAAGACCAGGACCTCTAAGATGTTTCTAGGGAAGTGGAAAAGCTAAATGGGCAGGTTTTGGTCAAGCTTGAAGGCTCAAAGTGTGTGAAGAAGATAGTGGGGAGGTGCCCTTTTATAAGGGAGGAGAGGGGCACCTTAGGAAAAACTAAAAATATTATTTTATTATAAAGTCATATTAGGTTTTTAATAGCTCCAAATTGATTTATTTAGAATATAAGGTGGGTATGGGTCGAAATACACTCATATAATAGAGTTTAGACAAGTTTAGGTTTCTATTTTAACCTTATCATTTAGATTTAACTTTAAGTTAAATAATTTTACTTTTACTGTGTCTTCTTGTTTTCTTACACTATAAGGTTAATAAAATTACTATAACAATCAAAAAGAACCCCAAGTTGTTTATTATTAATATATATAACCTTATCTAAGTCATTTGGCTGAACCTTAGATTTTTAGGAATAAAATAACCATTAATGATATAATTTTTTTTTAAAACTATTTTATGTCAATTTTGACACTATTTGGTAATTGATTTTTGTGAAAATCATAATAGAATGATTAGTTCTAAAAAAGTTAATTAAATAAATACTAAAATGTCATATTAATCTAGGAAATTAGTGTAATTCCTAAAAAGTCTCAAATTACATTTATTTGGGTATTTATAACATCAATTATGTCAATATTTCATTAATAAGATAATTACTGCGTCATCATTGTGTCATAAATAAATTAAATTATTTATTGTCTAAAAATTATAAATAAAATACCATTATGTAAGAAATATTTTTATATTTATAATTAATATTTATAGTCTAATTTATCTTATGTATAACCCTATATTAAAAAAAATTAGTTATTAAACTTTGATTTTAACTATTTTAACTATTCTTTAAATAAAATAATATAAAATGTCCTAATCTAATAAAAGTGGGAATAAATGGTCATATTTTATTCCTAATGTTGTTTTTGTTTGAATTAGACTTATCCAATAGAATTAGGACATTTTTTAGTGTAATAATAATATCATTTCTACCCTTAATTACCCTATTTACTTTTAACAGCGGTAAAAAAAGTAAAAAATTACTATTCACCAAAAAATACTTTCATCACATTGAACCAAATTTTAGTCCTTGATATTAACCATGTCTCTCGGATTTTCGAAATTCCTCTCACAGAAGCGGTAAAATTAAGTTTTATATAAATTTTCAAATACTCCTAAGAGGTGGGTAAAAGACGGTGAAAAGTTCAATAAAATTTTTATATATCTAAAATTATTATAAAATGACTCCAATTAATTACATTTAACTTATATAGGTATTATGTATCAATTTTGACCTAAAATTAATAAATAATTATTTAAATAAAAAGTCAGTTTTTAAATAGTAACCTAGTGTTTTCACTATTAATCAAAAATTGAAAGTTTTCAGAAAAATACCAAAATTTTACCCTAGGATAATTTTGATACTCTGAATCCAAAAATGAAGTCCATTTTGAAAGATAAAATTTACAAAATTTCAAAAAGTGGGTATTACTATTCATAATGGCTAGTTTTAATAATATTTTAATAGCATATAGTTGTTTAGTGAAACTCGGTATTGCGTACAACGCAAACTATCGAGGAAGGCCACAGTTGCGTATAAAGAAAGCCAAGCTAGTGTTTTGTGTAGTGAAAGATTCCTTTGATGAGGTATATAAAATAAAAACAAAATATTTCTCATAAAAATCTTGGTTGTTACAATGAGAGTTCGCATAGATAAATTAAAAAGATGGTCGCACACTATGTTTTTCTTGATGAAATGGGGTTATGATTGGGGATTAATTCTTAGGGGGATTCCCATAGGTTGGGTGAGTGATTACATAAAAGGATAATACACTTGATTGGTTTGGTCTTACACTTGGAATGAGGCCCATTGACTAGTATATTTGGGGTTTTATCCTCATGAGTATTCTCATTAGTTATTTTGGGATCATGCGGATGTCATGACCACCATAAAACTCTAATACCTCATTATTCATGATCAGTGTAAGAAAAATGTAAATGAGAGATCCAGAAAAACACACGATTTTCTTTTCCTTAGGGATGGATACATGGGCTTGAGGAATTACATCGAGGGAGAACTCTAATAGAAGGTAAGGGAAATATTCATATCATGATTCTCTAACAAACATGCATCTGAAATTGTGGATTTTGTGATCATGGATATCCCATAATCCCACAAACCATGATGATTCATTCATAAACATGAGAAACAAGGGGACACAAATGTTTTGAAAAACCACACCTCTTTTCCACAACTAGTGGAAGAGGTTGAGGTTACATGAGAGAGATAGGGGAGGAATCTAGAGCACATACCCTCTCTGACCCAATAGCAAAGGGTAGAAGGAGGATTAAGAGTGAAAATTCCTTTAATAAAGTCTAGGGGACTACACTGTGAGGGATTCCCAAAAATATTTTCTACAGTGGGATATGAGGAACTCATTATGTGTTGAATTGAAAAGCAAGTTTAATCCTCATCCACCCCACCCCCCATCGAGAAACAAGAGACTCTAGGTCTTAGAGATGATAAAAGTAGATTATGTTCATAACCTCTGTTCCTAAGACAGAGGACTCCTTAACACCATCCCTGGGTTCAGGTTCCTCATGAAAAAAAATGAAAACCCACATTCCTCCTAAGGACCCAAATGTTTGATAGGAAAAGTGTGGGAAACCTCTGACTGGAGGAATGAATATCAAAATGGGAGACACACATGTGTTCCCTTTTTCATGATATTTCATGTTAGGAGGCTTTAGTGGAGGTTTCAACTTTTTCACTCTCAAAAAAGGGAAGCAGATGATGAAAGGCCCCTCCATGGGTGGCTTAGAAGTGGGTATGTTCATATGCTCACATAGGGTATAGGCTAGGGAGATCATTGGGATGCTCGTGTAGGTTAGACTAGGTGATCTAAAGGAGGATCATGTAAGAATATTTAGAAATGTGATAGTACATTGGGTGATAGACCAGATGGAAATCTAAACTTGGGTGAGACCCCTCTCAATCCATCAAGGGTCACCACATGTGTTCCCAGAAGTGGATTATGAAGATACCGGGTTAAGGATGGGGACCTCATGCAAGGTTTCATATACTATGATGGATCGAGTTCCTAACACATTTTTATTTATTTTAATCCATGGGAGGAATTTAGTTTCACTATCCCCATTTAATTTCTTCTTATTCAGGTTTTATAGGAGTACCTATAAGGTTTCATAGGGCTTTGGTGGAGGACTAGAGTGATTTGAGCATCGAGAGGCATGAATGATATTTTTTCTCATAAGAATGAAGACCCAAGGGTCCTATTTATTGTAAAATACGTGATCTTTGGTGAAGGGGTCATCTCCCTAAGGGTTTTTTCATAGGTATGTTTCATATGATCATGCTCAGACCATTCGTGTGGGCTTATGGGTAGGTACACTGAGTAATGATGCAACTTTGGGGAACCTAGGAAAATGAACTTTGGAGGAATTTGTGATCCATGGCCTTCTTAGTTTCTCTTCTCTACTTCTTCCTAATGTATTTTCTTTTTTTATACTTTTTATTCATGTAGAAAAATGGATCATCAACATCATTTTTCAATAAAAAAATATTATTTTTCAATATTCATTAAAAAAATCATTTCAAAAATTGTCAAATATTAACTATAAGATAATTTTTGACCTGATGATTACAAAATAAAATTTTAATTTTTAAAATAAAATTTATAATGGTGTTAAAAATTATTTTTTTATTGGGGAAATACACAATAAAATAACTTTTTTTAAGTATAATATTTTTTAGAAAAAACATTTTATCATTCTAATGATTTTGATTTTGATATATAACTAATTAGTAAAAATGAATTTATTTTATATATGTGTGTACCATATAATTTTCATTTTTTTTTATAATCATACTACCCAATTTAATTTCTAGGTTATAATGATATATATAGTTCATTTAGAATCAGGTTTCAATGCACCACAAGAAATAAAAGATATTAAATATAATAAAATATAGTTCATGGTTAATTTATCATTTTTTATTCATGACACATAATATATCACACACAAATTTCTTATGTTAAAATTTTAGGCTGATACATTCTCCCCATATTCAATAAATTTCATCCTTATAATTTGAACTTCTACTCATAATTGAAGGGATTGTTATCTAAAAATACCTTTACTAAAAACCCAAATAGTAAAAATGTTAAAAAAAATAATTTTATTAAGAGTTAAAATAACATTATAATGACATATAGAATAGAATATAACTATGTTTCAAATTAAGAAAAAAATCAGGGAACAAAAAAATGAAGGAAAACCATAAATAATTATGGAGAGTAAAAGAGATCATTGATCACAAGGAACTGAATGATGAAAAGAATGTTTAAAACCATATTTCCATAAATCTATGGTGTATATAAAGTTAATATTATTTCATTATTATTTATATATCATTTTTCTATTTTTGATGGATTATTTTACTTTCATGATAGTGAACACTTTAAAATATAATTTCTTGATATCTTTATAATTCATAAGCCCAATTTCATCATTTGGTAGTGCTATGGTCTATTTACACATCATTTCTTACTCGATGAAATGAATATCTAGGAGAAATTTTTTATTCTATTACCAATAAAAATAACTTTTAATGGATCATTAGACCCATAAAATATTAACAAGTATTTCCTCCAATCTCGAGATATTTTTTCAAACAAAAATGGTTAAAAAACTTCTGATAATATATCAATCTATAAAACCTCAAATGTAAAAAATGTTTAATTTATTACATTTCATAAATATTTATTCATAAGACTCCTACGAAATATGTCTAACCAAATAAAATTCCCAGAAAATACACATGTAAGGTCACTAAATATCCAAAATAAAATTAACAATTGACTCCCCGAATAAAAAAAATATCTCTTAAGGTTAAATACCAAATATATGAATATATTGATCAGTATAAATCTATAATGAAAAAAAATCATACTTTCATAAAAAAATATATACTTTTATTATTTAAATAAAATATCAGTTTATTGAATATATTTAGTAATTAAAAAAATATAGTCAAATCTATCAAATCACTAACAAATTTCAAGGTTACCAACAATATTCCATGAACACAAAATTATTATCATATAAATATTGGTAATATTTTAAGGGTTATATTTCCCTAATCTTGTGTTTTTTAAAAAGATCAACTAGACACTACATCACTTTGGTTGGTAATCAGTGCATTTCATCATATGATTTCTATTAAATAAATGATAAATTACTACATTATAATCGTCGTACATTTCATGATTCCTATAAAGAGATCATAATTCGTGAATCCAAATACCTGAGCTCATTAATCATTACACTTCAGTTGTAATAGTAGAATGATCTTTACCTTAATCCCATATGTTATTATAAGGTAAATGTCCTTGATTATTTTTGAAGTCATTTTTATATTTCCACATATCTGTAAAGATGAAACAACGAATGGAAAGAAATGTAATTTAAATCCATTATTATATACTTTCTTGAGAGGAAGTGATGGAAAATGAAATATATAGGTTCGGGAGGTGGTATTCATCCATACATGTGATCAATTGTTCCATTACCCATTTTATAGAAGATGGTATGAATATTGGTTTTCAAATCAAAACAATAACATCTATGTATATGGTGGAAATTTATTTTTTTTAATTTTTAAATTATAATATTTTCATTAAGGTGGTAATATAATAAGTGAAAAATAAATATCACAGTGATGAAGAATATATTAATATAGAAAACAATCTTCTGGACCTTTTATTGAGGAACTTAGGATTTGAATTTTGTGAATTGAATAATTTTTAGATAAGGGCTCCCATAGATTAATCCTTTAATAAATGATAAATATATATTTTTAGGTATAATTAATTTATGGGGTAGAATGTAACAATCTAAGATTTTGGATCCATAAAAATAGAAACTATGTTCTATATCTTATTCAATAACCTACTCTAAAAGTAAAAAAACAGTTACATATTATGAAGAAAATATTAATAAATCTATAATAAACAATATTATTATAACCCATTAACCTTTATTTTAATTAAAAGGTTTATATCAATTTGAGTTAATATTTAAGTTGTTTTTTCAAATAAAAAATTATTTTCATTATATTATAAATTATAATTTTAAAATATAAACATCCAATTTTTATAATTTAAATTTTATATTTTAAATTTTATTTTTAAATTCATCACAAAAAATAGATTATTATGTATTTTTACTATTTTTCTAGAATAACTGTTTTGTAGTGAAAGTTAATAAATTTGAGAACACTATGACACATATATATGATGTATAAATTTTTTAAACCTTATAGATATAAAAAAATTTACCACAATTTTTAATAATGAAATTTAAAATATGATGTTGAATTTAAAACCCCATTCTCATAATTTTGGAAATTTATGTAGCATTTTAATGAAAACTATTTTGTCTATTTTTTAATTAATTATTATATTAAGAAATGAAATTTTTTATGTATATTATTTTATAAGTTATTTTTGATTGAATGTAATTGTTTTTATTTCATTTAAAATAATGTCAATGATGATTATATCCTAACCATAAATCATTTTTCATAAAAAAACTCTTTTTCAAAAACTAGGTTTTTAATTGATTCATAGGGTAACATTAAGATAAATTTCCAACACATAGATCATTAGTTATATTATATAATTCAAATATTTGAGATAATAATGTCTGAACAATTTAATATGGAAACTTTCTTTTTTCAGTATAAAATATTGATTGTTTGGAATAAATATAATTACCATGATATTATTGGAAACAAATATTTTCAAACTATTTTATTGTCAATGTAAATAAATTCTTATTTAATCAGTAAAATTGATCACCATTACATAAAAAATGTAATAATATTTATAAAAAAATATAAATAAATATATTAACACATATTTAGTTTTTAACAAAATACTAAATAGATTGAAGAATCCGTAATGGTGAAAATGTCATTTTTTTATTAAATATGTTTTTCTACATAATATTAATTTTAATTTAAAATTAAATTTATAATATTTATAATTTAAATTGGATTAAATTTATTTTATATTTTATTCTAGAACCTCAATAATGGGTTATATTTATTTATAACATTTAATTAAAAATTAAATAACATAGATGAAAACTAGTTATATAGTTTAAATGTAAAATAGTAAAATTTTAAAAAAACTGTAAAAGGCTTATAAAATGATTAAAACATTTTAGAAAATCAAATTTTTAGTATTTTTTCCCCAAATACACACCACATTCAGTAATTTCTATAATTTTGAGTTACTGGCCTTGGAATATTGTCACGGAATTATTAAAATATAATTAGTGTTTCTAAATGTTCCATGTTGGTCTCTTATAAATAGTTTCTTTTACACACATTAAAAAACAAATAACATTAAATTTAATCCTTCAAAGTATGTCCTATTTCTCCTAATACAACCCTCTTTCAAAAAACTAATCCCTTGGTCACACATATTTAGCTTATTACCTTCAATGTCAAGGGAACTTCAAGGGAAAAATCAAGTCTCTAATGTATGTATTATCTCTATCTAATAATATTTTTAATCTTACTCCTCAAAATATATTGTCAAAACAATACAATGAATAAATAAATATAATTATAACAAATATATTATTTATGTTAATTTTTGAAGACTAATTTATTCATTTTCATTCACTTATAATAAGAAAAGATCTTCATAACTGTATTGTGTAGGCTATAGTATCAATAAAGAAACATCATTTATTTTTTACCACATTCCATTAATGGATATAATTATGTCAATTATGAATAATTATAATATATATAAAATACTTATGATACTAAAATTTCAATTTAATATCCAACTTCTCACATCCACCTTGGGCATTGAGAACTAGGAATGCCAAATCATGCATGCATTGGGATTACCGCCTCCATGATGAAACGTTTTTTCCTTTTTCTATTACATTGCCAAATATTATCTAAAAATATCTTAGTATAGTTCATTATACTGAAAAAATAAGAATCATATCCATATGATTATTTTATAATTATAGTATTTTTAATGGAAAACCCCCTTAACCATACTCACCAATCGAGTTAAAGCTCATTTAAGTTTGGCTCGGTTTAATAACATGTGGGAACAATAGTTTAATATATTGATATATATGAATATAGGAAAATATAAAGTAATATTATAATAATATATTATGTAAATAATATTATATGGTACTATAAAAATTATATTATGTTTTATACTTATTATTAAAATAAAATTTTTATTCACTAAAATTACGAAAATAAAACTTTATTAATTCAGGTTTTACATAACATAACCAACACACATAAGAAAATAAAACGGAACATTTTAAAAAAATTATAAGTAATATATTATATAAATTTAAATACAATATAAATAATTAACTTGATATATATAAAGGTTAATTATATAATAATTATAAAACATGTGAAAACGGTTAAAGTTATTAACACCAGATATTCATAATTCACTATAACTAATTAATCTACACATGATAAATAATTATAATAAATATTATAAATGGATAATATTTAAGAGTTTTTTTTTAATATGATATAATTTTATATATATATATATGATTTACAAGATGATGGAGTGTCATCAAATAAGCATGGAAACAAGGTATCATATTTTCTTCGATATTTCCTCTTTATTGAGAAATTATTTACATTGCACACCTATTTTAAATTAAGTGTTGTATATAATACATATGTCATATATTATATAATGAATTCCTTCAAATTTAATGTTATTTTATATTAAATTTCATTTCCATTTTCCTTCATGTGTTTTGATTTAAATGTTCCCCAATCAATAAGGATTTATATTCAACATCATTCCAAAATTCAAGACCTATGAATTATGATAATCTATATAATTATTTATATTTTTTTTATTTTAAGTCCATAATCTTTTTATTCTCCTTTTTATATAATTGGTAAGATATAATTTATTTTTACCAAAATTTCTATTTAATATTTTAATAGCTTTTATGAAATGTTAGTATTCATCGAGGTTATTTTAAAATGTTCGATAAGTTTTTCATTCCTTTTCAAATTAAATGTTTTATTATACTCTAAAATTTTTATTTTGGTTAATTTTATGTATTTCTAATTTTTAAATTATTAAAATTTTAAATTTTAAATTTTTCTACAACTTCATTTGTTGAATACTTATTTCCTTCTCATTTTTACACTAATAGAAAATAAAATTTGTGTAAGTAGTTTTAACATATTTCCACCTCTTTTTTTGAACACATTATTAGTTTTACATGATTTAATTATTAATGTGTCATTTTAAAAGAACTTTTTTTAAAAGTGTTTAAAATTCAGTTATTTAAAATTATATATATTTTTCATGTTTATATTATTAAAGTAATAGTTTTAATGTTAATGTTTTCAAAGTAATTTATATTCTTTTATGGATTTCATTATTTTTATTTAATGTATAAAATATTAAAGGTTAACTTAAAAGTATTTTTTTTAATATATTTTAACATAACCATTTTGAAACCATTATTTACTTTCAACTAATTTTTATTAAAAACTCGTTATAATAATGTTTTCAAAAGTCCTCCCTTTCCCTTCATAAACATGTATTCGAAAGCTATTTGTAGTATAATGATTCAAAAAGGTTTTTGAAAACATTTATCATTTCACATATATTTACCCTCTATGGATTAATTTTAATGATGTGATTTTTTATCTCCATCAATATATTATTATAATATGATTTATTTTTGGAAATTATATTTCTAATATTTTATGATTTCTTAAGTTCAAGTAATAGGATGTTTTTTATTGTCTTAAGAAACCCATTCCTTTTCAAAGAGTACTTTTTGAGATTATTAATGAATATTTTTCAAGTGTCACAAAAAATGTATAGATTATGAGATTGTAGGGACATATATATCCCTCTAATTCTGTGGGTAATACATTATATCTCATGATATTGATATTTTATGTGATAAGATAGTGAGAAGATGGATTTACAAAGGGAGCATTTTTTTGGAATTAATCTCTACTCACAATATTCTATATAAATATGTTAGTTAGTTTTTAAGTTCAAAAAGAGTGATTGTGATGGAGGTAATATCTACTCATAATTGTATGTGTGAACTGGTTAGAGAGTATATAGGTTTACAATAGATGAGTGTGATGGTGTTCAGCTGTAATCAAAATTTTATATGTAAACCAGATGGTATGTATCTAGGTTTAGAGTGGTTAAATAACATATGTTTATGATTATTCCATCTTTATGGTGTATATCTTGTTTGGATAAGTTTTTTTTATTATTCCATATTTTTAATGTATTATGAACAGTTACATCATGATCACATGTTTTCTTATTATTAATATTATATTTTATGCCTGGTTATTTATTTTATTATTCCTTAATATTATTCTTATTATATTCTTTTGATCCATCAAGTTTTATGATTATTATTCAGGATCTTTTGTCCTTTATTATGTTATTTATATCCTTCTCATGTTTTCATTCTTAATTATAATAATTATTTTTTTAATGTTAATATGATCTGACCCCTTTCTTATGTTTTTAATCATTATTCTATGAAGATAAATTTCTCATATGTGATTTGTAGAATGTCTCAAGAAGAGAATAATTATGGATGAATGTTGAAAAGTGTATAAAATTAATAATTTTATGTAGTTAGAGACATCCTAGTAAATATACACTAATAAATAATAGAAATATTTTTTCCAGAAGTCCTCAAGCACACCTCCTCATATGCCATAGGTTTTCAACAAGAAGCGGGAGTCTATAATGGTATTGTGGGGAGTCTATACCAATTTTATCAGATTAAATAATAATAGTGGTAAGAATAAAATTGGATAAGAATAATAAATTTGAAAAAGGAATGATAAATACAAAACATAAAAATGATAATAAAAACATAAATAATGCATCATCACATACAGATGATGTCATGTCTATACAAAATAGAACACACTTACATAGTAGCATATATATATATATATATATTATTTACAAAAAAAAGGTACAAAAGAAAAAGACACTATATCAAGATCATCCTGACCATGGGCTCAGTCATCTACTACCATGTACCCAAACTAATAAAAATTTGGCATCTAGGGCTAGTTTTATTATCTATACTAGCATCAATGAAATCATTGTAGGTACCAAACAGTGGCCTAAATAGGGTCTAAGTAAAAATCATTAGGCCACCACCAATAGTGTATAATGCATATCCAGAATTTGAATAAAAAATGTAATCATGTACATTTATATTAAGTGTAAACAGTATAATAAGTATCAAAATTTCATGGTTAGGCTTCTCATGGGATTACTTTCCAACCCAACTAGCTTTGGACTAAGCTAGATATCTTCGGGTTTATGACCAGTTTTTGTTAGGGGTCTCAATGGTCAAAATAAAAGTTTCCATAAAAAATAATTATATATTACACCAATCGTAATTCAATGTTTCTTTGAACTTATGTGGTTAATTTATTTCACATTCAAAACCATCCTTCTTTTCAAAGGGGACTGAGTGGTATCCATGGTATAACCCATAGAATTCCACTAGAAAGATTTATAAATGAGCTCTTATAGAATTTCAAATGTAGCATGGGATAAAAATGAGTGGACCTCGATGAGATAATCTAAATAATATTATGTCTGAGGATATCAAGCCAAATCCAATGAGATAATCCAAGACTTTATAATTCTAGAGATGTATGTGAATATTCACTAATATGATGAGATTTAAAAAATATAATACATTGACTGAACCATGGTGTCATATCTCACTTACTTCCCACAACAACGATTCATGGAAGAGCCCTCTAAGTGCATAAAGAATTCCATCATGAATACATGGGTTGATCAAGTAACAACACTTATTTATTAGTGATATAGGTATATACTCATCAAGAACTTTAATTTTATTAAGCAATTATATACCATGTAATATCCATGAAAATTTACAATTTCCATTTAGTTAAACCCATCACATTTTCATTTATCAATGGTAAAATTTCAATTTAGTATTCATACCATCGATGAATTAACATATAATTAATAAATATCTAATTTATTAATTCATATTCTTTTAAATCCATTTAGATTAATTTTTTAATTCCACCAGTAAGTGGTGAGTGCAACACACCCCAGTGAGTGGTTTGGTTATAAGGAAATAAGAATAGTTTATTTCATTTAATTAATCCCAGGTTAAGTAGTTATTTCAGGGTGATGTTATCCACATCCAATCATGAATAATGAGTATATTGTAACAGAATTTATTTCTCAATGTAATAAATTTATGGATTTAAATTTTTTTGGAGAAAATAAAAGAAGGTAAAACATGTGAAACAGGAGAAACACATCATAAAATTGAATCCATTATGGGAAATGTAATATACCATATAGCATATAATGATAGATAAATCCTCATACAATTTCATCATCTAATTCAATAATGAATGGGGAAAATCCAAAAATAAGAAAAACACCCTGAAAATAAAGAATATGAGCTGATGTGGAAATAACATAAAATATGAGAATATAAACTAAAAAAATAAAGATTAATGATAAACATACAGAGGGTGATCTAATATAACCAAAAATGATCAAAAAAAATATCATATGGTAAAGAGAGGTAATGTTATATAATAGAAAGAAGAGGTATGTTGGAGCAGCTATGCATGGGAAATGGGAGAGGAGAAGAAGAGAAATAGGTTTGTGGGTAAAATAGAGAGAAAATTATATTTCACTCATTTTTAATATAAATCATGGTTGTTTCACATAGTTTGGAAAACCATTTTAAAATTTTGTGTTCCAAAATTATAAATTCATATGAATTAATAAGGATATAGACATAATTTGACACACTATTTGTATCACATGTAGAGATACTATCTAAAATCTCCACCCACATCTCATGGCTATGAAAATATTTAGGAGAATCTATTCACATATCATTCAAAGTGCACCAAATATGTTTTGATATATTTCCACACATGTGTGACCTCTATTAAATTATTTGATAAATCATGTGACACCCTCTATGGGCTACACGGTTGATGGGAATTGTTACAACTAACCTTGTGATAATTTTTAGCTTCCCCATGTCTTTCTAAAAATTATAACTATGGACACTAAACATTCTATTATTCCCCTAAATCCTTTTTTAATACCTTAGGTACATCCACTAGAGTAAAAAATAATTAAAAAATAAAAGGTTCATGCACTAATATAAATACATGGATTTTATAACCTTCTACCCTTTATAAAACTCACCTTTATGTTTCTCTTACAAAGGAAGATGAATCGCCTCAATGAATAACACAATCCACTAAGCCTGTATATCAGACTCCCATTCCTAGGACTCCCTCTATATATGGTCAGGATGATATAGCTCTTGAAATAGAAGAGTCTTCCCATCTTCAAGAGCATTTGTGCTAAGATCAATGGTAAAAACTGGATACTCCTCAAATGAAGAAAAAAACGATAACTACAAATCATCTGGTTCAAAAGCATTAGATGATTCAGAATGATAACAAAGAAGTTGATAAACTTAGATGAGTTCATATATGGTCCAGTACATATGTGGAAGGGTATTCTGATATGATATCACCCCAACTTAGTACATGATTTCAAAAATCATGAAAAATACATTTTCTATCTTCCCTTGTATATAAATCTAGAAATGTCCAAGTATAGGGGAACATGAAAGAAAACTAGATCACCAAAATCAAACTCTAGTGGTTAGCTATTATGATGGACATACGACATTTTTCTACCTAGATAATCATTTATACATCTTTTGATAAATAGTACCTACATTGATGTCTATTGAATGAGATGAGCTCCAAAAAGAGCTACCTCTCCTACCTCCAACCAGCACATAGGTAAATTGTAAGGCCTACCATAGAGTTCCATTTTTAGTTCCATTTTTATAGTCACTTTGAGAAATTATTATAGTAAAAATTATCTAAATAGATATATTTTCCAAATATCCAACAAAATCGATGATTCATTCATAAATAATTTCATCTAAGACCTGTATACTATGCTATAACTAACTTCCAGTTGGTGGGTGGTATGTTGTAGTAAACATTATTATGATCCATGAACCATATATATCCTTTTCCACACAAAACAAGTAAAATAATATTCTGTATCATATATTTTAGTATATAGAAATTTCTAAAGGTTCATAATATCTCTTATGGAAATCCCTCTATGTTTATCCACTGAAAACATTTCTTGAATATGCAATAAGAGGATGAGATTCATTAGCCTATCCACGATTACCCATTCAGTATCACTACATCAATGGTACATCATTGATATAGTAACATTATTCCTTGGGAACTCAACCCATTTCCACACTAAATTAGGTAATGATGATAAAATTATAGTCGGGCACTGGGGTTCCACCTTCACCTATAGATAGGTGGAATAATAAGTAACAAAACCAAATATCTAATACAACATGGGAGGACACACATATAGGTAGTGTAATTAAAAATACATATTAGTACGTTTGGTTTGTGATACCCATTTAGATGCATAATATTCCAAAAATAAACCCAATCACATGTCTATAGGTACCAAGACATGCTAATGAATATATAAAATATCATCCTCATCTATGAAAAAATGAGGAGGTGGTTCCTTTCATGAAATAATTTCACCCAGGAATAAGCTATCATGATCAAAATGATGTCTCATTTTTACCCAATCTAGAAGGGATTAAGACATGACTAATTCTATGAAAAAAATTATGCTCTTGAAAGTCCAAAAATCCCATATGAATTTTTGATAGATGATTCATAAATTTCCATTATCTGTTGGATTCTTAAACAACATGCATCCATCTTTTTATAATAAAATCATATGAGACTAAATTTCCTTTACATGGAATGTAATAATGATAAATGTTGAAAGACTAAAGGTATTAAACTCCTAATAATTATTAGATATTCTAATCATGTTGAGAGAATATGTATTTGTGGATTTTATAGTATGTGTATATGATGAAACGTTCCCCCAATAGGTAATGTCTCCAATAACATGAAGCATAAACCATTACAGGTAAATATAAATCATAAATCATTTAATTATTATTGAAATTAGTCATATTTTGATACCCATACACCATGATACATTCTCCTTATATGAAAATAGTGCACATAATGATGTTTGGTACAACACCATATACTATATAGACTCTGACAGGATTTGGTAGAATCAAGATTGATGTTGGTGACAATCTTCCTATCAAATCCTAAAATGATTTATTACAAAATTTTCACCATTTAAAAATTACACCCTTCATGGAATATCCTATAATTAGGGATTTGAGGGTTGATTAGTTCTGAATTAAATGCCTAATATAACTAGCTAGATCCATGAAACTCTAGATATAAAAGATAGTTTTCAGATTCTCCAAATAATATATGAGTTTTACCACCATTGGTCCATATTTACTTCTTCATATAATATAATGTGGCCTTAGATGTGAAAATTTTCAATATGAATATGTAATTTAGATAGCATAAAATATATCCTATGATATCATAGCATACTAAATATGATGTGATACTTTTTAGAATAATCATGTTGATTATGATAATAAAAAATATATCATCCATGAATATGACTACAAATGAATCCAGGTATGGGTGGAAAACCTGACTCCTAAAGGACATAAAAAATATGTCTCATTTGTTAGACTGAAAAAAATTACCCAATTCTCATAAATGAAATACCTGCCCCCAAAATCTATTCATTGTTTATCTAATTTTCTAACCCTTACCTAATGATAGATTGGCCACAAATAAATTTTCAAGGAGATGTTAGATCTTTTAATATAGTCAAAGAGGTAATCACTATAAGGAAGTGGGTTCTAGTTCTTAAATTTATGTTGATTCAATTGCTAGTAATACAAAAACAATAAAAGGTTCCCATCATCCTTCTTGGAAAAAAAAAAGCATGGATGGACCACATGGATATGTACTAGGTTATATAAACTCCTTGTAATCTAAGTCTTATGAATCTATTTTGATTTTGGAAATCATGGTAGGATAAATATTATAAATATTAATTGATAATGATTCAAATCATGGAACAAAATCAAAGGGAACACTACACCCCTTTAAGGTGGTATCCCAAGAAATTCATCCTAAAATATTTCTCTAAATAATACCACCACTGGAGGGTAGATAATTCTTAATACCACATGATCATTTAGAAAAATTAAATCAATATGATATGAAACTCCACCTAGACCATGATGCACATTTCCAACTAGGATTTCATATACATCCAACTAACTGTTGTATATATAACTACTACCCTCAAGTGTTGATAAAGACTCCCTCTAGAGATAAAATCATTATTGGCATGATAAGGAACCAACCATGTCATCCTGATAATGATGTGAAATCCTATCATCACTGGGCCTAAAAGGGTCAATAAGAAACTATAACCACCAATATTGAGATGTTACTCCTTTCATTTTCATACACTTTATAATCATACTCTCAATATATTCTAAATATTCATTCCTCCATATAAATAATCAATTTCATTCTCAAGACTTTCAAAATTTTCCATAGATATATAATATTTTGAATCATCTAAACCAAACATAGAAGATAATAATTTTAAGGATACAAAGATCATGCCTTTAATTGTAGATGGCTTGACACACTGCCCCTCAACATTAAGTAGTACTGTATGCAACTGGAATGAGCCCCTGGCCTAGATTTATAGCCTAACCTCCCTATTTTGGTCCATTATGCTAACATAGCATATTATAAGTATGGATTCTTTGAACACATCCACCACATCAACCTATTCATCTTGTGGTACTCTAGATTTTAAATTGGTAGGGGTCCACTAATCTATATCTAAAAAGTGAAGTTATTGTAGATCCTCTCTCACTAGAAATAGGTGGAAATTTCTAAAAAAATTCTCTAAATATGACCTATACAGTCAGAATATTTTCACTTAAACATGTGTCTATCAGAGTGAGGATTCACAAAGCCTTTCCATCAATATTGATATGATACTATAGAACTACCTGTGAATATAATTTTACTTCCAATTCCATGATGGTAAGTATCTAGGTGACATTTCATATTATTTTACAACCCACTTCCAATTCTAGATGATGAACTACTATTCCTTGTACCTTCGGAATGCCTCATACAGTACTCCAAGATTAGGTTCTATATAACCATTTTTAAAAGGTTAAAGATTTATATGAAATTCAACTATGATTTGATGGAATACCATGGCCCGTCATCAATCCTCTCTCTCAAGATATCTTTTTCCAATAAGAGTTAGTGAAAATAGTTGGATATCTATGAAGTAAGATAAATAGTACATGATAGTCATATTACCCTAGTCCTTGTGTATGATATACCTTGATAAATTGGTATACAATATTTTAGGGAAGAATCAATCATAGATGGTATTCTAGAAGTCCCTCCACACTATACCATGATTTTGAACTACCTGATTTAGAATATCCAACCAACACATGGTTGATCCATGAAACATGTAAGCCAGAAGATTATCCCTCCACTATAGAGTTGATTCCAAATTCTATAGGATATATATAATGACCTCCATCCATAACTTAATAGATAGGAGAAACTATATATCCCCAACCCAAATTGACCATCGGTAGGGGAGGGGTGAATCTATGATTTATTTTTACAAATTCATTTTATTTTCAATAAAACCTCTTAAACATATTAAGGTTCTTTATCCACTCAATATTATCTCTCAAAATCAGTTAGTGTGCATTAAAAATAACAAAAATATTAGCACACAATATTTACAAGGTTTGGCATAAATACCTACTCTTTTCCATGTTGGTTACTCCCCAACATGGATTCTGAATTACAATTCACTATCTTTACAAGTGATTATAATGGATCCATATCCAACCAAGAGACTCCATTTTCTTTTGTCTCCAACCAAAATACACATTTCTCCAGCTTCAACTGAAGGAATCCTTATGCTCCTGGCTCCTATAAGAAGAAATCAACTACTCCCAAATACATCTAGAAGTCCTCAACTCTATTAAATTAACTAATCCACTATATGCGGATCTTTTTATCTCCCTACATGATCTTGGTGAATTTCAATTTCCCATGAACCATCTCAAGTATCTTCAACAGCTTTTGGTAGGGTATCTTCACCTTACTTCATAATTATGATCACTTGTAACTAATCTGTTTCCACAATACAATAACGATCAGGCTATTCTTCCTTTTTAATAAATTATTAGCCTCACTTATATTTGTGAAAGTTGTGCACAAAAAATTATTATTGATTATATTAAATATTAACTCACAAAAACACAACTATTGCTTCTTGAAATATCATCTCAATTAAATTAAACATAATGAATGGATTGTATGGTATCTGAAAATCATGTTTTGGGTATCTAAGACTTCTTACATGTACATGAGCATGCTTGAATTCATGTATGTTTTACCCAAGAACATATTCCATTCTTTTCACACACTCTATTCACTTATGTCTCATTCATGAATGTTATCACATGCATGTGAATTATCCCATGTGAAATATAAAATACTTGTTTCTTTACACAACACTCACATTCATTATGCGCACACTACCCACTTCTTTTTGGTTTAGGATATATTATTGTGTTTCATGCACGTTATTCATAAAAGGATGGATGTAGAACACCCTACCTCCATCCTTTCATAGAACACACTTTGAATATACACTATTTTATGTGCACAATTCCTCCTTCTAATCTACTACCTCAATGTGAAATTCTCTCATGCAGGTGTGGAATTATCCTTATTCTTGCATGCATACCCAAATAGATTATAGGTATATTTAATCACATAATGTCTTGTTTTTTATGAGGTAATGTGTATATGAATAGTATCTTAGTTTCTCATCTATGTCATGAAAACAAGAAGGGCTTTGCGTACCTCATCCCTTCGTGAAATCCATGGAGATGTTATAACAGTATTTTCCCTTAATGATTAGAAATAGTGGTTCATCATGAAGCATATCAAGAGTGATATTTATATGTTGATATCTCACATGATCACTCTTCTCCTTCATGAAGCATTTTCATGATCAGGCCTCTCTTTATAAAAACAGAAGGCTATGGATGCTCTATTTTTATTTAGAAAATAGATATCTCTCAATAAATCTCATCAACACTACATGACTGTAGGGACTTGAAATTTATAGGAATAGATGAATGCCTATCTCCACCTTTGAAGTTATTTTTAAGACATATCATGGCTCTATAAATTCTCTAATTTTAATGCCATGTCATGACAATTTAGAAGATCCCAAGTCATCTAGGAAATAATTTAAACATACACTTCATTTCATGCCATTTTTCTATCATGAGTTCATGATGTTCCTATTCAATGTAATCCTTATATGCATAAAATAAGGATCACAAGAATATATTCTAAATAACCCTATCACATTTGATATTCCAATGGACTATAAGTTCGTTTGAAGTATCCAAAAAAGTTTTTTTTACTTTGATTTATCACATACAGGCATAATGTTATTGACTCCAAGATTTCAATTTGATCCATTGATCCAAATTTTTTCATAATAATCCTTATACAGTGGAGAGAAGATTGTCCATGGTGTCTTGTCTATTAATCTCGTGTACTGGATCTCTGAAGGTGGTCGATGTTTGGAGACAACTTCTCTTCATGATCAAGCAGATGAGATCCACTAATTGAGAGGATGGGGTTTTATCTGAAATTTTAAAATAAAGTAATAGTACTCCACAACTCTAGCATCCAACATGAAAATATCATAATGGATAGGGTGTACGATATTAACAAGAGAGTTCTAACAGCCACTCAATTAATTTTATTCCGCCTCTCCTAGTACATCCCCATAATGGTTCTTCTCACTAACATGTCACCCCATAGGGTGGATATGATGCTCTTGTTCCCTATACATAGGTGATTATGTAACAGTTATTATTCCCTATTGCATGAATCCATAACACATCTCTAGGAATCACTACTACCTAATCATAAACATATAAATCACATGTATACATATCATAAAAAACATATGAAATAATGGGCCCAACAATATCCCCCTTTTTATTTTGTTTTCAATAACTCTTTATAAATATTTTTAGGAGTCGATATGTGTGCTCAATATTTTATCCCCCTTATTGGAAATCAAATGAAAAGAAAAAGTGGGGACAATCTCAAAAAAATTTATCCTCCATTTTAATATTATTTATTAAATAACTATGAGGTAGATGGATGATATCACATGGTCTTTCTTATCATAGATACTTTAGTGTATCAAATCTAATTTTACATGGGATAACCCAATGTATAAAACAATGGATATATGAGAAAGGTTTTCAATGTTATCAAAACTTAGTCATGTATGTGATATCATGCTCTTAAAATAGAAATTCTAATATATATGTTTGTAATTAGTCATATTTATCTATAAAATATTTAATACTACATATTCTTCAATAAACATAACACAAGGATCCATTGCAAAGATAAACATCAACCTTTATCTCTTTATTTAGTAAACTAAGCACTCCCCTTAATTGATAAGGTAATAAAATTAATAACATGAGATGAAAATGTGATTAGAATACCTTGAACTTAATGTTAAATTCATCCCAATGTTTTCATTTCATTTCAAGATTTCTCCCCCTTAAGGTATCTACACTTTTCTTCAAAATCATGGAAGCCAATATACCCTATGAAGAAAAATCACATCACACCTTCCATAAGTGATAGCCTCATGAATCCCCTTAAATTCCTTACATTTTTAGTTCAATAAAATAAAATAATAGGGAATGCAGTGTGACCTTACATGTTATTCAATGTAAACAGCAAGGTTGAGTTGTTTTTCTTAGCAAAGTTGCTAAAATGTATCCAATATTCATGCTATAAATTTTGATTTTAAAATATGATTTATCCTTAGGTAAAATAGATCTCAACACTCCAACAACTTCATCGTGTGACATGGTCATTATTTATTTATACATAAAATAATATGGATCTCTTGATGTAATCTATAATATCTTCACATCTTGTTCTTGTGATGGAAATTTGGTTAAACATCCTCTTGAAACGTGTCAAACTTTATTACATTTGTAACATAGAACATATTCAATACAAGATTTTTCATTTTTTGATAACCTATGATTAAATTATTCTTCTTAATGTGGAATATTCATTTTTACTTCAACACCACCATTAATTATGCTTATTCTATATTTATGGGTTCCTCCAAAACATCTTGATAAATCATAATAATGTCTTTGGTAATGTTTAAATATTGTTTGGACTTTTAATATATATTAACATTTATTTATCCCTTTGATATAGGATAGGTCCTCTCATTGTTCTTCTTGGTGACTTTTGGTTTAACAATCTTCTTGTTTTGATAACATCCCAAGGTTGACTTTTCACCATTTCTATTCTATGATTTTTTCTTTTATTTTGAAGGTATTTTATTTTTGGCATATTTTTTCATTAAATACATGCCTTATATAAATATTATAATTTGACATGTTTTGCTAGCAATTCAATGCCTCGTGTCCAAATTTCCAGCAACACCAACAATAGACTATGATCCTTTTTATTTTCTTTTTAGGTGTAGTCTATTCAGATATCACATATTGGGAAAATTTTGTTTATGAGTGAAACCATAAATCTTTGGTACACTTCTTGGGGAATAGTTCATCAAGAATATTTTCTCATCCACCTTGATGTATTAGATTTATAATCATTTTTCACCACTTATACATTAATAGAGTTTGGATTAGAATGTAAATATATAATTGAAACATCATCAGTACAAAAGATAGTTTTTGGGTTATGGGATACCTTTTTTATAGGATGTTTTCTTTTGATAAGATAGTGATCTCATTTTATAAATTAAGTCATGATCCTCTGAGAACACTTCTATAGAAACATCTCTTTTCATAGTAATATGGGATGTTCCAGTTTTTGGTAAATCTGGATTCTTTAATCTCACATCTAGCTAGAAGTACTTTATATTGAGAGAGTTCTTCTCATCCTAAACTAATATCAACTTGAATTTCTATTTCACTTTCAAATTATTTATTTTATCTTCATGAATATTTTTCAATTATTTCAAAGAATCTTTGAGATCCTTTACTCTGTTAGAATTTTCCACCAGTTGAGAATTTTTTACAACCACATAAACATTGTGAAATATTTCAAGAGCGAAGAAATATTCTAAAAATAAAATCTCAAAGAATTATTTCTCACAAACACTTTCATTAAATTATTCAATAGCATCATAATATCTTTAAGTTTAAAGTTAAATTATATCTTCCTTTTCATTCATATGTTTTCTGAGAGTGTTGGACATATGAACCCTTTTATGTAATCCCTCTTCAATGGTATCTGATTCTTCTTATAGTGGTATGCTTTTATATTGAAGACCCTTCATTATTGTAGAAAGAATTTTTACCACTTATCTCAAGATATTCATTATATGTACTTTGAGTATAGACTAATTATCACAATGTGATCTATCCTCATTGTAGCTTGACTATTATTCATTAAAATAATCATAATTAAAAGAATTATTAAATGTTGTACCTTTCAGATCACCATCATTTGAAGGTGACTCCCTATTAATAGTAAGATTATTTTTTAACATATCTCCATTCTTCTTCATTCCATTCTTCTCAGTATTAGTATAAATCTCTTTCATTGAAATATTCATTATTTCCTAAAATGTGTACTCCTTAAATTCTCCCTTGGATCTTTAGATGTGACATTTGATTTGATACCACATGTAGATCCCCAGGATGGATTAACCACTAAGAGGCGAGGGTAGAATCTGTGGTTTCTTTTTAAAAATTAATTTTCATTTCAATTAAACCTCTTAAACATGTTAAGATTATCGATCCATTAAATATTATCTCTCAAAATCACATTGTCTAGAGTTAAAATAATAGAAAGTATAGCACAAAATATTTAGAATGTTCCGCATAAAGACCTACTTCTTACCACGTTAGTTATTCCACAACATAGATTTTGTATTATAATTATCTATCTATACAAGTGATTATAATGGCGTCATTACGAACCAATAGACTCTTTTTTCCTTTCCTCTGACCAAGAGACTTCTAGCTCCTGCTCCAACTGAGAGATCCATTAATCTCTTGGATCCAACCTGAAGACTTAAACTGGTCACAGATCTAACCAAAAGGCCCACCTTTATTAAAAATATTGATCCACTATGAGTTGATCTGATGATCCCCCATCATTATATTTCTAAATCAAACTTTTATGTGTACCTATTTAAGTATATTCAACAACCTTTGGAAGGGTTTTTTCCCTTGATCAGTAATTATGATCAATAATTATTGATCAGTTGACTCAGTTCAATAATTACAGTTTTATTATTCCTTATTAATTATTCCATGGCCTCATTTATATGTGTGAATTTTGTGAAAAAAAATCTTTGGGATTATATTAAATATTACCTCGCACAATTTCAACTATTACTTCTTCCAATATCAACTCAAATCAAGTAAACTTCATGCCTTGATTGCATGGAATCTGAATATCTATTTTCAGGTATCTAAACTTATTTATGTGTTCATGAACATGAATGAATGAATGTGTGTTTTATCCAAGAAATTATTATCTTTTTTCACACACTCAATTCACATAAGTCTCATACATGCTTGTTATCAGATGCATGTGAATTCCTTTATGTGAAAAATGAAATCCTTATTTCTTTTTTACAACACCCACTTTATTTACAACACAATTTTAGTATTTTTTAGTTTAATATTGATCCATTAGTATAATTCACATGTTTCATGCATTTTCTTCCCGAAATAATGGGTGTATAATACCCATCATCCTTCTATTCTTAACACAAACTTTGAATGCCCATACTGTTTTACTTGCATAATTATTTATTATAAAATAGTACCTCAATGTGAAATGATCTCATAAAGGTGTGGAATGGTCCTCATTATTATGCTAAAATGTGAATGGGTGATGTTTATATTTAATCACATAGGGTATTCTTCTTCATGAGGAAATGTGTGAGTGAAAACTTTCTTGGTGTCTCATCTATGTTGTGAAAACCATAAGGGCTTCACCAAACCCAAATAATGGTGAAATCTAGGGAGATACTATAATAGAGTTTTCATTTAATGCATTTCAGTAATAATTCTACATGAATCATCTCTTGAGTTTTGTGCAAAATTTGAGCACTCGCGATATCCTACTTCTCCTCCATGAAAGACTTTCAAGAGGAGGGATTCTCATGTGAAAACCATAAGGTTACGGTTGATATTTTTTCTTCATTAAACAATGAGATCCCTCAGTAAATATCATAAATTCTTCATAAACGTAGGGCCTTGATATTTATAGGAAATTATGAATAACTTTCAGTACATTAAATCTATTTTTTAATCTGTTTTGTGCCTCCTTCAAAGCTCTGATTTAAATTTCGTGTTAAGAATCATTCAAATATACCAATTCATTTAGGATATAATTTAATTATATGCAAAATTTCATAGAGTTTTACTTTGTTAGTTTTTAATGTTCTTATGTAATTGAATCCTCACGTTCATTAAATAAGTATCACATGAATCTCCTCTGAAAAACTCAAACTCATTCATTATTTCAATGGACTATAACATCATTTTCAATCATGTTCATACGTTTTGTTCTTTGACTGATCGTATGAATTTATAATGTAATTGAATGTATAATTTTTATTCAGTCCAATGATCCTCATTATGATATCATAATTCTCATATGGAGTTCATAATATTAGATATTGGGGTTCAATGATTGATTAGGAATGTTGGATTTCCATAGGTGGATGATGGTAGGAGACATCATCTCTGCTTAATCTAATGATAGAGATCAATTAACCACGCTTCCAATGTTTTATTCAACATTTTAAAATAGAAGAACATTACTCTGTGCATCTAGAGTACTGCATATAATTCTCACAATGGATGTTGTTTGGTATATCAACCATAGAGTTCTAATAGAAACTCAATTAATTTTATTCCCACTCTCCCAGTACCTCACTATTCTAATTCTTCCCACCGATGTTCCACCCCACAAAATGGATCCACCACTCCTACTCACTATACAAGATGGATTATGAATGAATTATTTCACCCACCCATGCACCTATAGTTTTCTTAGGCCAGTTCCCTTAACAATGGTTAACCCTTTGGGTTCCCACATGTGTTTGAGGTTGAGATGGCTAGGGATGGACTTATAGGTTGGCCATATTTTTAAATTATTGTTCAATAAAATGAATTATAATGAATTAAAGTACAAAATTTATGAACCAAGTAATCCTTAAATAATATTTATCCACCTCTTAATATCTTCTAAAAAATAACCATGAAAAATAATATATGAACTTATATTTTATCATGGCCTTGTACTCACACCCTCATGCATTAAAAACACAATGTGTGGGAATTAATCTTCATGTAATTACATCTTTCCTTTTCAATACTTTTGGTAAAAATTCATATAATTAATTGAACATGTGTTATTAACTTTTAGTTTCACATAAATGATAATCAGATTTAATCAAGGAGAGTTTTCCAAGCGTAAAATAAAATCACATTTCACGAATCCATAAAACTTTTATAGGAATCACCATAGCCTAATCGTCAAATTACCAATCATAAAAGACATGTCATTAACAAAAACTGCAACACTGGGCCTAGCATCTACCATCCCCAGAGAATATAGGTGCATGCTAATGTTGTAACACTCATATCAGCTCTAATAAAGTCAATGAAGATTGTCAATGTTCCTCAATAGACAACACTAATATGAATAAACCCCCTCTTAGTTGAGCATCAGTCCCCAGTCAAGGTATAAGAGGTAGTAATAATGAAGGTTCCACTTGTGGAACTATAGGTGGTTCAGGTTTCTCTACATCAGGAGTTTTCTCATCTCCACCATCATAAAACATAACCTAAGGCCACCATCAAAGTATTAATTTACAATGCTAAGCATAAAAATCAAAACATGATAAAATTACCAAATATATTTTTAATTCAGATAAAAGTTAGAATAGTGGGTCAAAACCCAATATATACTAAAAAATTCCAAATCCTAGGCTAGAGTTTAATAGGATTCCATGTCTCTATTACAGAGGTAACATTATACGGATTTCCAATTGAAATTCATTAAGGACACCACCATTTCAGTTTTAATTGACATCAATATTTAGTAGAAACCAATAAATTTTTGAATAAATTTTTTTTAATTGTTTTATATATATAATAGTATTTAGTTATATTACTTACCATTCCCATTTATAAATTCCTATGCATTATAATTTATAATTGGAACTTCATGCAACTATAACCAGCCTTATAACACCCCTATTGAGAATATAACAAACCATATACAGTGATTGGATTTTATGGATCACCACTCCAAATTTATTGAGGCACAATCATTATAAATTATAGTTGGTATCAATTTAATTAAAACTAGGTAACATTTCATTGTATGAAATAATAATTAAATTTATAAATCATGTAATGACTTTTTAATTACGGTTTGAAAATCATGCTATGTTGGAAAACCTATTTTGGTTGATGTAGAAATAATATGTAGCTAAATAATTTTTCTATTTTCCTTAAAGAAACAATAGTAAAATTAAATATATAGAAATTAGGTAACACATAACAATTAACATTCCATGTAAGTGAAGAATGGGATTTGGCATCACACATACATTCCATTTCAATCCTCATGTGATTATAATTATTCATGAATACTACTTTCTTTAGATTCTAGAACAAGTGAAAAAAATAAAAATATATAACATAACTTTATAAATCTTGTGTATCACCAAATAGTGAAAATAATTCAAATAAAAAAGAATAAATATATAACCATAATACCATCCTAAGAAACATTGATTTTCTCCACAATGTGGGTTAGCAAGACCCATACACGACTTATAACCATGTTACAAAGCTTTATAGCCACCTTTCTTCCAACACAAAACAATAAGAAAAAGTAATAAAATAGTTTCCCTGGCACAAATTTATGACTTCCTTGGTCTTTTCACTCAAAATTAACATAACATGGCTATAAAAAAGGCCTAAACTGCACCTCCCTATATTCTAGAGTCAACTAACTAGAATTAAATGTCTATGATGTTATGGTGGGGAGACTATATTCTCTCCTTTATAGTGGAGCACATCATTGGTAAGAATAAATTTGGATAAGAAAAGGAAATAATAATAAGGTAGTGGAATGAAAAACTATTAATAATAATAAAGAAACATAATAGAAGCAACATAATATAATGATGATGTATTGTATATAAAACATGGAGCATCCACATATGGATGAAGGAATACCTATAGTACATGTATAAAAAGCTATCCCATGATCATCCTATGCACTATTATAATCATAAAATATAATGATCCCATCCTAATAGAAATAAATCATCTATAATTAGGTGAAATCCATTATCCCTACCTACATCTATGAGGGATTCCTTAGTACTAAATGACATCCTAAACATAGCATGAGTAAAACACAGTAGTCCAAAAAAGGGTCTAATAAAAATACAGCCTAGGAAAATACAACTTAATGGTTTAGTGGTATAGATAGTGTAAATAATAAAATATAAATATCCATATCGAGCTTAATATATTCCTAGTATTCCCAAACTACCCTACCCACTTCGTTCTAATATGGATTTCTTTTTGTATATGACTAATAATTGGTCAGGGTATCATGGAGCATAATAAAAGTTATTATGTATGATAATATTTTAGGAACTTAGGATAATCTATGTCTTCTTTTACCTTAAGAGTTTTAGAAATATCATATTCAAAATCATGCATCTTGGATAAGTGTATGAGTGCAATCTATGGGTTGATTCCTTTCTATTCCACTTAAAAATATTCTAACTATGTCTGGGGAGCATGTCCAAAGTAATGATTGTCTATGAATGACTAGATCATCTGTAGATAATCTATAATGTTATGTATCTTAGGATATAATGTTTGATATGTCAAAATAATATAAGGAATTTCAATTCTATATTTGTAATATAATAACTAGTGACATGTCAATGCATTGAAAAATATATGTCATTGAAAGAAACCTAGTGTGTTATCCCAATTATAGGAACCATTATTGAATTTTGTTGGTTCCCTATATGTTCTCAATGAATTACCTTAGGAATACAAGGCTATACTTTGTATTTCCAATGTGTTAATAGTTATCCAATTCCATATTCTGTTGAAAACTCACAATTATTAATTAATCATAAGTTGCGTAATATCCATTCCAATTTATAATTTCCATTTAGTTCATCCCATTACCATTTTATATATCAAGGGAAAAGGGTAAAATAAGTAATAATACTATTAATATGTTTACTTACAATTGATAAAGAGATATTTGACACATTCGTATCCATTTTTTATTCATTTAATTTAATTACAATGTCCCGTAATAATGTCGAGTAAATAACACTCTCTAGAGGGTGGTTTGGTTATTGGGAAAGAACAATAGTTATTATCATTTAATCAAACCCACCATATATGGTGGTTAATGTTTTAGTTATCCACCTCCAACAATGTTGAAGGGGTCTAAGAGAAAATCATGTCTTGTTTCAAGAAAAAAATATAATTCATTATATATTTAATGGGAAATAAGTTCTGTTATGTATCCCATTGATGAAAAATCATAAACACAATTAAATTGAGAGAAAATTAATAGAACATCATACTTATAATGTTATTCAACTACACATTTGTATCATATTCATATTCAATATATAATGGAATAAATACAAAAAATAAAAACAAATCCCCAAAAATAGTGAAGAAGAGATCACATGTAAATATCATCAAATATGAGAGGAGAAATTTAGAAATGGATTAATAAATGATAGAACTATTTAGAGTGATCTAATTAAATTGATGTTTATTAAAATAGATCATGAAAAGTGAAGATATATCAAATCTAGGGGGAGGAATAATAAGGTTCTTGGAGTGGATGTGAAAGGGAAATGGTATAGTATTTGTTGAGAAATAAATTTGGTGAAAAGTTTAAAAATAGTAATTTCACTAATTTAAAATTGATCACATGGTTTAGAAACACGGTTTCACTAATCATTCCCCAACTGTGTGTTTCCACTATCAAATGTTCCATGGCCTCCCATTTCTAGGTGTCCGATTAGAAAAAATATTTCCCATTCATTCAAAGCTACTATCCAAATCTCCACCCACCTTAAATAACTAGGTTCAAAGTTAAAAGAAACCATTTTCTATATGTTCCATGTGAACATACATCTTATTTAAATTTTTTAAGGGTCATGAATCCTATTATAAATGGTTAGAAAAATCATGTGACCCTCACTAATAGATGAATAGTTGAGTTTCATGGTTATCACTAACTATATGTTATCCATTTTCCCCTTCATTCTTTCCAAAAACTGAAATTCTCATCTATAAAAAATGGAATATGCTCCTAAAACAATATTTAATCCAATATCCACCTTTATTATAATAGATAATGTTGAAATATAAATTTAATGGATCCTTATATTGTGATAAGAAGTAGGATAATAGATATATGATCACCAAGACACTAAAACATTCTATCTTTGGGTTATGTGATTTTTTGTAATATGTGTTATTTTAATAATGATATTATTGTATTATTTAATACATGTTTATTTGGGATTAAATAATTCTAAAATAGTTATTCCTAAATATATAACCTTTTTTTAAAATCTCATTTAATGGTTATTAATACCATTTATTATATTTTTCGGTAAATTTCATGTAAAAATACAAAGGAACAATCCTTTGTTGTTTCAAATAATCCTCATAATTTTTAAGAAATACCATAATATCATAAAAATATCACAAATGAATATGAATATCATGTAGATTAAAGATCTAATTTCTATTAAAATATTAATATTATAACCATCTATGATACTAAGAACTCACATATCCATTATAACTAAAAAATATCAATATTCTCAACCATTTTTTATTCTTCCTAATTAAGTTATAAGACATAGTGGTTTCTAGGTACACATATTTATCCTTTTCCATTTCATTGTATTATTTTGACCATATTCTAAAAAATTACTATTAACAAAATAATATTATATTATCATATGAATATGAAAAAAAATCTAAAGTGTATTTCAAAGTTAATACTTTATTTAAAATTTTGAAACTTCCACTTCATTCTACATTACTCTAAGTCAGATTCTCTTATGAATCATAACTCCATCCCTTAAATTAGTTCAGAAATAAATCCTTCATAATGGTTCACAACAATAATTTGATTGACTAAATAATATCTTTAGGGAGTTTTTACCTAGGTTCCCAGTCTTAGGCCCATTAACCATGAACCATAGTGAACATCGAGTCAATTCTCAATCAACCAATTTAAAAGTGTTTACCACAAGATGAATATGTTACATAAATGTAGCCACTAGACATTATATAAATAAGTATTTAATTACTATGAAGACAACATAATCAAGACTATACCAAAAGTTTGGGATGTTATCATACACTTAAACTTATTCACATGATTTTAACTAAAGTTGTCTCATATGAATCCCCAAATTAAATATGCATAATTATGTTATTATTAAATCAAATTATATCCCAAAATATTATCTATTAGGATAAACCTTAACTTATCAAACCATAATTTATCCCTAACAATAATATGAATCTCCAATGTTATCTAAAATCTAATTTTCCACTATCTTTTATGACCCAGATCCGATTAGATAAATGAATACATTTTATACATGATTCAATGTAAAGTTAAATAAACTAGATATAAAAATCCTTAATTAAATAAATCAGTATCAATTTTCATATCCCATATATCCCAAATTTCTTTCAAATTTTATATATTTGAAAGAATTAGGAAATTTCATGATATAATAATTCCAATGAATAAAATATAAAATAATTAATCAATATAAATTATTTTATATCTTTCACATATTATCCAAACATCCAATTATATTAGTCATATAATGTATAATAATTTTATTAATTACCTATGGTAATGGAAATATAATAAGGGTTAAGAACAAATTATCATTAATGTAAAGCATAAAACTAAGTTGATCATCGATTAATCTTGGAATAAATATTATGAAAGATAAAAAGTAGTCATAAAAATATTATATTATATTGAAACTAATTGAATAATATATTCATGTATAGAAAAGAAAATTATTATATCACATAGATATAATAACCACTTCTATATCGATGAAATTCATAATGTCAGGTAGTTAATTCCATATCATAAACTAAGACATCATGATCATCGACATTATGATCATACCATAATGGAAATTTTATATTTTGGGTAGGCATAAACCTAAATTCACAAACATGTTTTTATCAAGATACCTATTTATTCTAAGAGAGTCTATGTAAATGTATGCCAAAAATGTCATGTATATAAGTCAAATGCATTCATCATTTGATAAAATGAATAAACAATATACAGTTTTATCTTTCAATAATCATCCCAATATAAATAACAATGTATGGAACACAAATAATTTTCCCCATGTCAATTAGATTCCAATATATTAACCCATTTGGAGGAATAATTTTTATGATTAAAAAATAAATAGTCAACTTTGTTGATTAATAAATAAACATCTTTCTCAAAATAACAAATATATATATTTAATTATTCTTTAATCAATAGATTTAATTGAATTCTATGTAATAATCCTTCATTATAAAACCATTTATGGTAATGTTATTGAATTAACTAAATAATTTTCCCAACCTATCAATATATGTAATCTAGGGGATATCACTTAATCCAATGGAATGGAGAAATTGTATTCATATTGATAATTATTTGGAAGAATAGTTATACCAATTTATGGTGGATAGTCAAGAAAGAAAATTATCTTGATTGATCATTCATTGAATGAAATGAATGTTTTATAGGACACCCAATGAAATAAGGTTCATTGTTGTAGGTGAATATATATCTAGTGTACCAAATGAATCTTATAATGTTGTTTCCATTGTTGAAAAACATCCCTACAAAATAAATAATACAATATTATCATGAATTAAGGGATCATAAATCATATTATTTTATATCTAAAGTTCAATCGCAACAATAAATAAATATATATAAATAGTAGGTAATAAATTATTTATCCTAAATCCCATGATTGTAAATCATTTTTTATATGATTTTTAATATGGATATGAAAACATAAATGAGGTATTAGAAAACAAGTTTAACATTGATATAAAATACAAACTTAGATTCCACTTTCAAAAGTTACTTTTGAAAAGGTGATGTGAATGATTTTGAAAATAGTTACTTTTAAATATGATATCTGATAATAGATCTAATAAAATGGCACAGAGTTTTCTATATGAAATGTGAATCTAAAGACAAAACATTTTATTAAGAAAATAACCTTTTAAATTCCTTGGTATTACATATGATAAAAATACATTTTCTAAGAAGGGAAATAATACCTCATTGTAATAAAACATTATTTTCAAAACGTGGATTATAATGAACCATATAATAAACTATTATGGCTAGAGGACATAATAGTTGATGAAATAAGTTCAAGAGGAAATATCATAACTCAGGGAAGAGTGACATGAGTTATCAATATCTCTTATGATAAATCATCTCTATAAAGTAAGAAATATTTTTAAGAGGTTTATTTTTTGGTACCTATGTAAATTAATTAAAAAAATATTATACCATATAATATGATCAATTATTAAAATTCACCCAAAATTTATGTCAAAGATAATTATCATAAGTCAACGAATGAAAATTATGATTCAAAAATAATTACAATTGGGATAAAAATTGAGTAAAATAAATTTAATGAAATATAAGTAATTTTTATAAGTATTTCTCATGAAAAAATAGGATAAATGTTCATCTATGGGAAGTGAATACATGATTCAATGGAAAACATCCTGGATAATATAAACATGTATTATAAAAACAATTTTTGAGACAAAGAATGCTTGGGGCTTGAGTAAAATTTTAATAAAAACCCCAAAAAAGAGTGAGGTATTAAATAAACAATAAATAACTTGATTAAAATATAGTTCATTATTTTATATCTCAAAAACATAGTATATACACTATATAAATGAATATAGGTGCATATTACCAATCTTGTATCAGACATAGGAACGTGAGATGAATACCCTTATGTTGTTCAAGATCCAATTTATAAATGTAGCTAACATCATGAATAATCATAATATTTTTATTCAATAAAAATTAAAAGAACATTATAATTATTTATTTGGTTTTATATTTTTAATATATTATAATATTCAATTTATTTATTATATTGTTTTTTATATGTTTGGATAAAAATTGTTTCACTATTTTCTTATTTCATTAATTTCAGCAATCAGAGATGATATATAAATAATAAATTATATAACTTATATATAATTTCTAGAACCAAAATAAAATAATTATTTTTATATTAAATTATAATAATTTTAGTATCTAAGTTGAAAATTTCATCCATCATGGAGTTATATATCATTATTTGAGTTGGGGGCTAAACTAGCCCAAACATAATCATGTTATATATCAATGGGTAACTATGGTTGATAAATAGTATAATATCATTATAAAATAATAATAGTGATATTATTTTTATTATTTTATGATATTTATTTTTATTTTATGTTTTCTAAAAAATAATGAGAATCAATATAAAAAATGAGAAACGGTGAATCGTGGAGGTGGTAATCCACACAATTCATTTTTAATGTTAATTTTTTCTAAATGAATAGAAATTAATAAGTAATGGTTTCTATACTAATATTTAACAATTATGTATAATAATTTTATTAATTTTTCATATTACTATGTAATTTATTGTTTTAAAAAATAATGATTAATAATAAAATGTTAAGAAATAATTAATACTCACTTTGAAACATTGAATTTTCTTTTGAATATCTCGATAGAAATGATGATTCTATTATGAAAAATTAATAATAGAAGATTATAAACATGACATATGATCCTATAATGATAAAAATGTTATTGTTTTTCTAAGTAGCTCTAAGGAATTCTTGTGTCATTAATGAGTAGGAGTGTTCCTTTTTATATGTGAATAAAAATGTACATTTGACAACACGATTTAATTTTTAATGATATAATTACACTATTTAAGGGAAAATTATTCCAAGACAAAAAAATAATGTATTTTTATGTTATATTGGATTTATAAATCTTGAATTATGTATTTAGACACTTGTTTCAATATATATAAAGTCATTTCTTCTTTGGTTTTTAATTTAATTTTTTACCATTGTAAATAATTTATAACTTCAAAATTTATGTTCTAATACAAATATAAAATAACCCATCATATGAATTTTGTTTTTATAAACCTAATTATTTAAATTTTATATAAATAAATTTTTAAAAAATTTAAAATAAAATTTTAAATGATATCATTTTATATATAAAAATAGTTTTTTTGATGAAAATGGTGTTTTAAACATTATGTGTCCATAATTTTATTTACCATTGGTTACCATTTAAATTTTTTATATATTAAAATACTTGTTTATAAATCATATTTTAATCATTATTTCAAACATATAAATATAATTTATTATATAAAAAATAGACAATTTGTGTGAAACAATTCCTTGAAAATAAATATTTCACCATTATCAAAGTCAACAACTTTAATATTTGTAATCATAATTTTATTCCCAGAATTCAAATATACCATATAACATAACATTATCAAAATAATATGATATATAGAATATATTTCTATGAATTAAATTTTTTTAGGAGACGAATGGAGAGTTATAATTTAGGTGAATAATAAAAAGTGATGTAAAATATTACATATGATTCCCAAACGATATACTTGGGCTTTATAAAAACAAAAAAGTAATTTTAGAAGATTTATTATATTTATATAATTTGTATTTATTATATCAAAAATATTTATTTCATTGTTTTATTATGATGATATAACTATAGTGGTATCTATTAGTGAAATTGGTTGTATTCAGTTAAAATAAATTATTCCAGAAAAATACATAAATTTCATCATAAGCTAATATTTTTATTATAGAAACTAAAATGATGTTAATTTTTTCAAATTTAATTTTTAATATTTCTTCTATTTTTTAATAGAAATTATAAAATATAGTAAAAAATAATTTCTTTTGGAAAATGACATGTTCAAATATTGAAGTTTATTTTTATTATTTCATATTCTTTAGAAACATAATTAGTGTTAAAAAATTTTAAATTATAGAAAATTTATCATCCTTAATCAAAATATTCTTGAAATAGAAGTTCATATAACATAAAAGAAAATTTTTATAAAAAAAGATTGTTAAACTATAAATGATCATATTAGATATTGAAGGTAAACTAATTAAATTAATTCATATATAAATTTTCCATTATTTATATATATATATATAATAAATTTGATCCTATTTATTCCAACTAATTCAAAATTTACATTTTAACATCCACACTTAAATATTTATAGTTTATTTATATATAGTGTTGTTTTATTTATGTTTGTTATTTCCTATGGATAATGATATTGAACTAAATGTCTTATTTAAAGGTAGTCTTAGATTAGAATATTGGATTGTTATAGGTTAATGGGTTAACAATAAATAATAAAAATTATCAACAATCATTCATATTATAAAAACAACATATATAACATTAATACATTTCCACATGTTAATAAAAGGTATAATGCAATCATAACCCATCTGGAGATAGAAGGGTTATGGAATAACAATAAATAGAAAAATATTCAATAATAATCTATGTTGGAATAACAAAACAAAAAAACACTAATAGTTTTCCGTTTTTCAATAAATGGAATAACACAATCATAAATTATACAATATAAGAAGGTCTGTGGTTAACAAATAAATAGTTCACATGTTATAGTAATCAACAAATATCTATAATAGAATAAAAAATATATGAATTTCCAATATTTCATCAATCAATAAGTTTAAGATATTTCCCTAAAATCACCCCTTAATTTAACACTATATAGATTAAGGGGTATGTATTTATGAGAATAATTTCTCTAATAAATAGATTCCTGACATTTAGGATAGCACCATTCAACCAAGGAAATATAAAATAGGGTATTAAAAAAGAAATGGAATTTGAAGAAATAATTTTCCTATTATTGGTTGATGGTTAGGTTAATAAAGGGAGGGATATATCTTATATTTAAAATGGGAGAAATTTATATAACATATTAATATGAGGTTATTAGATTATAACATTTGAAAAATATCATCAATCGGTTATATGTTATATCAAAGTACAAGGACATATTTGAGAATTGTTTTTTAGTATTTTTAGGAAAATCAGTTTCAAAATTAGATATATCATTTATCTTTTTAAAATATTTCTTTTATAAAAATATGTGAGTAAGAATTTACATGAGAAATAATTATAGTCTAGAGAGGATATTTTTTTAGGAGAAAATGGTGGAGGAATGATTTGTTCATAAGAGATAACGCCAAAACTGATATGTTTGACAAAATATTTTACATTATTGTAAAAGTATTAAGTTGTAGTTCATAGGATAATTTATTTTGAAAGAAATAAAATTTAACAAATTGAAAAAAATTCAATTTTAAAAAGAAATAATAATTAATATATCCTTTAAATTAAATAAATAATATCAAAATAATTTTTGGTTGGAATATAAAACATTTTATTTAGAAATAATGGGAACCCCTTTTCCGTATCCTCAAATATCATTGATTGAAATCCCACATCGTAAAAAGATTACTAGATTTTTAATATGAAATTTGATAAATATAGTTATCATAATAATATAAAATAATATATATTATCATAATGAAAAATATATTATATCATTGGTATTAAGAAAAATATGTAAATGGATGAAAATAATAATTGATAATAATGTGAGTTACTCCTACCAATGTTATTCTTTTATTTCAGAAAAAATGTTAATCATAGAAATAATGATTTTTAATGAGTTATAATTTATTGGTAGAAACAATATTAATTAAAATATAAAATATGGGAAGTATGGATCAAATAAATAATGAAATTTATACTCATGTATGATTAATATGACCAAATTATTTAGAAATTATGATGATGAAACCCATGCGAAATTAGAAAAATTATAATGAAAGTTTCATGAAACATATGATATAAATGAAATATTACATACAATTAATAATGACATAATATGGATAAAAAATATTAAATTTTATGTCTATAAATAGTCCAATTAAAACATGGTGTGTAATAAGAATTATGTCCCATGGAGTGGAAATTCGGGAAAAGAAAACCAAACCTTTTATTTTGACATCCATGAATAGACACTAACCTCCTACATAAAACAAATATCTACCACAATAAAATATTCAATAATGATACTCATATCTTAAACAGTAATACCATCAATTTATAATAATTTTCTATATGAGTTCTATTCAGTTATTATGTATTTCCAATATCATTTTTATGTGATATTTATTATTTTGATCTAGTTTTAAAAAAAGAATTGGTGTAAATTAAAATATCAAATTATATAATTCTAAGATCAATAATGGTATCTGAATAGATGTTACATGATATTTATAAACAAATAATTTCATTCCATACTAGATTTGGTTAAAAAACATTAATATAAAATCAATGAAAAATATATTTATGGTGATTCTTAATGAATGAAATGTGTTTTTTAAACTTGTGAGTTTAATAGAAAAATCCCTTATAGAACCAAAGCCCAAATTATTTATTTTCTTGTATAAAATATTACCATAATTAAATTCTTCTAGTCACATCTCAAATTAATATATATTATAGATGAAGTATTTGGTTTAAATAGTCCAAATAAAAACATATACTAATTAATGGATGATTATGATGTGATTTAGTGGTAAAATCATTATTCCAAAAAAATAATTATTTCACTGAATATTAATTATTATGAAATATAGGAATCGGAAATAATTAAGTGAATAAAATATCCTAGATGACATTATTTTATTATACAAATAAACCATTATTTTCTCCTACAACACTCTTTTGGATGGTTGAATTTAAAAAAGTACTTTATTTCTCATATTTTTAATAGGCTATCAAATTTTTCATTCCATTACATTTAAAATTTCTTATGAATGTTATTTATCCATAAAAACCCATTCTCATTACTATACATATAAATAATTGATGAAAATAAAAATGGAAACCAATCATTTCATGGAGGTTTTAGACTACATGTTTGCATTGATTTTAATTTCATTTTCTATAGAATGCATAAAATTAATAATACGGTATATCATTCATAGACTAAAATTTTTAATAAGTATTAAATATATATATACATATCACTATTTGTAATATCCTTGAATGTTGGTGAAGGAAAATGGGACATGTTACACCATTGATTTGGTAATCAGCACAATGCATGAATGGAAGTTTCAGCTTTCTTAAGAGAGTACTGATTTATTATAGAAACCCAAATGTTATATACATAAATACTGCATATCATTAGAATATTATATATTACATATTACTATGATCCACTCTAGAATTTTAATGTCTTATATTATTAGGAAACATGGATACATAAACAATAATTACATAATATTATATACATAATCTATAAACTTAGTTCCTCACAATAAGAATCCTTATAAGACCTATAAAAAATAAAAAAACTCACAGCCGGGGAATGTATTCATAAAAAAGGTGATCATAAATTATTTTTATGTGTAAGTCTAGGATACATACATTTATGACCATAAATGTGCATAACGCAAGAATAATGCTATACTGACCTGATAATAAAATAAAAAGTCCTACCCAAAAAGTTAGGGTTCA